>JANAVB010028196.1:7077726-7510226 GCA_029216955.1 Iris pallida | reverse complement strand
TGGAAAAGTTTCCTGTATAATAGCTACAGTATATTTTAATACCATAAAAAAACTCTTGTATTTTCCATTCTTGCTGATGATTACGGGCGACAAACGCGATTTTGGCGCGTAGCCTGGGGATGTGTTTATGACGTCACCATTCCACTCGGGAAGCGGGACGTAACACGTCTTTTAGTGGTGGCCCATGCAGGTCAGCAAAGAATGGAAAATCTAGGATAGGATGCAGGCCAGACATTGCATAAAAAAATAGGATAGGGTGCAGGTCTGACAACCCAAGGATAGGATATAGGCCAAGTTCTAGGGAAACCTATGCAAGCTGAGATAAAGATGTTGGTCAAGATTTTGGGGAGACCCTATAGGCTAAGTATAAACTTTGAGATATGTTTTAGGAAATATCCAAGAGATACCAAATAGAATTGTTTATGTTAGACTGTATTTCATAGTGTCTTTACCTAAATAAATTGCTATAGTGAGTATCTATGATCAGGTGTCCTTACCTAGGTCATGGGTAGTATAAGGATCGACATAATCATTCTAGGCCTATTAAGTCAGAGAGAATATGACAAGTATTCTCGTCTGAACTGGTAAAAGAATCTAGAAGACTCCTTAAGGATCTTGGACTTGGTATCTCTAGTAAACCGGAGTTCAATTATATTTTGAACCATTACATAGTTAGAAATAGTGAAGGGGTAAGTATATATATAAATATATTTTGAATAATTACTGGGTAGGAAAGTACTAGCAATAACTTGTCTAGGGTTTTGCCTAATAGTTATTGTATAGAGTATTATATACATATTATATTAAGAAGTTAATTCCTTATTCCTTACTCCCTCTAGACTTCTATCGATGCCTAAGTCCCAACTCGTTCTCTTTTATCTGTTGAATTTTCTGCGGTCTGGTTATTTCGCAAACCCAATCTAATTCAAAATTTCCAATTTTGTTGCTTCACTTAACATTCACTAAATGAAAAATCTAGAATTGTATCCTCAATCTTTTCTTTTATTTACATCGTTTCCTGGCATCCCTATTTCAGGAATTGCCCTCTATCTAATATCCATTGTAATTTACTCTTTTGATATTTTTCTTTTCTGTGAAGTGAATGCTTTGATTGGATTTTGTAAATGATATTTATATGAATGAATACTTATTGTGTCTTGACACCTAAAATTTTCTAATGAATCGTGAAATGAGAAGTTGTTGCAGCCATTCGGACTGGCCATTCAAATTGGTGAGGCACGTATTCTCGAAACATGATTCAGGAATTTAATAAATTTTTGGGGATCAAGACATAACTTTTCATAATGAATTTTGAACTTGATATTCGAACTTTGATTTCATTTTCCCTTGATTTGGAATTTGAAAAACGTCATGACATATAGTGCTTTTGATAATATAGATATATGAGTTTATTTTATGTTATAATATTATCTATTAGTTTGATACCATGCTAAAATAACGTTGATGATATTTGGAGAACCTGAAATTAAGTATTGTTTTTTTTGAATATTTTAGATTTCTAAGAATATCATGAATTGTAATGTTACTTCACAATCATAATTCCTACTCATTCTATGGATATCATTGGCGTGATAGCAAAAGCTGCAGCCATAAATCCTGGTGGTGAAACGGTATCTTGATTGCAGCCATATGCGCAATGGCGAGGCACAAGATTAATATATCACGCCAGAAAATGAGAATAAGAAATATGATTTTGAATTCAAAGATCATACATGTTTATGGTTTGAAACAACATGGTAGCTGACCAATTCTATTTGATTATATGTAATTTCAAGAACCTTGAAGATTTTTAGTATTTTCGAATCGTCTCTATTTTAGTAAAGTAAGTTTCAAGATATTTTATTTAACTGTTTAATAAATTACTACTCTAATTCTGTAAGGTGGGTAGAACATTTTGCTTCTCTTTATAATTGTTTTGAAAATCTTATCGTTAAAATTTAAATTTCGAGGACGAAATTCTTGTAAGGTGGGTAGAGTGTCATAGCTGCTTTCCAAAAAAATTAATGTATTAATATTTTATTATAATTCCATCTTCTTAAATATTTTGCTCTAAATTTTTTTTTATAAACAAATAATTGATGTAATAATAATAATAATGTTTTCATTTCTTATTTTTTTGAGATTTTTATTTTGAAAACCCTAAAAAAAGAAAAAAAAAAAGAAATATATTTAGAGAAAGAGAGAGAGGGGCAGCCTCTCCCGAACCCTCTCTCCCTCTCTCAAAATCTCTCTCCCTCTCTCGAAACTTCTCTCTCTCTCTCTCTCTCTCTCTCGATCGATCTCTCTCTCTCTCCCTATCTATATATCTTTCCATCTCTCTCACTCTCTTTTTATTTTTCCTCATCTCTTCTTCTCTCTCGGTCTCATCCAGGACCCGGACCCGGACCCGCGCCCTTCGGCCGCCTGCGGCGGCTGCCACCTCCGCCGGGCCGGCCGACCGGCCCCCTCACCGTAGGCGGGTTCCCCTCCGGCCGACCAACCTCCACGCGCCACCCTCCACCACCATCTCTGGCATCTTCTCCCTCTCCTCTTCCACAACCCAAGAACCCTAGGTAATTTTTATTATTTTCTTCTTTTCCTTTCAATTTCGAAAATTAGGTCAAGGAATTGGGTTTATATAAATATGTGAATGCATATATATGTGACACAAATTTTGATTTAGGTTTTATGCTAGGAATTTGGAAAGACAAAACCTAGGTTATCATTCTTCCAAGGCAAGTCCTCTTTTCTCTTCCATCTTTCCCTTGAAAATTCTCCAATTTGACCTTCTAAATTTTTTTTTTGAATAAATATGGGTTAATTACATTCCTGAAAATTTTATATATATTGACACAGCACACATACATATCCCCAAATTGACATAAAGTAGAAATAATTGGTATATGATTTATTTTGCATATTAGGGTTTGTTGTAAGAATTTTGTGTGTGTTATGAATACATATATATATATATATATATATATATATATATATATATATATATATATATATATATATATATATATATATATATATATATATATATATATATATATAATATATGTATTTTATATATATATATATATATATATCTATATATATATATATATATATATATATATATATATATATATATATATTTACATGAATATATATATTATTTACATGCATACGAGTGAGTGTAGGACTAATACGCTTTGTTGCTCCTTGTTGTGTAAAATGAGTTATAGATATGCATGAGACCTTAATAAATCATAATATAAATATTTTGTATTACATTCTAAGAATAGACACAAAACGCAAGTTTTACCTTGAACTACGACCATACCACGAATGTATAAGTCTAGAAATGATTACAAAAGTTTGTAAGTTTACTTTGAACCAATTTATTTAAATTATTTACTTCTGCCCGGAAATTAGAAGTATATCAAATATTTGGTAAAGACTTGTTTCATATGATTGAAGAAAGTAAACTAGAATATCCAAAATATACGGATATTTCTAATAAAGGTTCTTGAACATTAACTTAGTCTATTAAATATATACTTCTACTGGTTTAGATCACTTTTGGTATTTATCTACAAAATTTCGTATGCATTATACATAAGGGCTATACTCTATGGATTTCAGATCATATATATATATATATATATATATATATATATATATATATATATATATATATATATATATATATATATATATATATATATATATATATATATATATATATATATATACGTGCCCTGGTCAAGAATCTTAGAATTTAAAATGTATGAAGGATTGACATTCCATCGTCGTAATGAGACGGGTCGAATTAAATTTAAAGGTCCAGAGTTGATTTTTACATAAATAAGTTAGGATAAGTAAATATTACTAAGTACCTAAGATTTAGTACTCTTGTTTGATATCAGACTTACAAAAAAAATTTAATTGTCTTTTGAGCTTGTGTAGCATATAAAGGAAAGGAAATTTGCTAAATAAATAAATAGAATGCTTGCCTGCTAAGGTATGATTAAGTTTCTCCTTTGTGATTGAATTTATATATATATATGAACTGCGTGTGTTCCGGTGTTGAGAGTAGCTCCACCGAAGGGGTCGGCGAACTCGATATATATACTTGCGTGGTTCCGGTGTTGAGAGTTGCTCCACCGAAGGGGTCGGCGAGCCCAGAATTTACTTTTATCATATATATATTTCTTGTAAATTTTTGGGGCTCCTAAATACAAAGGAGACTCTGCCAAAATTTTTGGAAAATTTAGAAGATAGACAAATTTCTGACTTTCGGGAATTTTTTTTTAGAAATGTCTTATCTAGGAAGCATTGGGAGGGGAGAACAACTGAATATCCCTAGATATCCCGTAGCATAAATAACAAAAGCTGATCAGTATTTCGGAAATCTCGTAAATCAGTACATCTATTTTCAAATAGAGTGTACTAGCCCAAGAGATGCTCGAAAATCTCGAAAATCTCGGAAATCAATGCATCTATTTTGACAGTAACATCAAATAGATGGTTTTAGCCCAAGGGAGGCTCGGAAATCACAGCCTGATCCCAGGTCAACGAGATTGTTACGGGAAATATTTAGAGGATTATTCAGAGTATTGTTCTTAAAACTGCATTGCATTAAAATTCCATTCTTTACTCCAGAAACAACTCTGTCTATTTTAAGTAGGCAGCTTTCCTGTTTGCTCAAGGAAAGCAAATCCTACTAAAAGCTCAAGGGAAGCTCGGAAATCTTACTATTCATGGAGTAGGACGATGTTTATATTCTTTGATTTACTAAGAAAATATATATATATATATATATATATATATATATATATATATATATAGTAGTGCAAGTTGGCATATCCCTGTCTTTTCTCAAAAGAAAAACTACATCTTTCTTTATTTTGTTTTACTTTCATCGTTCTTGGCTGAGGACTTGCTTGTCGTTTTCTAAACGACCTAGTATTTGTTCACTAGGTGAAGAAGAAGAAGACGCCTCCGTCGAAGTATCGCCGCACTACAACGAGGAGTAAATTGTCCGGACTACCTACAGTTATGACCAGCACTATCGTAGTTATCTTGTAAATTACTTTTGTAATAAGCTTGTAGAAGCATTGTTGGAAAAGTTCTCCGTATAATAGCTACACTGTATTTTAATACCATGAAAAACCCCTTGTATTTTCCATTCTTACTGATGATTACGGGCGACAATCGCGATTTCGGCGCGTAGCCTGGGGATGTGTTTATGACGTCACCATTCCACTCGGGAAGCGGGACGTGACAATGCTGTAGGTTTTCTACTCTAACAACAGTTTATATATAATATCAAAACCTGTCGAGAATATGGTCAACTCCGAACGGAGGACAAGCAATGATAATATATGAGTGCTCAATCACAACTCTAAGATGATAAAGTAAAGACTGAAAGATAAAGATAACATGACAATAAAATATAACCTGTCAAGTCAAACACAAATAATATACAAGTCCAAGTCCAAGTCTCTAATACAAGCCAAAATATAAGTCTCGAAAGTAACTGGAGACAAGGTCCAGTACAAATAACTCTAACTAAGCAATAGGTAAAGTCTCGTCAGGTGGAGCTAAGCCCTGCTGGACCAAGGTCTCCAAGTCTAAGCCCACTACGTCATCCGGACCGTAGTAGGTACTGCAATCCCCCTCATCAGCATCTATAATTTTTTTAATATATCTGGTCAGGATGGAACGAGTACATATATCTCATAACAGATCTCAAGATAGAATAAAAGCTATAAGACTGTAAATAGAGCATATACAATAAAATTATGGAGTGTACATATATGTATCATGGCATGGTAAGCTGTAGAGCTAGAGCTAGAACAAGAAAGTAAAACTGAATCATGGTATGTACACAAATCAAGGTAAGCTATATATCCAATGTGTGTGAGTAGCAGTTTCAACTTGTGATCGGCTTGGATACCTGTCAAGAACTGGCCTGGCTAGTCATAAGTGCGGTATATGACTAACACTGTTCGAGAATGCAGGATGGATCTGATCACAGGCATACGCTACTACTCCCCCTACCCCAACTGGTAGAATGGATCCAAACATGACACGTTACTGCACGGGATTCTATGAGAAGGGATCTAATCTTCTCTAGAATCGGTGACCATATATTGAGCAAGAGCTACAAGGGAGCTTGCACAATACATCCCAACCTAAGAAGGAGAAACATCTCTCGTCGAGATCCAGGAATACCAATCCGTGAGAACCATGTGTCAGGAATGAGCATATCTACACTAAGTACATGAATCATAACAGTTATCATAAATTGGGAAAAAAGTTATCAGAGAATGTACTCGCCTGTGATATGATAAAATATGTCAGCTGGATCAAATGCAGCGTCTCGAGGACCTATAGAGAACAAGACGTATCAATACTATGTTTAGGAAGTAAAGTCAAATCAAATTAAATCCTATTAAGTCATTCTAGGTCAAGACAAGTCTAGTTAGGTCAACCTTGGTCATAGGAGAACATTGGAAGTCAACCCGTATCAAACTAGGTCAAAAGTTGACTTACAGTTGACTTTTGGTCAACGGGTCAACTCCGGTCAACTCTAGGTCAACCCTAGGTCAATCCTAGGTCAATGGTGACTAACAGTTGACTTTTGGTCAACCGTTCAAGTCTAATGGAATTTGGGACTAAATTGGGTAAAGTGTTGACCCATAGTTGACTTTTGGTCTAAAAAGTCAACCGTGGTCAACCAAGATCAAGACTAGGTCTAGACGACTATTTCTAATCATTACCAACCCTTACAACCCATATCCGAGTCTATATTGGACTCCGAAACCCGTATCTTGGCCGTAGGCCAATATCTTAATTTACCCTTTACTAAGGTAAATTTTTAGCCTAGGTGAATACCAAGTTAGCCTACCTACGCTTGGTATTTCGACCCGTGCTTCCTAGGGTAGTAGGGTACTAGCCTATACGTTCGTTACCTACCAAGCTTCCTAGGGTAGTAGAATATCCAGTCCATCTTACGGCCTATTGCCGATATCTTGAATATCTCAAGATACGCAATGGTACGGTACGATACCATCGTTCTAAAACCCCGATTTCAACTCGGAGGCCTACCCACAAAATCTAATTCACCTAATCTAGGTCTCCTCCAAGTTTCAATGCGTTCCGACACCCGGGGCTCAATTTTACCCTCTAACTCAATCTCCTCTAAAATTCCTAATTCACTCACACTCCTCTAAATTCCATTTCCTACACTTCTACTCTTCTCATTCTCCTTCTAATTCCTATTCTCCTAATTCTTCTTCTTCTAACTCTTTCTCTCATTCTTCTTATTCTTCCTTCTAATTCTCCTTTTAATTCTTCTTCTCATATCCTATTCTCATTCTTCTTATTATCTAATTCTTCCTAATTCTTCTTATCTCTTCTTATCTTCCTTCTTCTAATTCTCTTCTCCTTATTCTCTATATACATCTATATATATATATATATATATATATATATATATATATATATATATATATATATATATATATATATATATATATACATATGGGGGGGTTTAGGGGTTAAAGGGATACTGCTACTGCTGCTAATGCCTATTGCTGCCGCTGCTAGGCTGTTTGCTGCTGCTGCAGCTGCCTACTGCTGCTGCGACTGCTGCGCATTTTGCTGCTGCTGCTGCTCCTGCAGTAGCTGCTGCTCCCGCAGTAGCTGCTGCTGTAGCTGCTGCTGTAGCTGCTCTACTTATTCTTCTTCTTCTTCTAATTCCTCTTCTACTACTTCCCCTTTATGTTGACACACAAACACACTCATATCTATATATATACATACATACACACACACATATCTATATATATAATTACATACACACACACATATCTATATATATTTACATACACACACACAAATCTATATATATATTTACATACACACACACACACCACCACTCTCACACACACAAATACATATATATATATATATATATATATATATATATATATATATATATATATATATATATATATATATATATATATATATATATATATATATATATATAAAAAAAAAATATATATATATATATATAATATATATATATATATATATATATATATATTCCACTCTTAATTAAGAAAACCCCCAATCTAATCCCTAACCTAATTTTTAGGGAAACCTACAAATTCTATGGGCAAAATGTGGAGAATCATCTCCTCTACATTTATTGTGAAAGAAATAAATGCTAAAGAGGAATTAATGGGGAATTTAAAGCTTACCTAAAGTTGGTTCTTCTTGGAGAAGAAAGAGCTTCAAAAGAAAGAAAGAAATGGAGAGAAGGAGTTTACTTTGTAGTGAAGAAAGAGAGAGGGGGGTTGCTCCTCTCATGGCCGGCCAAGGGGGGGCTTGGTGGGTTTGGGTGTGGATCCACTAAGCCTCCAAACCCAATAAACTTAGTTTGGTTTGGTTCGGGTTTGGTTTGGTTCGGTTTGTTTCGGTTCAACTCCAATTTAACTAATTAAGTCTCTAAATGACTAGTTAAGCCATGGGAGTATGGTTTATTGGTTTCTAGCCTAATTAGGATGGCATATGGGCCAAGCCCAGCTAGTATGTGGGTCCCACTAGTGTCCAGGCTACCCGGGTCTCCAACTTAAGTCCAAATTGGATAAAATTCAAACCAAATCAAACAAATCCCTAAAAACCATATAAATCAAATAAAATTCCTAAAAATTATAAAACTTGAAAAATGACAAAAATTCCCCTAATTTGAAAACTGGGGGTGACACCACATCTCAAGCAGAGTCCCAACAATTTTCTATATACATCTTTCTTGTGTCCTGGTTTCTGGCAGTAGTTGCAGACAATGAATCTGTCTGGGTTGCCATTCTGAGGATGCTTAGATGGTCCCTGCCAGTGATTCTTGTTGGAGGGTGCTCCTTCTTCAAAGGTTCTCTTAGGTTGCGATGACCGGAAAGGTTGCTCTTCCTTTAGTATCCTCTCTTGGTCTCGAACAGCTTCTGTTGCCTCAGAAAAGGTTTGGCACCGATAAGATGCGACCCTACTTTTCAGTTGGGTCCCAAGCCCTTCTATGAACCTGGATATTTTTGTTTCTTCATCCGTTATCATGTTAGGGGCAAATCGACTAAGCCTGAAAAATTTCGTAGTGTACTCATCAACTGTGCGTCTTCATTGTTTCAGATAGTTGAATTGTCGTTCTAATTCTATCCGTGCTGACTTAGGATAGAATCTTTCTTCAAATTTCTTCTTAAATTCAGCCCATGACATGTCCTTGTCAGAATCTTCTGGATACTCGGCACTCCACCAGTGTCCAGCAATGTCTTCCAGGTGGATGCAGATTGCTGGTACCATATCCTTGGGTCGAACTTTCGCAGCCTTCATCAAACCTTCAATGGTTTTTAGCTATTGACCCGCTTCCATTGCGTTTTCTGTTCCTTTAAACTTTGGTGGCCTAAGATCCCTGAATTCCTTTAGATCCCCATCCTTGGTATTGTTAGAATTCTGCATCTGTTCCAATATTGAAGTGTTGGTTGCATGGGCAGTATTGGCCTGCTGACTACTGGTTTCCAGTAGTTGCTGGAACAAACGGAACATATCAGCCACGGTTGGTGTCGTTGATGCTTGAGGTGGTGGATTGTTTGGCTGATCATGGTTGTCCATATCCTGAAATTAAAAGACACAATCCTCAAGGATTATTTGACTCACAATATTTATTTATAACAAGTTGTATAGCAAGAACCATATATATATTTCAGTATAATGAGAGTAATACAAAATGTTGTTTCTACTCCCAACTTTACATCTGTTTACATTCTTCTTCACTTAGTCTACTCATGTCACTCAACTTTCCCAAAATGTGACATGATAATCTATTCTATCCCTACCTATCCCTACTCATATACATATGTACATTCTGCTGATTTCCAAAATACCATACAGCAGACAAAAGAGAAGGACTCCTTCTTCACTATATACACATGGTTAGTTTTTCTTATGCTATAGCCTCGATGAGGATCCTTTCCTCAGTGAGGATCTCGACCTCTGGGTGGAGTCTTTCAAAGTCGTCTAGTGTGCCCTCATAGCCATGTAGTCCGATGTAGATGCGGTTTAGATCTCGGACATACAAACAGTAGGTTGTATTTTCAAAATATACTTCAGCTCCGTCCTCGATATCCCTGATAATGGGACGCAGGATTCCATAAAAGACTTGGTAGACATGAACGTCGTACCAATCGGGTGCGTTCCACATTATCCTTGCATAGCGTTGGTATAAGTACAGAGTGTAGTCGCTCCCATCCTATTCCAAACTCGGCATAAACAGGTCCATACCTACATTCATAATATCCTTAAGTAAGAAGTACTTACAAGGAATATAAGAATATAGGAAAAGCATATTTTATTTATTGGCAGCACAATATGCTCCTACTACATACATTCATACATTACATTCCTACTACATATATTCATACATTACATTCCTACTACATACATTTATACATTACATTCCTTTACATAACTAGGGATCTAATACTTATTTACACTTCTTCATTTACACATCATCCACATTCTAGGGATCTAAATCCACATTCGTCTTATGTTAAGGATTTTTGCCTCTGGGTACGTCTGCTTCCATTCTTTCAGAGTACCGTTGCGATCGGTTTCTGGACCTTCAGAGGGTTCTGCCTTGATCAGGACATAGTAATGTACCGTATTATAATATACTCTTCTTTCATCCACTATATCTGTTACCATCGGATATTTCAGCTCGTAATGTACCCCATAGGCCTCTATCATCCCTTTTGGTGCCACTCGCCACATCTTCTTTACAAATGCATAATATTCGTCCAGGCTGTGGCTGTCATTACCTAATCTTGCAAAAGGTACGAATCGGGACATGATCTACACCAAGAATTCCTTGGGTCAGTATCCCTTTACTAAGATTAAAATAATTGGTTAGATAAGAGAGAGGTAATCATTGCACAATGCTACTAACTATTGACATTTCCTTCTCAAGGATTCCTAGGGTGTGATTTGGACTCGAGGTGCTCCTTATAGTTCTAGAACCTACGTCCTATCTGAACCTACGTTTTATCCTAGATTTCCCATTCTAGCTGACCTGCATGGGCCACCACTAAAAGACGTGTCACGTCCTGCTTCCCAGATTTGAACGGTGACGTCAAAACACATCCCCAGGCTACGCGCCAAAATCGCGATTGTCGCCCATAAATCAACAGAATAGAAAATACAAGGAAATTTACATTGCATTACACATAATAATTATAATACAGGAAACTTATCTAACAGTACATTGTCTTACAGATTCATTACAAAAGTAATTTACAAAAGTAGCTACGACAGCACTAGTCACAAACTGAAAGTCTTCAGGTCACTACTCCTCGACGTACAGTGGCAATGCCTCGGCAGGATTGTCTTCTTCTTCCCCTAGTGAACAAATATTAGGTCGTTTAGAAACGACAAGCAAGCCCTCGGTCAAGGACGGTGACAAATAAAAGAAATATGAAATGGAATGAGACAAATAGTTTTGTAAAGTCGTCATATTAAATGAAGTACTATGTTTGTGTGTGAGTATTATATTCCTCTTATCCAGATAGGCATGATGACAGGTAATGCAATTCAAAAGGAAAACGAACCTAACATGAAATGCAATATTGGAGAACAACCCCTGAATATTCATCTAAATGTTTTTCCATCAACAATCCCGTTAACCTGGGATCAGGCTGTGAATTCGGCGGCACGGTGCTTAGTATCCGGCCTGGAGCCTCCCTTGGGCTTAACAATCATCTATTCGATGTTACTGTCGTAATAGATGTAATAATCTGGAGCCTCCCTTGGGCTTAGTTTGCCTTCCTTGAGCAAACGAAAATAAGAGCCTCCCTTGGGCTTAGTTTGCCTCTCTTGAGCAAACGAAAACAAGAGCCTCCCTTGGGCTTAGTTTGCCTCCCTTGAGCAAATGAAAATACGTGAGCTAAGCCTCACAAACTCCATTCGCGTGGCCTTACGAATGAGTAGAAATTTACTGATCAGCTTTTTAATTTTATTATGCTATGGAACTATTTAGGAATATCCAGGTTGTTCTCCTCCGCCCAATGCTTCCTAGTTGTTTTCTAAGAATTTTTTCCTAAATGACTTTAGATCTTAGGGAATATCCCGATTTTTCAGAAAGTCGGAAATTGACTATCTCTTGAAATTTCCAAAAATTTCGGCAGAGTCTCCTTTGTTTTTAGAGACTCCGAAAATTTTGCAAGAGACAATATATGATAAAATAAATTCCGGGTTCGCCGACCCCTTCGGTGGAGCAACTCTCAACACCGGAACCACGCAAGTATATATCGGGTTCGCCGACCCATTCGATGGAGCAACTCTCAACACCGGAAAACCCACACAAGTATCAAAAAATAAAAATGCTTAATAATATTCCTTCTTACCATACAAGTAAGCAAGCAATCATGCATTTAAATTAGGCAAGCAAGTTTCCTTGATCTTTGCGGCTTGCAAATCACTATCTCAAGTATCAAAATGAAATTATTAGTAGAACAAAGATATTAAACCTACTTCCATATGACATGACTTGAGAAAACCATGTTAGACTCCTTGTAACATTGCATTTATATGCAAGGGAGTTAGAAATTCATAGATGTAAAGTTATCGTGGTATATGGGAACTTGCAAAATACTTAATTTAACTATCAACCATATCAAAGTAAGTTATTTTGATAATTTTAATAAATTGGACATAATGAATATCATGTTCACTTAAATTCCAATTTCAATTACCCCTCTACCTGTGACATAAATTCATCTCATTATATATATATATATATATATATATATATATATATATATATATATATATATATATATATATATATATATATATATATATAGTCAAGTGTCCCTTCGTTGTGTCCATACATACAACTATCATTCATGTTCCAACCGTATCCCAATATTGTGTCCAAGTATAATCAACTAATTTATGATGTGTCCACAATATTGTATTCAAATATATATATATATATATATATATATATATATATATATATATATATATATATGAAATGCTTGGGTTGAGTCCACACGATATTGCTTAAATTAACGTCAAGTGTCCATTTCCTTCCGTGTCCTACATATTGCATTCAACTTACATGTCCAATATATAGAAATCCTAGTTTTATAATTCACATACAATTGCATAATTGAGTTGATAGGTTCAATTGTGTTGTGTCCAAGTGTTGTGTCCTAATCTCTTCTCACAAAATATCATTTATATATCTTTACAAACATATATATATATATATATATATATATATATATATATATATATATATATATATATATATATATATATATATATATATATATATATATATATATATATTCCAACTACTCCTATTTATATATGGATTTTGCAATTTTATCATAAACCTACAAAAATTCCAGAATTAATAATCATTCATTTTAATTCATGAAGACAACAAAACAAAAATTTTGAGAGAAAGAGAGATGGAGGACTTGCCTTGGGTTGGGAATTGACCTAGCTTTCTCCACAAATTCCTAATTTTAAACCCAACCACAATAAAGAAAACTTGTTAGCAACTCTAATCCTAGGTTAAAGTTGAATTAGAGATGGGGAGAGTAGCTTAGAGTTTACCTAGGTTTTCTTTCCTTTCTCTTTTGTTTTTTGAAGTGGAAGAGGAGGAAGAAGAAGGATGAAGAGGAGGTGGCCGGAGAGGGGTGGTCCGGCGGGCGGCGGCGGGCGGCGGACGGCGGCAGGTGGCGGCGGGCGGCGGCAGGTGGCGGCGGGCGGCAGTGGACCGGTGGGGGTGGTGGGGTGGTTTGTGTTTTTTTTTTTTTTTTTTTTTTTGCTTGTGTGTGTGTGAGTGGAGGAATATTTAATGGGGAAGAGTAGGTGAGGTGTCCCCCCCCCCCCCCCCCCCCCCCCCTTTGATGCATGGGAACACCTATACCCCTTCTCCATTCTTCTAAGACACATGGCATGACATGTGTCATGCCATAAAATTTTTTTATTTTTTTAATAATAATAATAATAATAATAATAATAATAATAATAATAATAATAAGAGTATGACAAACACATGGTTAGTTTTGTCATAATTTTTTGTAATAAATGTTGGAAAATGAGGAAGGAAAATCAATCACATGGGTCATGAGTGGAACCATATTCCCTCTCAATTTTCCTCTTGTCAGGAAATTGATTCCCAAGTTTGTGGCTACCAAACGAGGCCTAAGAGCATCTCCAACCCTATTGTCTTATTTTGTGTTGTGATTTCTATGTGGCATGAGGCACAAGACAATGTCTTTCCTATATGGCAAGATGATATTCACACAAGACAATGAGATAAAAAAGTGTTCTCCAATGCAAAAGTATTGAGAAGACAATAAATTTTTTTTTTTTTTTTAACTTCCAAGACAACTCCTCCACTTCTTCATTTTTTTTAATAAATATTCTATTCATAATTGATGATGTGGAGACAAAATCATTGTGAACTGCATTGTTTAGATCTAGACAACCAACTTCACATTGTCCTTGTCATGTTATTGTCATGTCAACTTCATGATTTATTCTACATTTGTATTGGAGAAGGATTTTTGAAATGAATCATTCGTATGTGGCAACTATTTTTTTCTAAACTCACAATAGGGTTGGAGATGCTCTAAGGAAGCCCCTCAACTTTAGCTTTCTGCCCTTGCCAATTGAACTGCATCTTGGATTCCTACTTTTGGCAACCAACGAACAAATTGATAATTGATAGTGTGATCACTATCGTACGTATATTATGTTTGATGAAAGGTTCATTTATTTCTTCTATCAGTTTTGGCCTTTCAAGAAACCAAATCCTGTTTGCTTCTCCATAATCATATCATCTGTTACTTTTCATGTCACTGAATTCCTGTGCTCAGAAATGTCTGAAGATGGTCAAATACAAAATATTATCGGTACCCAAATCTCAAAGAAATCAATGTTCAATTGAACATATATAAACGCTATTCCATATAATACTTACACATTTTGGAGGTAATTCACAAATTTTATGGAGGCAAACTCAAGTTTTATCAATATTGAATTGAACATAAGACAGGCCAAATATATCAAATTCCTTTAATTGCCCAAATACATCGAATTCCTTTAATTGGTACCAGTATGCACGAGCACGACGGATGCCAGTTATGGTTTCATCTTTTCCTGAAAAAATGCAAACACTATGCAGTGTATCCTGAGCCTTATTAGCAATTTGTCAAACGGGACGGCGAAAGTACGAATATAAATCGACACAGTAACGTTAAAAAAATCGGTCAAATATTCGTCAAATGAAAATATTGAGATTAGAAATTTCACATGCCTAAACCTTGTGCCAATTTTTTCAATAATTCATACGGAACACGTAATTTTTCAAAAGTACGCAAGTATTATACGTTTATGAAAGATACAAAAAAATTAGCGTATAATACGAGTTTTATTTGGTGATTGCTAACAAGGATCCTCAGTACCTTTGATTTATCATTCAAACATTTACAATGTAAATGGCCAGACAACGGATTGAGATGTTCCTGAGTAGCTGATTCAACTGTTTACACTTGATTGTTGCCAAACAACACATAATTGAGACGTTGATTAATTATGAGAAAGAACTGTACTACGTTTCGGAATAATATTGATATTTAACACTAACCCACTAAGGAGGAAAAAGCCTTATATGGAGAGGAAAACTTTTTCTCCTTTTCCATGTGGGACTAAAAGAAGAGTGGATGACTTTTGAATCACATAGCTTTTCAAGCAACAAATGCATTAAAAACCCAACAATTTTAACATTGTATTCAAACAATCCAGGTTAAATCTCTTAATTCACTACATTAAGTGGATTTAAATATATTGTAATATACTTTTCAATCCATAAAATGGACATACAACTTCTTAGGACAGTTGAAAATATATTAATATTTAACTCTCAACACTTGGCATATCTTTGGATTTTGGTGTCTTGTATGGACTTGAACAACTACATATTAGTGAATAACAAATCAAATTGAAAATATTACACATTATTCAATTGTGGGTACTGTTCTCTACCAGCCTAAAGCTGTTTAATCTCTGATAACATGAAAAACTACTTGTACTTACTAAATTATTCTCTCAAATAGTTTACAATACAACAAAAGAATGTATCGAGTAATATAATTGGAAATACTAAAGCATCTTCAATTTGGAATTTCATTATAAAGCAAAACATCTTCATCCGTGATCATTTCTCCTCCCCTATCCTCTTCCTTATCTCCATTAGAACAATCCTTTTTTTTTTTTGTCTATAGACAATTAAAAACACAATATTCATCTAAACCTTCTTAATTTGTTACTATAGCTCCTATATCAAGTTGTTATGCATCTAAAAAAAAAAAAAAGTTGTTAAGTGGACCGAACTCAACCCCGAACCGAGTTCTTACCAGGCCTCTCACCTGGTCCGTTATATCCAATTATTTTTTCAATAGACAATTAAAATACACACCATTCATCGATCTAAACTTTTTCTAATTTTCCACTATAGTTCCTAATATCAAGGTGTTATGTGGGCCAAGCGGCATGAGGTCCTGGTCGCGACCTGGTCATTGGGCCACGCAACCCGGGCCCGACCCAATATCAGATTCAGATCCGGTTTCGGATTGGGTTTGTCCTCCAGGCCCCCAGAACAGTCCCGGTAAGATCCCGGCCCATGCCCATGTATAAATATATATAAACGTAAAAAAAAAAAATGTAGTAAGATACGAGAATTTGAATACTAAATCTCGTGAGCTTTAAATTTTCCTAGGTAACAATAATTCCAAAAAAAAATTGTTATTATAAATAGATATAAATATGGTTTGTGTTAATAACACTCCTAAAATGTCATTCTGCACTCATCTTTATTTTTCTATCATTCAAATTTCAAATCTATCCCAGAATTAAATATAACATTAATTTTTGCATACGTACAGGGAGGAGTGCAGTAAGATGTTTAAGGAGTGCCAATAATGTTAATACAAGGGTAAATTTGAAATTTGAATGATAAATAATTAGAGAGGAGTGAATGATGACATTTTAGGAGTGTTAATAACATCACCCATAAATATAATATAGGAGAAATTTATGAAATGTCCAAAAAATGAAAAAGTTTTATGAAAAATCCACCTCACAATAACATTTCATCGCGTGCCCAGAATTAGCAAAAAAATATATAAAGAGGGTTTCGAATGACCTTTTTGCCCTTCCTTCTAATTTATTGAAAACACCCACGAAACTACTCTTTAAAAAAACGTTTCAATACTTCATCTTCTTCCATACGCTGCTCACTTTCGAATCTAGGTTTTCTCCTCAAAAATGTCACGCCCCGCTCCCAGAATACGGCGAGCCGAGTACGTACAACATCCCCAAGCTACGCGACCATACAACATGAACCCAATTGCACCCCGCGATTGTCGCCTGTAAGGTCCTAGGTAGGCATAGAGTTAAGAAAATAATACAATTTTCCACAAAAGAGCATAACATGCATTTATCCCAAAATGTTACAACATGATTCAAGTCTCATCTTCAAGTACATATATACATTTCGGATTCATTGTTCTTCAAAATACATAACTTACATATTGCATTCATGTTTCTTCAAAATACATAAGTCACATAGCTATGAAGTTCCCAGAATAAAGCTACAACCCTCTGTCCTACATCATTCATAAAGTTCTGCCTCAGTGTATGCCTGTTCCCCATCCTGTTCTTCAACAATCCCTAGTGAACAAAACTAGGTCGTCAATACGACGAGCAAGTCCTCAGTCAAAGGAGGCGGTATGAATATGAAATGATAAAGCAAGTGAAATCAAGATATAACATTGGAGTAAGTTAACTCATTACCTTGTGATATCCGTTAAGAAGTAAATAATTCTTAGATTAATGTCACAAAGGACACGTCAAGATCTTTCTAAACCTACATGCAATTTAGAGAAACTTTCTGGATCACACACACTCGCCTAGCATCTCAACAATAACCCCATTTGCCCGGGATCAGGCTCGTACAAAACGGGTTGGTGCTTAGATTCTCCAGCCGTCTGTACTATCACATATTGATGTGATTACAAGCAAGATAACATCATGAATGGTTTCCGAATCATCTGGGTCGAGTCATCGCATCATGTGTTATAATCAAGAAGTTCGTATGACTTGGACTTTTCCAAGAATATCGAACCCATTCATTAGAGAGCTGAGCTGAACTCAGGGCCTGGATATCTAATGAATTAACAAATGTTCTGAGCTGAAACTCAGGGTAATGTGCAAATGGATAGCTGAGCTGAAACTCAGGGCCTGGATGTCCAATTGCGATTCAATAAAGTGAGCTAAGCCTCACCCCGGATATTCGCACGGCCGTACGAACACCGTATCAGGGACTGATCAGTACGAAAATGAAAAATTATATTGCAAAGAAGTCAGCCGGTTGTGATCCAACGGTTTCTCTCCCAAAAACCCCATGCAACCTATTCTAAACATTTAGACTTCATGGAAACTATCTCTCAAACGGAAATCTTAGAAGTCAAGTCGCATTCTATATTAGTTTCGTCTTTTCTGAAACTAAAGTAGTCCAAGAAATATTGAAAACAAGAAAATTTTTCGAAATGTCCAAGTGGATATGATTCCAAGAATCCCTCCGATATTATAGGTCGGAGATGGATGGTTCAAACGGTCTAGAACTAGAGTCAAATTTTTCAAGAAATCCGAGTTTGTCGAAAATAGACCAACTCTGGAAATTCTCAAAAATTTCGGCAGAGTCTCCTTTGTATTTACTGACCCGGAAATTAATCCAATATAAGTAAACACAAAGAAACAATATACGGGCACGCCGACCCCTTCGGTGGAGCAACCCTCAACACCGGCAACACGCAAATATAAACGGGTACGCCGACCCCTTCGGTGGAGCAACCCTCAACACCGGATACTCACGCAGTTTAAAGAAATAAGAAAAATAAATGTTGAAACGAAGAATTTCCTTTATACCTGAGTATGCTAGCATTTATAATTGCAATGATCCTTGCTGCTACATAGTCCAAGTAAACATGTAGCTATTTGCATAATGCTATAAAATACATGTTGTGAATAGGTTCAAAAATTTAAAATCTAATATGCACAACTTCAAATTATACTACATATATTAACCCCCTTGTGGTGTAAATTAGCAAAAGATTTAACAATTATGTTACCTGGTTAATCCGGTATTCATAAATGTTTCTTCTAACCATATGTTCATGATAAAATAGTCCTTTTAAGCTTGATTTAAATTCTGGACAGATTTAAATAATATATTAAATTAAAAATTTACCAATCATAACTATCACAAGGTCAAGTTTATAAATAATCCTTAATATATTTATATTCATACTCACATACACTTGATAAAATCCCATATGAAACTTCTATTTGTGGACATAAGTGGTGATAATAACTATTTGTGTTGAGTGCAACACATGTGTCCAACTTATACATTTATATTATGTTGTGTCCATGTATGTGTTGTGTCCAAATATATATATATGGCAAGTATATATATATATATATATATATATATATATATATATATATATATATATATATATATATATATATATATATAATATAATTCTTGGAAGGAATTCACATGATATTACTTAAATTAGAGTTGAAGTGCCCATACACATATTATCATTCAAGGTATCTATATTGTGTCACATTGTGTCCATATGTATATAATTTTAGTTTTTTTTTTTTTTTCCAACTACTCGTATCCAAAATTTATTTCTTGCAATATTAACTTCACCATAGTTTACTTAAATTCCAGAATTTAAATACCAACTAATTTAATTCATGAAAATTTGGAATTTGGTTTTGAACAATTACTAGGAGGAAGAGAGATGGAGGACTTGCCTTGAGACTTGTTCTTAGAGTATTCTTCCTAAAAGAAGGTTCCTTCAAAGCCCAAGATCAGAATCCTAGGGCACAAAAAAAAATAAATTGGGTTAAAAAAATCAGAACCCTAGAAATGGATTTGAACCAAAATGAAGAGGAGTTGGAGGAAAGGAAGAGGAGGATGAAGAAGATGATGAAGAAGGGGGGGGGGGGTCGGCCGGCGGCCGACCGCCGGCGGCGCCAGCGCCGGTGCTAGTAGCCGCGGCAGCAGCAGCAAAAGCAGCGGCAGCAGCAACGAAAGCAGCGGCAGCAGCAACAAAAGCAGTAGTAATAGCAAGGAAAAGAAGAAAAGGAAGAAGAAAAAAATAAGAATGGAAGAGGAAGGAGAAGGAGAGGAAAAGAATTAAGGAGAGGAAGAAGAAGACTTACCAGGAGGATGAAGAAGAGAATGGTTAAAGAGTTGGTGTGAAAATAGTTATATAGGTTTGAGTTTTCATTAGAAATGGTGGAAACTTGAGAGAGAGACATGTGTAATCTTTGGAAATTGAGAGTGGAGGAGGAGTTGCCAGCAAACTTGCTGAATAAGGGGGGAGGTAATTTCGGTGGGTAACAATGAAGCCAATGGTTTTTCTTTTCTCCCTATCTAAAATACTTGGTTGTTCACTTAGGTCCCCCTTTATTGAAATAATTGGAAAAAATTGCAAAAGAATTTTATTATGAAATAGTTGTATATATATATTTTTGAGAAATAATTATAGGAAAATAATTTTTTGAATGGTTGAAAGTAAGTAAAATACCAAAATAAGAAAAATAGAAAATTTAAGGTTATGACACCCTACCCACCTTAATAAAATTCCGTCCTCGGAATTTAAGGATAAGAGAGGTAGAGAAGGATAAGTTGCTAAGTACCTTAGTCATCAAAGAGGTAGGGGTACAGTCGTCGCATCTCATCTTCTCTTTCCCAAGTAGACTCTCCTGGTGAATCCTTGTTCCAAGATACTCGCACCAAAGAGATGGTCTTGTTCTTAAGAATCTTCTGTCTTCGATCCAGGATCTCTACTGGCTTCTGTTCAATGCGAAGAGTTGGGCCAACTGTGATTTCTGAATGATCCAGTATGTGACTGGGATCTGGCACATACTTCCGTAGTTGAGATACATGAAAAACATCGTGGACTCCTTCTAGAGATGGTGGTAAGGCCAATCTGTAAGAAACATCACCGATTCGATCCAGGACGTCGAATGGGCCTATATACCTTGGGCTCAACTTTCCTCTGGTTCCAAACCTGATTGTTCCCTTTGTTGGCGAGATCTTCAAGAATACATGATCTCCTGGTTTGAAATTCAAAATTCTCCGATGCTTATCTGCCCACATCTTGTGCCTGTCCTGCGCAGCTTGAAGATGACTTCGAACTGCCTTGACCATGTCTACAGTCTGCGTAACCAATTCTGGGCCCAAAAGTTGCCGTTCTCCGACGTCACCCCAGCATATAGGTGATCTGCACTTCCTCCCATATAGTGCTTCAAATGGCGCCATCTTGATACTGGCCTGATAACTGTTATTATAAGAGAATTCAACCAGATGCAAATGATCATCCCATGATCCTTGGAAATCTAGAGAGCACGCTCTCAACATGTCTTCCAAAATTTGTATCAACCTTTCTGACTGTCCATCAGTCTATGGGTGATATGCTGAACTGAACTTCAGGCGACTGCCAAGACTGTCTTGCAAGCTTCTCCAAAACTTGGAGGTGAACCGAGTGTCCCTGTCAGAGATGATACTTACTGGCACCCCATAGTGGCTAACAACTTCCCTCATGTACATATCCGCTAGATGTTCCGTAGATTGTCCAACTCGGAATGGTAGAAATCTTGCGAACTTTGTAAGCCTATCCACTATTACCCAGATGGCATTGTTACCCTTTTGTGTTCTTGGGAGTCCTGATACAAAATCTATTGTAATATGCTCCCACTTCCATTCAGGTACTGGGAGTGGTTGCAGTAGTCCAGCAGTCCTTTGGTGCTCCGCTTTCACTTGTTGGCATACTAAACATTTCGAGACAAATTTAGCTATCTCCCGCTTCATTCCATGCCACCAAAAGTTTTGTCTCAAATCCTGGTACATCTTCGTACTCCCAGGATAAATGGAGTACTGAGAACTATGTGCTTCAGACATCAGTTCAGTCTGGAGTTCTCCAAATGGTACACATAATCGACTCCCGAACCTTAAGGATCCATCAGAATGCTTCATTAATCCAGTTTGTATCCCAGCTTCAGTTTGACTCCACAGTTTCTGCAGCTTCACATCCTTCTTCTGTGCTTCCTTAATTCTCTCCACTAAGGAAGACTGAACTTGTAAACTTCCCCAAAATCCATCTGCAACTAGGCATATCACTTCAATCCCCATTTTCCTGAGATCATCCAATATCTCCTTGGGCGTGTTCATAAAGAAAGCTTCAGGCCTCCTACTCAAAGCATCTGCCACTTTGTTTGCCTTGCCTGGATGATACTGCAACTCCATATCAAAATCCTTAAGTAACTCAAGCCATCTACGTTGCCTCATATTTAACTCCTTTTGGGTGAACACGTATTTCAAACTTTTATGATCTGTGTAAATCTTGATCTGTTCACCATACAAGTAATGCCTCCATAGTTTCAGTGCAAACACAACAGCTGCTAACTCCAGATCATGTGTTGGGTAGTTCCTTTCATGAACTTTCAACTGGCGCGAGGCATAAGCGATCACCCTTCCGTGCTGCATCAACACACAGCCCAAACCCTTGCCAGAAGCATCACTGTAAATCTCGTAACCTCCTGATCCTGAGGGTAAAGCTAGTACTGGTGCAGTGACAAGTCTTTCCTTTAATTCCTCAAATGCCGCTTGACATTTATCAGTCCAAACAAATTTTTCATTCTTCCGAGTCAATCTAGTAAGCGGCTCAACAATTCTTGAAAAATTCTCCACGAATCTTCTATAGTATCCAGCTAATCCAACGAAACTTTGAACTTCAGCTACATTCTTGGGAGTAGGCCATGATTTAACTGCTTCTATTTTCGTAGGATCTACTGTAATGCCTTCTCCACTAACTATGTGTCCCAGAAAAGGAATTTCTTTTAACCAAAATTCACATTTGCTTAACTTCCCATACAGCTTCTCCTGTCGTAGAGTCTCAAGTACTATCCTCAAATGTTCTTCGTGCTCCTCCTCGTTCTTTGAGTAGATCAATATGTCATCAATGAACACTATCACAAATTTATCCAGATATTGATAGAATATCCTATTCATCAAATCCATGAATATGGCCGGAGCATTTGTCAATCCAAAAGGCATGACTTGAAACTCATAATGTCCATATCTAGTTCTAAAAGCAGTCTTTGGTATGTCTTCTTTCTTAATCTTCACTTGGTGATAGCCTGATCTGAGATCTATTTTGGAAAATACAGTTGCTCCTCCAAGTTGGTCGAATAATTCATCGATCCTAGGGAGTGGATATTTGTTCTTGATTGTTAGTTCATTCAGTGCTCTATAGTCTATCACCAATCTCAGGCTCCCATCCTTTTTCTTTACAAATAGTACAGGCGCTCCCCACGGAGAAACACTAGGCCTGATAAACTCCTTAGCTAGCAATTCCTTGATTTGTTTATTTAACTCTGCTAGTTCCTCCTTATTCATTGGGTATATCTTCTTTGCAATTGGGGCCGCTCCTGGAATTAGATCAATGCTAAATTCAACTGCCCTATCCGGTGGCAATTCGGGTAGTTCATCAGGGAATACATCCTTAAACTCATCTACAACTCTTGGCCATTCCTCTATCACTTGACCCTGGAGACTCCTTAGTTCGAACTTTTCTAACTCCTCTTTGTCAAACTCCTTCTGGGCTCTAACAAATTCATGCAACTTCCTACTGGGTAAGGAAAACTGTACTTTTCCTTGTCCACAATCAATAATCGCCGAGGTTGCTATTAACCAATCCATGCCAAATACTACATCATAGTTGTCCATAGGAAAGACTAATAGTTTTGTTCGGAAGCTTGCTCCTCCCATTTTAATTGGACAATTTCTACAAATTCGGCTTACTTCTACAATTCCATTGCCCGTAAGGATTTTCAATTTTCTAGCTAGAGGTTGTGTCTCTATTTTATACTCAGATATGAATGATGCAGATATAAAAGAATGAGTAGCTCCAGAATCAAATAGCACTGAGGCAGGACTAGATGAAGCAAGTATAGTACCTGTCACCACGTCTCCTGGTATTCCTGCTTCATTGTTATCCATCATGAAGGCTTGGCCGTGATTCTTGTTCTTCTTCTTATTGTTGTGGTTCTGATTAGCCCTCTGTGCCTGGTGGAATTGATGTGCTTGAGGTGGTAAGACTGGCCTCTGCTGATATCCTGTAGTTGCATTAGGCCTGGGTTCATTGTTCTGGAAGGCAGGCCTTTGTTGAAATCCCTGGTTTGCAGCTCTTGGTCCCTGTGCATTATTCTGTGCTACCGATCTTCTATTGTTCTGGGGACATTGGTTCAATCGGTGGTTGGAGGATCCACACTTCAGACACTTCCCTTGAAGTCTTCTACAGTTATTCTTTGTGTGTCCCGGCCTTCCGCAGTAAGAACAACTTAGTACGGGTCTTTTCTGCTCATGCTGGGCACCCCTTAGTTGCCCTTGCCCTGAAGTCCTTCCCTGGGCCGAACCAGTTTCCAGACTCCGCTTTTGCCCTGCAGCCTTCGCGTTGTTCTTGTCATTTTGCATCCTTTGTTGGTCTCTTGCAGCTTCGACCACTTCAGCATAAGTTTGACATTTGTAAGGGGCCACCTTCATCTTCAATTTATCATCCAGTCCTTCCATGAACCGGACTACTTTCGCCTTCTCTGTAGATACCAAGCTTGGAGCATACCGGCTGAGTCTGGTAAATTCTGCCGAATATTCGTCGACAGAGGTCTTGTTCTGTTTCAGATGAAGGAATCTCCTTTCCAACTCCAACTTGGCACTTGGGGGAAAGAATCTCTCTTCAAATTCTTCCTTAAATTTCTTCCAAGTCACAACTTCATCAGATTCTTCTGGATGTAATGAGCTCCACCATATGTCAGCCACATCTTTTAATTGAATCCTTACTAATGAAACTATGTCATTTGGCGGGGTCTTCGCGCCCTTTAGTAACGCCTCTGTGGTTCTAATCCACTGCGCTGCTTCCATAGGGGTTTCAGTTCCTTTGAATTCTGGGGGCTTGATTGTTCTAAACTCTGAAAGGGTCCCCGTCTTCTGCGTAGGAGTGACATCCAATCTCTCTAGTAGTTTTGTTGAGGTGGCTTGGAAAAGTTGCATTTGTTGGGTATTGGCCTCCAAGACCCTTTGAAAGAATTCAAAGGCATCAGTCGTTCGTGTCCCGGAGGTTTCCACTTGTGAGGTATTGGGGTCCGATTGAGAAGCCATTTCCTATATATTAAGAATTGGAAATTCTTAATACACAATTTAAAGAGAACTTAATTTACTAGAGGAGATTGAAAAGATAATTGTAACATATATATAAAGTCATAACCAAAAGAAGCATATTTCATTCATTTCACAAAGCACGATTACAATATGCTTCACTAGGAAGTCCGTACAACTTCTATACTCTAATCCTTATACAAAACTATTTACATCTGTTGTAATTCCAAAATGTTGTACAACAGACAAAAATTTCCCTTTTCTCCATACATCATATCTATAAGCTATCTGCTGATCCATCAAAATGCTGTGCAGCAGATAAAAACTACCCCAGTCCTAACTGTCATGTGTCACCATCTCAGCTTTATGTAGGTGATCTCGCGGATCCTGTCATAAGGATTGGCCTCTACCCATTCCTCAATGGTCCCTTCATATCCATGAGTAAATGGAGATGGACCGTCCTTCGCAAGGAAGAACCTAAGTCGTAGTTCCTTTTCCCAATATACTTCCGCTCCATCTTCCACATCACGGATTCTGGGGCATAGGCGCTCGAAAAATACACTGTTCACCGGAAGCTCTCCGTCGGGCGACACCTTCCAAGCCTCCCGAGCAAATTGCTCGTATCCGTAATGAGTCCGGTGGCTCCCGTCCCAGTAGATGCTTGGCAGGAATCGGGCCATGACCTATATCCGAAAATTTCCTCGAATGAGAACTCTATGATATAAAATAATTACCATAATAAAATCATCAAATTCTAAATAAATTTTGATCAAGATTCATATCCCCAAACCTTAGTAGATTTTTGTGTTCAACCTTCAATTGTCATCTATTCCTATCCTAGGGAAGTCCAAGTAAATCCTTAAGATAATATTCGATATCCACCTATACCATCTCCTTAATCTATACACTACCCTTAAAGAGGGGACCTGCATGGGCCACCAACCGAAAGACGTGTCACACCCCGCTCCCAGAATACGGCGAGCCGAGTACGTACAACATTCCCAGGCTACGCGACCATACAACATGAACCTAATTGCGCCCCGCGATTGTCGCCTGTAAGGTCCTAGGTAGGCATAGAGTTAAGGAAATAATACAATTTTCCACAAAAGAGCATAACATGCATTTATCCCAAAATGTTACAACATGATTCAAGTCTCATCTTCAAGTACATATATACATTTCGGATTCATTGTTCTTCAAAATACATAACTTACATATTGCATTCATGTTTCTTCAAAATACATAAGTCACATAGCTATGAAGTTCCCAGAATAAAGCTACAACCCTCTGTCCTACATCATTCATAAAGTTCTGCCTCAGTGTATGCCTGTTCCCCATCCTGTTCTTCAACAATCCCTAGTGAACAAAACTAGGTCGTCAATACGACGAGCAAGTCCTCAGTCAAAGGAGGCGGTATGAATATGAAATGATAAAGCAAGTGAAATCAAGATATAACATTGGAGTAAGTTAACTCATTACCTTGTGATATCCGTTAAGAAGTAAATAATTCTTAGATTAATGTCACAAAGGACACGTCAAGATCTTTCTAAACCTACATGCAATTTAGAGAAACTTTCTGGATCACACACACTCGCCTAGCATCTCAACAATAACCCCATTTGCCCGGGATCAGGCTCGTACAAAATGGGTTGGTGCTTAGATTCTCCAGCCGTCTGTACTATCACATATTGATGTGATTACAAGCAAGATAACATCATGAATGGTTTCCGAATCATCTGGGTCGAGTCATCGCATCATGTGTTATAATCAAAAAGTTCGTATGACTTGGACTTTTCCAAGAATATCGAACCCATTCATTAGAGAGCTGAGCTGAACTCAGGGCCTGGATATCTAATGAATTAACAAATGTTCTGAGCTGAAACTCAGGGTAATGTGCAAATGGATAGCTGAGCTGAAACTCAGGGCCTGGATGTCCAATTGCGATTCAATAAAGTGAGCTAAGCCTCACCCCGGATATTCGCACGGCCGTACGAACACCGTATCAGGGACTGATCAGTACGAAAATGAAAAATTATATTGCAAAGAAGTCAGCCGGGTGTGATCCAACGGTTTCTCTCCCAAAAACCCCATGCAACCTATTCTAAACATTTAGACTTCATGGAAACTATCTCTCAAACGGAAATCTTAGAAGTCAAGTCGCATTCTATATTAGTTTCGTCTTTTCTGAAACTAAAGTAGTCCAAGAAATATTGAAAACAAGAAAAAATTTCGAAATGTCCAAGTGGATATGATTCCAAGAATCCCTCCGATATTATAGGTCGGAGATGGATGGTTCAAACGGTCTAGAACTAGAGTCAAATTTTTCAAAAAATCCGAGTTTGTCGAAAATAGACCAACTCTGGAAATTCTCAAAAATTTCGGCAGAGTCTCCTTTGTATTTACTGACCTGGAAATTAATCCAATATAAGTAAACACAAAGAAACAATATACGGGCACGCCGACCCCTTCGGTGGAGCAACCCTCAACACCGGCAACACACAAATATAAACGGGTACGCCGACCCCTTCGGTGGAGCAACCCTCAACACCGGATACTCACGCAGTTTAAAGAAATAAGAAAAATAAATGTTGAAACGAAGAATTTCCTTTATACCTGAGTATGCTAGCATTTATAATTGCAATGATCCTTGCTGCTACATAGTCCAAGTAAACATGTAGCTATTTGCATAATGCTATAAAATACATGTTGTGAATAGGTTCAAAAATTTAAAATCTAATATGCACAACTTCAAATTATACTACATATATTAACCCCCTTGTGGTGTAAATTAGCAAAAGATTTAACAATTATGTTACCCGGTTAATCCGGTATTCATAAATGTTTCTTCTAACCATATGTTCATGATAAAATAGTCCTTTTAAGCTTGATTTAAATTCTGGACAGATTTAAATAATATATTAAATTAAAAATTTACCAATCATAACTATCACAAGGTCAAGTTTATAAATAATCCTTAATATAT
Source organism: Iris pallida (assembly GCA_029216955.1). NCBI lineage: Eukaryota > Viridiplantae > Streptophyta > Magnoliopsida > Asparagales > Iridaceae > Iris > Iris pallida. Next base: position 7,481,880 of record JANAVB010028196.1, on the reverse strand, counting down.
TTATATTCATACTCACATACACTTGATAAAATCCCATATGAAACTTCTATTTGTGGACATAAGTGGTGATAATAACTATTTGTGTTGAGTGCAACACATGTGTCCAACTTATACATTTATATTATGTTGTGTCCATGTATGTGTTGTGTCCAAATATATATATATGGCAAGTATATATATATATATATATATATATATATATATATATATATATATATATATATATATATATATATATATATATATATATATATATATATATATAATATAATTCTTGGAAGGAATTCACATGATATTACTTAAATTAGAGTTGAAGTGCCCATACACATATTATCATTCAAGGTATCTATATTGTGTCACATTGTGTCCATATGTATATAATTTTAGTTTTTTTTTCTTTTTCCAACTACTCGTATCCAAAATTTATTTCTTGCAATATTAACTTCACCATAGTTTACTTAAATTCCAGAATTTAAATACCAACTAATTTAATTCATGAAAATTTGGAATTTGGTTTTGAACAATTACTAGGAGGAAGAGAGATGGAGGACTTGCCTTGAGACTTGTTCTTAGAGTATTCTTCCTAAAAGAAGGTTCCTTCAAAGCCCAAGATCAGAATCCTAGGGCACAAAAAAAAATAAATTGGGTTAAAAAAATCAGAACCCTAGAAATGGATTTGAACCAAAATGAAGAGGAGTTGGAGGAAAGGAAGAGGAGGATGAAGAAGATGATGAAGAAGGGGGGGGGGGGTCGGCCGGCGGCCGACCGCCGGCGGCGCCAGCGCCGGTGCTAGTAGCCGCGGCAGCAGCAGCAAAAGCAGCGGCATCAGCAACGAAAGCAGCGGCAGCAGCAACAAAAGCAGTAGTAATAGCAAGGAAAAGAAGAAAAGGAAGAAGAAAAAAATAAGAATGGAAGAGGAAGGAGAAGGAGAGGAAAAGAATTAAGGAGAGGAAGAAGAAGACTTACCAGGAGGATGAAGAAGAGAATGGTTAAAGAGTTGGTGTGAAAATAGTTATATAGGTTTGAGTTTTCATTAGAAATGGTGGAAACTTGAGAGAGAGACATGTGTAATCTTTGGAAATTGAGAGTGGAGGAGGAGTTGCCAGCAAACTTGCTGAATAAGGGGGGAGGTAATTTCGGTGGGTAACAATGAAGCCCAATGGTTTTTCTTTTCTCCCTATCTAAAATACTTGGTTGTTCACTTAGGTCCCCCTTTATTGAAATAATTGGAAAAAATTGCAAAAGAATTTTATTATGAAATAGTTGTATATATATATTTTTGAGAAATAATTATAGGAAAATAATTTTTTGAATGGTTGAAAGTAAGTAAAATACCAAAATAAGAAAAATAGAAAATTTAAGGTTATGACAAAAAATCTTCAAAAACTCGTCGAAAAATTTCGGAAAGACCGAGACAAACGGCAAAAGTGCTAAAACGGAGGTCCAAACATCATTTTTTTGCGATTCTAAAATTTCGGAAGGCCGTCTAACGAAGAAGCTGTTACTTTCAGCCTCCTCGAAGATACGCTCGTTTTGGGACAAACGGGGCCTCGTTTCGACCTTCCAGTCAAAAGTTATGGCCCTTCAAAGTTTCAACTGACCATAAAATGCAGGAGAATGGTCATTCTCCGTGTTAGAACACGAAAAATGTTAATTTCGCATGAGGGTGGCCATTCTCCGTGTTAGTAACACGGAGAATGTCATTCTCCGTGTTAGTAACACGGAGAATGTCATTCTCCGTCTTAATTTACGCGGAGAATGGCCATTCCCCGTGTTAGTAACACGGAGAATGGTCATTCTCCGTCTTAATTTACGCGGAGAATGGCCATTCCCCGTGTTAGTAACACGGAGAATGGTCATTCTCCGTCTTAATTTATGTAATACCCTGAATCCGTTGCGGAGCACGGTGCGGGCTAGCGGCCGAATGGCCGAGTCGGATGAGAATTAGGGAAACTTTACCATGATCGCGGGATAATAAATTGAGATCCTTTCCTCGTTATGGATTGGACTCTTTTGAAATGATGCCCAAGATGCAGTGGCGCGCGTCTTGGGGGAAGAGTTCTATATAAGAGTCGCTTGCCCCGAGACCGTTGTCCTGCTGGTTTTCGATGTCGCTTTTGCTGTTGGCTTTTGTGTGCGTTTTCGTGATTGTTTTCGATGAATGTTTTCATGGATTTACTTTCACCGTCTACGCATTTCATATCGAATAACTGAGAGAAAGAGAAGAAGTATGCTGACCAGATGTTGGTGCCAATGCAGGTGCTAACACGGTGAACCTAGGGTGACGTTGCGTGGAAGACCTCTTTCTCTCGGCAATTCACCAACAAGTGAGTGGCTTTGATCCTTCGACGATCCTTGATCTTCGCGCATAACAATGGTAGACTTGTTATTGCGTTCGGTGCTTAATAAAAGATGTCTAGTAATAATATGGAAAAGATAATGAAAGATAAATTATCACATGGCTAGGCTTATGTTGTAAATCGAATGATGCTCGTATGCTATATGAATTGTTTAACAGGTGATGCAAAGACCCAAGTATTGGGCGGTAAGTATATCGGACTTCGGTTCGAAAGAATGAGTTAAACATGAATAGTCCCTTGGTTGGATGAACGAATATACGAGCCTATGGCTCAAAGTAAGATGGTAAGATGGCAAGTTGGAAAGATGGGAAAATGGCAAGATAAAATGAGAACTACGACTATGTGTGGAAGATGCTATTATCATGCATGTCATGTCCCTTATTAGTTAAGTTGCATTGCATGCATGGTCATGGACAACTTGTATACAAGGTAGTTCCTCGAACGGTACTCCGAGGCCACGGAACCGATTCGGCCTAGGAGGAACGCCGTGCTGAAGTAGTAGCACAGTGCTGAAGTAGTAGCACGGTCTTTTGGGAACCTTCCGGATGGGCTAGCTACCCACCGATGAAGGGGAGCCGTCCGACCAAGATGTCCCAGATGGCGTGTAGTCAGTGACCTTCATATAGACAGGTGGCATAGCTAACATTGTCTTATGCAGGCAGAGTAAGTGGTATTCATAAATATGTACAGGGATGGCTATCGACTGTGGGTAAGATTCACCAAATTGGTGATCAAGATGAACTGCTTATGTTAGATTAACATGAATTGCTTATGTTTCTAACATCACTGTATGCTCCTTATATTTCTCATCAAATATATGAATTGTTAATGGACCCTAAGGAAAGATAGAAAGAATACAAATCAATAGTGAACATTCATGTAATTTTACCACTGTTGATTTATGGTGAGATTGGTTACGGCCGCTCACCAGTACATATGTGGCAATGTACTGACCCTCGTCTCCACAGGTACCGGGAACCTAGTGGATAATCATAGACGCTGAAGGCTTGCTGTCTGACTCTTTAGAAGCTTCGTACATCTTGAAGTTTCCACTTGAAGAAGAATGCATTTTGCTGAAGGTGGTTATTGCCGCATTATTAATAAAGGGATATGATGTATGGAACAAGTTGTATCTCATTTCAATATTTCTGCAAGTTGTAGCCAAGTTTGGCCTTTTATCTCGGCTGTTTGAGAGCCTTATGTTTATGCAATGTAATTTCAAAGATATCAATAAAGAACTTATTTCAGATCATATCTGTGTTGCCAAAACTTTTTTATCATCCGCTGCGAATCTCTATTCAAATGTCTCTTTTATAAAAGGAACACGAGCACGCCTTGTACAAGTGCAATTCCAGACTTGTACGGCATCACGCCTTAGCGAGGACGAACGATTCGGCGTGAATCTAAGCGGAGGCGAACGATTCCCAAATCGGGGCGTGGCAGTTTAGTATCAGAGCACGGCTTTACGGACTTTGGGAATTTCTTGGTTTTTAATATTTCGAAAATGACACAAGCTTTATTGCTTTTCGAACAACTTTGGTTTTATATGTCCCGAAATGAGATGTTCCATACAATAAGTCCATAAATATATTATGAGACTAACAAGCTCCTCTGTTTTGCAGAGATGACAAAGGCGGGTGCGACAAACAACGCGAGTAGCTCAACGGTGGTAGCCTCAACCGACCCTATGGAGAGGATGCTGGCTATGATGGAGAGCCAGCAGAGGCAGAACGCGAAGCAATTCGAGGCCCAACAAAAGCAGCTAGATACCCTGCAACAGTTGGTCCGATCAGTGGTTAACAATGGGGCTCAAGGCACTCCAGTCTCATGAGAGAGCGAACTGGTGGAGGCAGAGGAACCCCCGGCAGCTAAGAAAACCACTGTTGTGGCCGACATTACAAAGTTTAAGAAGATCTGTAACAAAGAATTCAAAGGGACAGAAGAAGCCACCATTGCTATGGATTGGCTAGTTGAAGTGGAAGATCACCTGGAAGCTTTGGGTATTGTTGGATCCAAGAGGGTCTCGTGTGTGAAACTACTGCTGGTTTCCAACGCACACTACTGGTGGCAAAGTCAGAAAAGAATTCTAGCGGGAGTGAATGGAACAACGAAAATCACTTGGCTGATGTTCCGCGAGGCATTTCTGGCTCAGTACTTCTCTTCGACTGAGCAGCGAGCTAAGGAATTGGAGTTCCAGAAGCTCGAACAGGGGAACATGACGGTGAAGGAGTATGAGGCAGAGTTTTCTAGACTGTCTCAGTATGCGATCACGAAGTTTACTGACGAAGCATCTAAGGCTCGTCGGTTTGAGCAGGGCTTGAGGCCTGCTCTGAAGGCTCAAGTTGTGGTTCAGAAATATAAGACTTTTCAGGAGTCTTATGAGCACGCGAAGGAATTGGACCCACACTATCCTGCGACGGCGCCAGTACAAGCGTCGGTGCAGAATCTGCATAACAAGAGACCGAACAACGGGGGCAGATATGAGGCGCCTAAGCGTCAGAACCACGGTGGCTTTCAACGACCCAACCAGGGTGGACCATTCTGTAACAAGTGCCGCAACAAAGGGCACTTCGCTAACGAATGTCAGGTGCTAGAGGGTGGATGCTTCAAATGTGGTCGCATGGGCCACGGATTCAGAGACTGTCCAGGAAGGGGCCACCAGAACCCTCCAAGGCAGCAGCATCACCAACAGTACCAACAGAATCGTGGACAGGCACCACGACCTCCTCAGCCACAACAGAATCAGAGGCCCGGTGCCCAGGGCCGAGTCTTTGCGTTGACTCAGGATGAAGCATTTGCATCAGATACTGTAGTGACAGGTATATTGTTATTTAATGGCATTCCTGCACGTACTTTATTTGATTCTGGTGCTTCACATAGTTTTATATCTAAAGACTATGTTAAGGAACATGAAATAAAAATGACAATGTTGGATGTATATCTTAGTGTTAGTACTCCATCAGGAGTGGAGATGCCTACTAACATGATATGTAGGGATGGTTACATATGTATCGGAGAGAGAAAGCTACCATTAGATGTAGTCGAAGAAGCGAGTTGTGCGACGATTGACTGTGCGAAGAAGCGAGTTATGTTTCGCCTACCGGGGGGAACAGAATTCTCTTACTCGCCCAGTTCGTCGACGAAGGCTTCGATGGTGATTTCAGCTACTACGGCCCGGCAATTGCTTCATTCGGGCTGCGAAGGGTACCTTGCTTCTGTTCGAGACACACGCAAGAATGGTGCAGACTCAGCTAACACTGAAGTCGTGGCAGAATTTCCTGATGTGTTTTCTGACGAGATACCCGGAATGCCTCCGGACCGAGAGATTGAATTTACTATCGATATATTTCCAGACGCTCGTCCGATCTCAAGGGCACCATACAGGATGGCGCCTGCTGAATTAAAGGAACTCAAAGTGCAACTACAAGAATTTTTAGACAGGGGATACATCAGACCCAGTGTCTCAGCATGGGGTGCTCCGGTGCTATTTGTGAAGAAGAAAGATGGATCGATGCGGCTGTGCATCGACTACCGCGAGCTAAATAAAGTTATAATTCGGAACCAGTACCCGTTGCCTCGAATAGACGACCTCTTCGATCAGTTGCAAGGGGCGTCTGTATTTTCAAAGATTGATCTTCGTTCAGGCTACCATCAGTTAAAGATAAAACCAGATGACATTTCTAAGTCCGTATTCCGAACCAGATACGGACACTATGAATTCTTGGTCATGCCCTTCTGTCACGACCCGCACCCTGATTAGGGGCACGAGAACGTGGGTACGTCCAGCCTACGCCGCAGTGTCGACGGTAGAATGCTGTATAGGTCATCTATAACATCTAACATCTAATAACAAGATATATATAAACCTGTCATCTCCGCACGGAGGTATAACATAACATCTCAACTCTATATCTCAAACACAAGTCTAGGAAAGATAGAACATGATATGGAATCAGATGAAAGGAAGAACTGAATATATATAGAGTTAACACACCACACAAAGTAGATGTCCAACACAAATAAGTACAAGACCTGAAATATAACTAAGTCACAACTAACAATCGGAACAGTCCGATACAAAATAAAAACTGTAAACACTAGACTAGACTAGACACCCTCTACTGAGCTAGATGCTCCTCAGGCTCCTGAAGGTCACCCTCATGTGTCCCATAGAAGGTAGGACAGTCACCATCATCATCTGTAATATTTTCAACAGGCCCAGTCAGGACAGAAACGAGCACAATACATCTCACGCAGTTCATATCAGGTTGGAAAATGTAAAGCATGCATAGAGTAAGATACATGAACTGTAAAGAATATATGTAAAACGAGAGAGATTTGATAACTGAAAATATCTATATATATGATAAGTAAGAACTGTAGGTAACCTGTGATTTAGAGCATGATATGGTTATATAAACGGGCTTAGGACATATACAAGATTTCACAAGATTTCACAAGAATTTGTACAAGATGGGATTTGATCACATAACCATTTCCTACTCACCCTCCCCAATCAATACACAAGGATCCAGTCAAGTTACGTTACTTTGTACAAGAGGTTTTTATCATGTTTGCTCACGTGATCATGAGAGTACAAGATTGCACAAGAGTATACATGAAAGCGGTGTACATAAAATACAAGATGTTCGTGAAAAGCACATGACAACTATATCTGATGCACCCCGAGGGAGATAACATCGCATAACAAGATCCATATAGTACCAATCCGTGATAATGACGTGACAGCATCATGTAAAGTAACCTAAAGCAAGAATATAAGTCCTAACAAGCATGAAAAGATCAGAGAATGTACTCGCCTGTCACCCTGTATGACTGATATGAATAGATGTCCGAACTGGTGTCACAGAGTCCTATTTAGAGTAAAACAGGTCACAACATATCCACAATGGTAAAAATAGAGTATACAATGCATACTACATGATTCTAGGTCAATCTGGTCAAAAGTCAACTCTTGGTCAACTCTAAAGTCAAACTAGTCAAAGTTAGGTCAACACTAGTCAACTAGTTAGGGTTTTAGTCAAACTAGTCAAACTAGTTGTTTTAGGTCATTCCTAGTCATTTCTAGGTTAACTAGGTCACTTTTGACCTAAGGTTGACTTTGGTCAACCCTTAGTCAACAAGGGACAACAAGTGGATTTTGGGTCATTAGGGCTAGCCCCTAGCCATAGGCTAATGATCTTGGCCATAGGCTAATGATCCTAGGCCATAGGCCATAGTCATAGGTTTTCATATAAACCTATACTAGAAATCATATATATATGTATATATCTATATATAGATATATATATCTATCTACTACCCATATACCCATATATGAATACTAAGTATAATACAAACCCACACTCACACATTAATATATAGTGACCTAATGTAACTAATACAAATATATATATATATCAATATATATATATATATATATATATATATATATATATATATATATATATACCTATATATATAAACTCATATATATACTATATATATAGAGAGAGACATAGATTGAGAGAGAGAGAGACTGTGAGAGAGTGAGACAGTGAGAGAGTGAGGGTGAGACAAGTCTGGACAGGGGGGGGGAAGAATGGTTCCAGAAATTTCTGGGACCAAAGGAGCCCCAAACACACACACACACACAGAATACATATATACATACATATGTATATATATACAACTACATATATACCCAACCAAATACTCCCAAAATTGACCCACACTCACATATACATACGTACTACGTATATACATACTAAAATACACTAGTCCAATGGATTAATTATAACAAAATTGGGTTTGAATCTCATTTTCAAAATCTGGAAAATAAACCCAAGACAGTAAACAGTGCACTATGCACTTGAAATAGGGTAACTCGATTTACACATACTAAAACGAGCTAAGGCTCGCAACCATGGATTGGTAACTGACACCCCATACATACACTAGTGTCCTAGGTACCTGACACGACACCACGACACAGTTTCACGTGTCCAAACACAAGAAAACTCCCCACGGGTAAATCCTGACACGCGCACACAAACACAGTGTCGTGCACGCGTGCAGTCTACTCTAGGACACACCACGAGACACGACACGTCTCGTGGTCGAGCACACGTGTAGTCCACACATAGGGCTACACGTTCCACACCCTGACACGTGTCCACGACACTCGTGGACACAAAACGAACCCCGTATCAGTCGTGAAAACACGACTGATACGTGCGAGTTCAGACCGCGTCGTGCACGCGGTTGCACGCGTCGTGCTCGCGACACAGGACACGAAGCACCACGTGCTCGTGTCCACGTGTACGCTACGAATAGGGCTTCATGCCCGTGTCACTACGAGACACTCTAGTGTCGTGTCCACGCGACACGACACGCTCAAAGTCGTACCCGTGCGCGTGTGTACTGACAGTGCACGACCATTGCACGTGTCCGTGCTCTCTCGACACGACACCAACGTGTCTCAAACTCGAGGAGGGGCATGTCAGAGGTTGCCCCCTCTTCTGTATAAATGTTCACGTGTCCACGTGTCCCACAGTGTCCGTGCTAAGTGTCGAGTAGCAGGGCATACACGCGTGGCCTCGTGCTGCGAGTTCATGTCCATTTTGGACACGGACACAGCACAGAAATGTGCTCAGTCAAGTTGTTTCGTGTCCTACATGTCTAGGGCTACAAGTTTGTATAATTTGTTTTGGTAAATCATAAAAACAAGTCCATTGTGGCATTTTAACAAACAAGGGTTTCTACCCTATGATACGTGTCCGATACGGACACCAAACCACTTCTAAATTCCACCAAACTTTACCCACAGTAGTGTTAGTCCTACATGAATGCATTTATGAAGGAAAAACAGGAATTTAACTAAGTTTGTGAGAAAATACCTATTTGTGCAATCCAATAAAAAAAAAAAAAATGGGGGGTGTGTGATCTTCAACTTGATGATGTCCAATGCCTCCAAATCCTTGATTGCTAGTTCCCCTTAGTACCCTAGATGTTGTAGGGTCCCAATGCAAGAGACTAGAGTGAATTTGGATCAAAATAGCTCAAGTTATGAAGGGTTGAAGGAATGGGAATTTTTCTAGGATTAAATTCATGTAAATTTGTTCATGAATGATACAATGGGCTATATAGGAAAGTATGGCTGCTAGGGGGGTGCCCTATGGCCGGCCATGGCATAGGGGGGGTGTCCTTGCCCTTCCTTCATGGCTAAGGCATGGACTTGTGTAAAGGGTCTTGATATTTGGAGTGGTTTAAGGAAAATATCAATAAAGGTAATATCTAGATATTTAACTACCTTAACCAATGACTAATATCTATCCTCAAGCTTCTAGGTTAGTAGCTAACCTCTAGGTTAGGGTAAACTAGGTTAGGGACTAATCATGGAACTTAACCATGATTAAATAATATTAAAATCACATAATCTCAATAAAGTCTAGTAATTTACCAAAATACCCTTTTGGCCAAAAGCCCTAATTTGAAGTTCTAAACCTATGGCTAGGCTCACATGATCATGGTTAGTCTCTAGGTTATGAAAACTAGGGTTTATACTAAGTTATACTAACAAAATCACAAAGTCATAAGTCATGACTTAGCATGACTTAGAAGATGGTTCTAATTACACTAGAAATCACCATAAATCATATCATGACTAAAATACTATTAATTAATAATAAAAATAATAAATTTTCAAAAAAAATCCTAATTTCAGAAAACTGGGTGCTACAAGTCTACCCTCCTTAGAAAATTCCGTCCTCGAAATTAGAATGGTCATACTCCTTCTAGGTCAAACACCCCAACAATCACAGTCTCAAACACACAGTCCGATAATCATATGCGTCTGTCCAAAATCATGATATTCGAAATCTTCGTCATGCTAGTGAGCAAGGCTACGATATTCACAGAGTCCTCGACTAAGGTACATACCTCTAGAATCATGGTATTCAAAATTTTCGCATTGCCGCATGCCTGGCCGCGAAAACCTTAAATTCCCACATCCGAGAAATACGTCCAAAATCCGACTATATGTCCTCACTATGCCAGCTAACATGAATATAGAAGACTCTAGATCCCATGATCGAGACGACCTAGCCCATACGACTTATCTCAGAAGAAAAATAATTCACAATAAAATATCCGGACAAAATTTATCAACTATAAGGAACAGATAGAATCGAAATTCCAAGACAGTTATAAGGAGGCAAATACGGAAATAGAATCGAAAAGGTTGGAACCTGCAATCAGCTCTCCCTCTGTCTGTGCATCATCGACTGCCATGGCGAAAGCTCGCCCCGGCTGGCCTCCCTTGGCCTGCTGCTGATGCTGGGCAAACCTCTGCTGCTGAGTCTGCAACGGTGGTCCTGTCTGCTGTCCTGTCGGAGCTCTAGCTCCTGCTACTGTCTGAGTTAATCGTGCCAAGTTCTTGGGACACTCCTTCAACTGATGCTCTGCTGAACCACAAAGCAAACACAGGCCCTGCTTCTTCCTGCAGTCGTCCCATCCGTGACCTTGCTTCTTGCAGAAGTTACACATAGGGTGTTGTTGCAGCCTGGGTGCCTACTGGTGAAGTACATGTCCCTGGCCCTAAAACGGCTGCTGAACTGGCCTCTGCTGCTGTATATGAGGGCGCTTGGCTGGCCCTGCACTAGAACTAGCCCCTAAGGTATCACTTCCCCTCTTCGGCTTGAGGCCGAAGTCCTCCTCTGCAATCTGTGCGTCCATCAATATCTGATCGAACGTCGCGTCACGGCGTCCCGAGGTGCGGGTGCGCACTGCATGAATAAGTCCCCTACGGAACTTACGAGCCTTCTGCCCCTCATCCTGGATCATATCGGGAGCGAACCTGCTAAGGCGAAAGAACTCAGCTGCATACTCGTCCACCGACGAGTTCCCCTGCACTAGACCCACGAACTGGCCCTCCAATGCTGTAAGAGCCACGTCCGTGAAGAACTTCTCCTTGAAGAGCCTCCGGAAGTTCTCCCAAGTCAGCCCTCTCATCGACGCACGAGGATCCGTGCGGTACCATGTCAGCGCAATGTCGAAGAATCGGCTGGCTGCGGCCGAAACCCAAAGCGCTCTAGGAAGCTCGGCCAGCTCCATGCTCCACTGTACATCCTCTAGCCAGTCGTCTGCATAGAGGATGCCCTCCGTGCCTGTGAAGTCCCTGGAGCTCATCTTCCTGAAGTCCAATACTGTCCCCGGTCTGGACTGCTGCTGGTACGGCTGCTGGCCAGTAGGGCCCTGCATCGTACCCGGTGCCACTCTCTCTACTGCTGCTAGGGCAAGCTGATGCGAGTTCTCCATACCCTGCCTCAGCATCTCGATCTGTCGGTGTGACGCCTCCGACTGGCGCTGCGACGCCTCTGCCTGGGCCCACTGTGTCTCCATCATCTGCTGAAGGAGAAGGAACATATGGTGCATATCCGTCGGTACCGGTGGTGGTGGCAGCAGTATCTCCGGAACAACAGCCGTAACCCTCTGGGGTGGAGGTGGTAGACCTCCCTGTGCAACTGCCTGGGTCTCCAGAATAGTAGAATCACTGGGGGCAGTCCCGTGAACCTCCTCCTCTGCCTGATCAGATCTCTCAGGCAAACTACTCGATCCAGTGGCCTGCGGGTGCGTCTTCGTCATCCTGGAGACGAATTGAAACAAAGAGGTCAATATGGCACATGAGTAGATTTATCAAGGAAGGACAGTTAAATTAATACAAGGGAAGTAATCATGATAATCAAAAGATCGGAAATTTCCTAGGTGTGATTGAGAAACTCCTATCATGTCCTAGGTCCTACGTCCTAATTGCAGGCTCGTAATTAGCACTCTAAGTCGAGTACCATTATGAGATCGCACTAATTGCGACACAGACCTGCATGGGCCACCACAAAAATGTGTCACGACCCGCACCCTGATTAGGGGCACGAGAACGTGGGTACGTCCAGCGTACGTCGCAGTATCGGCGGTAGAACGCTGTATAGGTCATCTATAACATCTAACATCTAATAACAAGATATATAAACCTGTCATCTCCGCACGGAGGTATAACATAACATCTTAACTCTATATCTCAAACACAAGTCTAGGAAAGATAGAACATGATATGGAATCAGATGAAAGGAAGAACTGAATATATATAGAGTTAACACACCACACAAAGTAGATGTCCAACACAAATAAGTAGAAGACCTGAAATATAACTAAGTCACAACTAACAATCGGAACAGTCCGATACAAAATAAAAACTGTAAACACTAGACTAGACTAGACACCCTCTACTGAGCTAGATGCTCCTCAGGCTCCTGAAGGTCACCCTCATGTGTCCCATAGAAGGTAGGACAGTCACCATCATCATCTGTAATATTTTCAACAGGCCCAGTCAGGACAGGAACGAGCACAATACATCTCACGCAGTTCATATCAGGTTGGAAAATGTAAAGCATGCATAGAGTAAGATACATGAACTGTAAAGAATATATGTAAAACGAGAGAGATTTGATAACTGGAAATATCTATATATATGATAAGTAAGAACTGTAGGTAACCTGTGATTTAGAGCATGATATGGTTATATAAACGGGCTTAGGACATATACAAGATTTTACAAGATTTCACAAGAATTTGTACAAGATGGGATTTGATCACATAACCATTTCCTACTCACCCTCCCCAATCAATACACAAGGATCCAGTCAAGTTACGTTACTTTGTACAAGAGGTTTTTATCATGTTTACTCACGTGATCATGAGAGTACAAGATTGCACAAGAGTATACATGAAAGCGGTGTACATGAAATACAAGATGTTCGTGAAAAGCACATGACAACTATATCTGATGCACCCCGAGGGAGATAACATCGCATAACAAGATCCATATAGTACCAATCCGTGATAATGACGTGACAGCATCATGTAAAGTAACCTAAAGCAAGAATATAAGTCCTAACAAGCATGAAAAGATCAGAGAATGTACTCGCCTGTCACCCTGTATGACTGATATGAATAGATGTCCGAACTGGTGTCACAGAGTCCTATTTAGAGTAAAACAGGTCACAACATATCCACAATGGTAAAAATAGAGTATACAATGCATACTACATGATTCTAGGTCAATCTGGTCAAACGTCAACTCTTGGTCAACTCTAAAGTCAAACTAGTCAAAGTTAGGTCAACACTAGTCAACTAGTTAGGGTTTTAGTCAAACTAGTCAAACTAGTTGTTTTAGGTCATTCCTAGTCATTTCTAGGTTAACTAGGTCACTTTTGACCTAAGGTTGACTTTGGTCAACCCTTAGTCAACAAGGGTCAACAAGTGGGTTTTGGGTCATTAGGGCTAGCCCCTAGCCATAGGCTAATGATCTTGGCCATAGGCTAATGATCCTAGGCCATAGGCCATAGTCATAGGTTTTCATATAAACCTATACTAGAAATCATATATATATGTATATATCTATATATAGATATATATATATCTATCTACTACCCATATACCCATATATGAATACTAAGTATAATACAAACCCACACTCACACATTAATATATAGTGACCTAATGTAACTAATACAAATATATATATATATATATATATATATATATATATATATATATATATATATATATATATATATATATATATATATATATATATATATATCAATATATATATATATATATATATATATATATATACCTATATATATAAACTCATATATATACTATATAGAGAGAGACATAGATTGAGAGAGAGAGAGACTGTGAGAGAGTGAGACAGTGAGGGTGAGACAAGTCTGGACAGGGGGGGAAGAATGGTTCCAGAAATTTCTGGGACCAAAGGAGCCCCAAACACACACACACACAGAATACATATATACATACATATGTATATATATACAACTACATATATACCCAACCAAATACTCCCAAAATTGACCCACACTCACATATACATACGTACTACGTATATACATACTAAAATACACTAGTCCAATGGATTAATTATAACAAAATTGGGTTTGAATCTCATTTTCAAAATCTGGAAAATAAACCCAAGACAGTAAACAGTGCACTGTGCACTTGAAATAGGGTAACTCGATTTACACATACTAAAACGAGCTAAGGCTCGCAACCATGGGTTGGTAACTGACACCCCATACATACACTAGTGTCCTAGGTACCTGACACGACACCACGACACAGTTTCACGTGTCCAAACACAAGAAAACTCCCCACGGGTAAATCCTGACACGCGCACACAAATACAGTATCGTGCACGCGTACAGTCCACTCTAGGACACACCACGAGACACGACACGTCTCGTGGTCGAGCACACGTGTAGTCCACACATAGGGCTACACGTTCCACACCCTGACACGTGTCCACGACACTCGTGGACACAAAACGAACCCCGTATCAGTCGTAAAAACACGACTGATACGCGCGAGTTCAGACCGCGTCGTGCACGCGGTTGCACGCGTCGTACTCGCGACACAGGACACGAAGCACCACGTGCTCGTGTCCACGTATACGCCACGAATAGGGCTTCATGCCCGTGTCACTACGAGACACTCTAGTGTCGTGTCCACGCGACACGACACGCTCAAAGTCGTGCCCGCGTGCGTGTGTGCTGACAGTGCACGACCAGTGCACGTGTCCGTGCTCTCTCGACACGACACCAACGTGTCTCAAACTCGAGGGGGGCATGTCAGAGGTTGCCCCCTCCTCTGTGTAAATTTTCACGTGTCCACGTGTCCCACAGTGTCCGATGGGAATTTTTCTAGGATTAAATTCATGTAAATTTGTTCATGAATGATACAATGGGCTATATAGGAAAGTATGGCTGCTAGGGGGGTGCCCTATGGCCGGCCATGGCATAGGGGGGGTGTCCTTGCCCTTCCTTCATGGCTAAGGCATGGACTTGTGTAAAGGGTCTTGATATTTGGAGTGGTTTAAGGAAAATATCAATAAAGGTAATATCTAGATATTTAACTACCTTAACCAATGACTAATATCTATCCTCAAGCTTCTAGGTTAGTAGCTAACCTCTAGGTTAGGGTAAACTAGGTTAGGGACTAATCATGGAACTTAACCATGATTAAATAATATTAAAATCACATAATCTCAATAAAGTCTAGTAATTTACCAAAATACCCTTTTGGCCAAAAGCCCTAATTTGAAGTTCTAAACCTATGGCTAGGCTCACATGATCATGGTTAGTCTCTAGGTTATGAAAACTAGGGTTTACACTAAGTTATACTAACAAAATCATAAAGTCATAAGTCATGACTTAGCATGACTTAGAAGATGGTTCTAATTACACTAGAAATCACCATAAATCATATCATGACTAAAATACTATTAATTAATAATAAAAATAATAAATTTTCAAAAAATATCCCAATTTCAGAAAACTGGGTGCTACACCTTCGGACTGACCAACGCCCCTGCCGCTTTCATGGATATGATGAACAGAGTCTTCCGGCCCTTTTTGGATAAATTTGCGGTCGTGTTCATCGACGACATCCTAATCTACTCGAAGAACAGAGAAGACCATGCAGAACATTTGAGGACAGTGTTACAGACTCTACGGGACAATCAGCTCTATGCCAAGCTGAGCAAATGTGAGTTTTGGATGAGTAGCGTGTCGTTCCTAGGGCACGTTATCTCGGCGGAAGGTGTGTCCGTTGACCCAAAGAAAATTGAAGCCGTAGTGGATTGGAAGCAACCCACGTCGGCGAGCGAGATCCGAAGTTTCCTCGGCTTGGCAGGCTACTACAGGAAGTTTGTCAAAGATTTTTCAAAAGTGGCAGCGCCTTTAACTCGGCTAACCCAGAAAGGAGTGGCATTCGATTGACTGATGAGTGCGAGTCTTGCTTTTAAAATCTGAAGCAACGTCTCGTATCAGCTCCAATCCTTACACTTCCAGACGGCGTCGAGGGATTCCAGATATACATCGATGCGTCCGGATTGGGTTTGGGATGTGTGTTGACTCAGAGAGGGAAAGTGATATCTTATGCCTCGAGACAGCTTAAGCCGCACGAGAAAAATTATCCAACGCATGATTTGGAATTGGCAGCGATAGTGTTTGCATTGAAATTGTGGAGGCACTACTTGTATGGAGTGGCTTGCGAGATCTTCACCGACCATAAAAGCCTGAAGTATATCTTTACTCAAAAAGATTTAAATTTGCGGCAAAGACGTTGGTTGGAGCTTATAAAAGATTACGACTTGACGATCGCGTACACCCCAGGAAAAGGCAATGTGGTGGCAGACGCGTTGAGTCAAAACTTTGTGGGATCACTCAGTGTTGACAAACGAATACTGGAGGAATTAGAAAGCATAGGAATTGAGCTCCAGATTCGTGGCCGAAATGCACAATTGGCTCAACTTCAACTTGAGCCGAGTTTGTTAGAAAAGATAAAGACGGCACAGAGGACAGATGAGTTCTTGATTAAGATTGGCAGAATAGTGGAAAAGGGTGAAGCCAGCGACTTCACCAGGCATGAGGACGGATCATTGCGACTCAAGGGGAGGCTATGTGTCCCGAAGGATGAAGAACTCCGGAAAGAAATCTTGACAGAGGCCCACTATGCCAAGTATTCCTTGCATCCAGGAAGTACAAAAATGTATAAAGATTTGCGCACGACCTTCTGGTGGCACGGCATGAAACGAGATGTAGCCCTCTTTGTCTCGCGATGCTTAGCGTGTCAACGAGTCAAGGTGGAACACCAGAGGCCCGGCGGGGAGATGCAGAACCTCGCGATCCCAGAATGGAAATGGGATCATATAACCATGGATTTTATAGTTGGCTTGCCGAAGACGCAGCGGGGGAATGATGCAATTTGGGTCATCGTTGATCGATTAACCAAATCTGCACATTTTCTCGCAATGAAAACCACATGGAGCGTCGACCGGTTGGCTCAGCTATACTTGGATGAAATTATCCGACTGCATGGAGTGCCGGCATCAATAGTGTCGGATCGGGATGGGCGATTTGTATCGCGTTTCTGGGTCAGTTTACAAGCTGCCATGGGAACACAATTGAAATTTAGTTCTGCATACCATCCTCAAACCGATGGCCAGACCGAGAGGGTGAATCAGATACTTGAAGACATGCTACGGCTTTGTGCTATTGATCTGAAAACTAGTTGGGATACTCACTTGCCGCTAGCAGAATTTGCCTACAACAACAGTTACCAGTCAAGTATACAAATGGCTCCGTATGAAGCATTGTACGGGCGAAGGTGTCGATCTCCGATTTGTTGGGATGAAGTCGGTGAACGACAGGTACTTAGTCCGGAGATGGTGGAACAGGCCGTCGAGAAGGTCCGCATGATTCAGGAGAAGTTACGTGTGGCACAAAGTCGGCAGAAGAGTTATGCGGATACTCATCGACGACCATTGAAATTTATGGTGGGCGATCACATATTTCTGAAGGTGTCACCGATGCGCGGAGTTATGTGATTCGGTGCGAAGGGGAAGCTAAGTCCAAGATTTGTTGGCCCGTTTGAAATTCTTAAGCGAGTCGGCCCTGTCGCCTATCTGATCGCGTTGCCACCGGCATTGGATGGAGTGCACGATATCTTCCATGTTTCCCAACTACGGAAGTATGTACACGATCCAAGCCATGTGGTAGACTTCGGTCCGCTAGGGCTAAGAGCTGACTTGTCTTATGTGAAGGAACCCATGCAGATCTTGGATAGGAAGGATAAAATCTTGCGGAACCGAGTTGTTTCTTTGGTTCGAGTGCTTTGGCGAAATCATTCCGTCGAAGAGTCGACATGGGAACTTGAGGCAGAGGTGAAGGAAAAATTTCCTTCGTTGTTTGACCTAGGTGGGTTTGTGTTTAAGTTTCGAGGACGAAACTTTTTGTTAGTGTATTAATATGTAATGCCCTGAATCCGTTGCGGAGCACGGTGCGGGCTAGCGGCCGAATGGCCGAGTCGGATGAGAATTGGGGAAACTTTACCAGGATCGCGGGATAATAAATTGAGATCCTTTCCTCGTTATGGATTGGACTCTTTTGAAATGATGTCCAAGATGCAGTGGCGCGCGTCTTGGGGGAAGAGTTCTATATAAGAGTCGCTTGTCCCGAGACCGTTGTCCTGCTGGTTTTTGATGTCGCTTTTGCTGTTGGCTTTTGTGTGCGTTTTCGTGATTGTTTTCGATGAATGTTTTCATGGATTTACTTTCACCGTCAACGCATTTCATATCGAATAACTGAGAGAAAGAGAAGAAGTATACTGACCAGATGTTGGTGCCAATGCAGGTGCTAACACGGTGAACCTAGGGTAACGTTGCGTGGAAGACCTCTTTCTCTCGATAATTCACCAACAAGTGAGTGGCTTTGATCCTTCGACGATCCTTGATCTTCGCGCATAACAATGGTAGACTTGTTATTGCGTTCGGTGCTTAATAAAAGATGCCTAGTAATAATATGGGAAAGATAATGAAAGATAAATTATCACATGGCTAGGCTTATGTTGTAAATCGAATGATGCTCGTATCCTATATGAATTGTTTAACAGGTGATGCAAAGACCCAAGTATTGGGCGGTAAGTATATCGGACTTCGGTTCGAAAGAATGAGTTAAACATGAATAGTCCCTTGGTTGGATGAACGAATATACGAGCCTATGGCTCAAAGTAAGATGGTAAGATGGCAAGTTGGAAAGATGGGAAAATGGCAAGATAAAATGAGAACTACGACTATGTGTGGAAGATGCTATTATCATGCATGTCATGTCCCTTATTAGTTAAGTTGCATTGCATGCATGATCATGGACAACTTGTATACAAGGTAGTTCCTCGAACGGTACTCCGAGGCCACGGAACCGATTCAGCCTAGGAGGAACGCCGTGCTGAAGTAGTAGCACAGTGCTGAAGTAGTAGCACGGTCTTTCGGGAACCTTCCGGATGGGCTAGCTACCCACCGATGAAGGGGAGCCGTCCGACCAAGATGTCCCAGATGGCGTGTAGTCAGTGACCTTCATATAGACAGGTGGCATAGCTAACATTGTCTTATGCAGGCAGAGTAAGTGGTATTCATAAATATGTACAGGGATGGCTATCGACCGTGGGTAAGATTCACCAAATTGGTGATCAATATGAACTGCTTATGTTAGATTAACATGAATTGCTTATGTTTCTAACATCACTGTATGCTCCTTATATTTCTCATCAAATATATGAATTGTTAATGGACCCTAAGGCAAGATAGAAAGAATACAAATCAATAGTGAACATTCATGTAATTTTACTACTGTTGATTTATGGTGAGATTGGTTACGGTCGCTCACCAGTACATATGTGGCAATGTACTGACCCTCGTCTCCACAGGTACCGGGAACCTAGTGGATAATCATAGACGCTGAAGGCTTGCTGTCTGACTCTTTAGAAGCTTCGTACATCTTGAAGTTTCCACTTGAAGAAGAAGGCATTTTGCTGAAGGTGGTTATTGCCGCATTATTAATAAAGGGATATGATGTATGGAACAAGTTGTATCTCATTTTAATATTTCTGCAAGTTGTAGCCAAGTTTGGCCTTTCATCTCGACTGTTTGAGAGCCTTATGTTTATGCAATGTAATTTCAAAGATATCAATAAAGAACTTATTTCAGATCATATCTGTGTTGCCAAAACTTCTTTATCATCCGCTGTGAATCTCTATTCAAATGTCTCTTTTATAAAAGGAACACGAGCACGCCTTGTACAAGTGCAATTCCAGACTTGTACGGCATCACGCCTTAGCGAGGACGAACGATTCGGCGTGAATCTAAGCGGAGGCGAACGATTCCCGAATCGGGGCGTGATAATTTACGCGGAGAATGGCCATTCTCCGTGCTAAATTACACGGAGAATGGTCATTCTCCGTCTTAATTTATACGGAGAATGACCATTCTCCGTGCTAAATTACACGGAGAATGGTCATTCTCCGTCTTAATTTACATGGAGAATGACCATTCTCCGTGTAATTTAGCACGGAGAATGGTCATTACAGTGTTAAAACGCAGGAGAATGGCCATTCTCCGTGTTAGAAACACGGAGAATGCCATTCTCCGTGTTAAATAAAACGGAGAATGGCCATTCTCCGTGTAATTTAGCACGGAGAATGGTCATTACAGTGTTAAAACGCAGGAGAATGGCCATTCTCCGTGTTAGGAAAACGGAGAATGCCATTCTCCGTGTAAATTAACACGGAGAATGTCATTCTCCGTGTAAATTAACACGGAGAATGTCATTCTCCGTGTTAAATAAAACAGAGAATAGCATTCTCCGTCTTAATTAAAACGGAGAATGACATTCTCCGTGTTAATTTACACGGAGAATGGTTATTCCCAGTGTTAAAACGTAGGAGAATGACCATTCTTCGTGTAATTTAGTACGGAGAATGGCATTCTCCGTTTCTAAATTACACGGAGAATGGCCATTCTCCGTGCTAAATAACACGGAGAATGACATTCTCCGTGAATGGTCATTCAAATGTTAAAACACAGGAGAATGGCCATTCTCCGTGTTAGAAACACGGAGAATGCCATTCAACACGGAGAATGGCATTCTCCTTGTTAAAAATGCAGGAGAATGACTATTCTTCGTGTGATATCGACGGAGAACAGTTGACAGAAACCTAATTTTTTTGTTTTTTTGTTTTGTGGAAAGAAATTTGACATGAATAAAGATTCAAGAGTTTTCGTTCTTCTTTCAAAACGATGCTAACTCTTATGGAAAAGAAGAAGAAGATCTTATCTCCATAATTGATCTAATTGTCGGAGAAGAAGAAGAAGAAGATGAGCGATGATCGGAGTTCGACTAAAAAAAAAAAAGCATGGTGAACTACGAACAATCTTTGCGATCTCTGCTGAAGATGAGAGCAATGGAATTCAGATCTCTCGTGAAGAAGAAGAAGAAGAGAATCGCAATCCAGATCAGAGTTTGTGCGGAGGGATAGTTATGGTATTAATTTTGTAAATATAGAGCATCTAAAGGGAATCTTTGAATATTTGACGTGGAATTATAATTTTCTGGGCATTTCATAAAACCCATCCTGCGGGTGGATTTTTCATAACCCAACCCCGAAATTGGATTTCTCAGCAATTTCCAGTATAATATACTATATGCATACTGAAATTTAACCTTCTTTTTATAAAATTGATTTGGCCCGCAGGCTGGCACGGGCTGAAATTACCCGGTTCTGGACCCGTTACTGAAGTTGGAATTCCGATATAGCCGCTGCTCAGAACTGGGCTGGACAGGCCCGAATCAAATCCGGTCAAATCTGGATTGGGTCGGTCCAGCCCGGCCCAGTTTTAACCCTGACTGTTCTATAGATATGGTTCCTCCTCCCCTCGCTCATTACTCTGAGAAGGAGAGAGAGAGAGAGAGAGAGAGAGAGATGGAGAGGGTTATCCCAACAGAAAAATTCGTCTCCCTCCTCCCATCCAACCCCAAAATCAGAGCCACCCACTCCCTCCGCTCCAGACCCCCAACAAACCCCCTCACCATCCAAAACCCACAAAACTTCCCACTCTCTCTCTCTCTAAAGCACAGAAAACCCTCTCCACACTGCGCTCTCCCCTATGGATTATTTTCTAAATACAGCAAACATTTTGCTACCAACGCTCCTCCCCGCGCCGCCGCCGCCGCCGCCGCCGACGACGAATCTGCTGCAGACGACGGCAGCAAAGGAAACCCTAAGCTCCTCGGCGTACCGGTCCAGACCCTCAAGAAGATCGTGCCGCTCGGGCTCATGTTCTTCTGCATACTCTTCAACTATACCATCCTCAGGGACACCAAGGACGTCCTGGTGGTGACGGCGAAGGGGAGCAGCGCGGAGATCATCCCCTTCCTCAAGACCTGGGTCAACCTGCCGATGGCGGTCGGCTTCATGCTGCTCTACTCCAGGCTCTCCGACGTCCTCTCCAAGGAGGCCCTCTTCTACTCGGTCATATTCCCCTTCATCGCCTTCTTCGGGGCCTTCGGGTTCGTCCTCTACCCGCTCAGCGCCGCCATACACCCCACCGCGCTGGCCGATAGGCTCCTCGCCGCGCTCGGGCCCAGCTTCCTCGGCCCCGTCGCCATCCTGAGGATATGGAGCTTCTGCTTGTTCTACGTCATGGCGGAGCTGTGGGGGAGCGTGGTGGTCTCTGTTCTCTTCTGGGGGTTTGCTAATCAGGTCCATTGAGCTTCCCTTTAGTCATTTAGTTACTTAACTGATACTATTAAGTTATTTATTTTGCTTCATATGGTCTGCTGATGTGTATTTTGTAGGTTTGTTTATCACATTTTACTTATTATCACGTTCATCGTCTAGGTTGCGGAGACACGTCTAGGTTGCGGAGACACGTCTAGGTTGCGTAGACACGCACTTAAGGATTCGAATTCGGATAGAAAATTTAGGATAAGGGTATGACATGGGTACAAGCTATGTTGCATAAATACGGATATGTACGCGACTCAAATTTGGGGTGGGGGCATTTTCAAATAGGTACATACGTAAGCCCTTATTTATGTTGCACAAGTACACATACGATACAGATACGGACACCATTTCCCCGTGTCGGTGTTACAAAGGGTACGTGTTTATATAATATGCATGATAAAACATCTATACACATATTTTATAAAAAACTAGATCATAAGGATATATATTTCTACGCATGTTGTGGATAATAATTTAGTTACAAGTAAATGTTGCTTCTCATGTCTCGATCATGTTTGGAACGATCACAAGGATGTCAAATTACTTTTAACCATGTTTTTGGGTCCCTTTGAAGCATAATAGTAAACAAGTAAAATCCAAGAGTGTTGAGGAAGTATCCTTGCAACCTGGACGGTGGTTGATAATGTGTGTTAATTGCCAACCACATGATTTTGTTTGGTAAATTTGATGTTTGCTCTTCATATGATGTTTCTAGTGTTCCATTAGTCTTTGATTTGGAATATGGTTGGTGAGATTTTTGCCTGGTTGGTTGAGGTATTATTAGTTGCTTTGTAATTTATATGTGATAGCATTCGTGTCTTGGTTGTTTCTTTTTATTCTCTTCCATTTTCTATTGCTTAATAGCATATAATGGTGACATAATTGGACTGCTTTGCCACTGGTAAATAATGGTTATTAGTTATTCTGTTAGCAGGTAAAAATATGTAGCTTCATCTAGAAGGGGTCTGCTTCTGAATTATATTAGCAGATAGATTTTTGTTGCTTCATCTGGGAAGAGGTCTGCTTCTGCAAGACAAATAGTGTGTAACGAAAATTATGAAACCTTAGCGCAGTTATCTATATGGCCAACTTGTTTATCTATGGCTAAACCTGCAATTTCTTTATTAATACAGTTGTTAACAATGTCTGGCCTGTCGTTCTCTTGCCCTTCTTATCTTTCAATGCATCCAATATCTGCATCCAATATCTGCCGTTAATAATGATTTTCTGCATTTCTGGTTACGATGTTGCAATAAAAATGACGATTCATCTGTTATTTATTAAAAGTGATGATTCATCTTTGATTTGTTGTTGTAACTAACTGTTACAGATTACTACTGTTGAGGAAGCCAAAGAGTTCTACCCTCTATTTGGCCTTGGGGCTAATATCGCTCTCATCTTCTCAGGACGCACAGTAAAGTACTTCTCTAACATGAGGAAGAATTTAGGCCCTGGTGTGGATGGTTGGGCAGTATCCCTCAAAGGAATGATGAGCATTGTGGTTCTTTTGGGTCTCATAATCACTGGAATCTATTGGGGAGTCAACAAGTTTGTTCTGAATGACCCTTCTCTTCCAAGGTCTGATCGTAAAAAGAAGAAGGTAGGGTCACTAAAATTTTCCTTTGAATCCTTCTTACTTCCTATGTTTCTAACTATTTAGCATGTATTCCTGTACAGGAAAAACCGAAACTAAGCATGAAAGAGAGTTTGAAGGTTTTGATCTCCTCTAGATATGTTAGGGATCTGGCAACCTTGGTGGTTGCATATGGCATCAGCATTAATCTCGTTGAAGTTACATGGAAATCAAAGCTCAAGGCACAGGTAAAACATCCTTTTGATGCTTTCTCTTTATCCTCCTTCCAATTAATACACCAACTGAAACCTTCTGATACTTGAACAGTTTCCAAGCCCCAATGAGTACTCATCTTTCATGGGAGATTTCTCGACTGCCACGGGCATTGCGACATTCGCTATGATGTTGCTGGGACGTGTAATCCTGAGAAAATTTGGATGGGGGGTAGCAGCCATGATCACACCCACAGTTCTGCTTGTCACAGGAGTTGGTTTCTTCTCGCTTTTATTGTTTGGTGAGCCATTGGCACCCTTGTTAGGTAGTCTGGGCATCACTCCTCTACTAGCAGCTGTATATGTGGGTGCACTGCAAAATATTTTCAGCAAGAGCGCTAAGTACAGCTTGTTCGATCCTTGCAAGGAAATGGCTTATATTCCTCTGGACGAAGACATGAAGGTTTGTATGTCTTTCTACTTTCCTAATATTATCTTTTCTATTCGAAAAGTGATTGTGTATGTCTAGTTGCCTGCCTGTTGGCAGGATAGGGGCTACCACAGATTAGTAGTCATCTAAGGTTATGTAGCTGTCTTACAAAATAGTTTTACTAGGTCTGGTGACAGAGCGATCAGGTGATCTAATTATATAAGCCTAGGTCATAACTTATTGACTTCTTTCCCTAACCGGCTACTATTGGGCCTCCCATGTAACACCCCTGTCTGGTCTCAGTTTTTACTGAAGGTTCAGTTTGGGACCACACCGAGTATCCAGTAATAGCCACTTTTTTCAAGAGTTCTGTTATCCAGTAATAGCCTCTTTGTTCAAGAGCTTTGTTATCTTTCAACAAAGTTCCGAGTCATAAGATGATCTCTTCTCAATTGTGTAAATTGTAGCTTAGTTATTGTGGCTTACATGGATTTGGCTTTGTACCTCAGATCACAGATTCAAATCCGAGAAAAATGTGACTTGGCAAGCTGTATGCTACCCCTGAATTTTCCCAGAATATTAGAGGCTTGGATAATGTACTCTTTTGAAGATTGCAAGCAATGTTCAAAAAGTGGCCATGGTAAATCTGTTTGTGGCTTTTACTGTAGCCAATAGAAAACTGATTCAAGAAATCACTTTCGGCTACTTACTGCCAGGACACAATTAGATCAAACTTATATTGAAACCTCAACAACATGAAAAGCAATGGAACCTCTATGTTTAGACCTCTGATGTTAAAGAAAATATAAGATCGTTGCTTACATAATAAACACTCTTCTCGGTATCAATAACCAAAAGTTAAAGAAGAGTGCTATGGGATGGAAATCGAGAGTAGGGAAGGAAAGGAGAAGAGAGAGAGGAGGAAGGGAAGACCATCAACCATTCAAACCATCCCTTATTGCACTTAGGCTCTCAATATCCTCTAATGCCGTTACGGCTTAGGTTATGGGAAGATAATTCTAAGCCTAACATACTAGTGGGGGGTCTGGTTAGTTGGTTCAGGACCTTTGGTTGGTCAAAACTGTAGGATCAGTTTCAGATCGGGTTCCACGAACAAAGATCCAAACTGGGTGCAAAGCCCGTGTTTGGTAAACAATTCAGGTTAGATCGTCTATTAGTATCCAGACCCAAATATGAATTGTACTATTGCGAACAACCATCCAAATATGACTTGTTACAGTTTACTAATTGTTGTTTCTCATATCTTCTCGCAATGTATTACATCTCTTAACATGCATATCCCTATAACTCTTCCTTTTTGTATAGCTCCTCTAATAATTAAAGCTTTCATTTCACTCCATGATTGATTAGTCAGTAAATATGACCTCATTCCAATAGTAATAATAATAATTATTTAGGGGTGAGCATTATTCGGTTTTGAACCGAAAACCGAACCGAACCGAATAAGAGATTCGGTTCGGTTTTTTAAAAAAATCGGTTCGGTTTCGGTTTTAAAAATACTAAATTTTCTTATTCGGTTTTGGGTTTCGGTTTCGGTCCAAAACCGAAAACCGAATAAGAAAATTTAGTTTATATATATATATATATATATAGGTATATACTATAGGTATATAATAAATATATCTAGGTATAATTAGTTATTATATATATTAACAAAAAAAACACAAATAAACCCAAAACCGAATAAACCGAAAACCGAACCGATTTAATTCGGTTCGGTTCGGTTATTGACCAATTCGGTTCGGTTTCGGTTTTTCTTATTCGGTTTCGGTCCAATTCGGTTCGGTTTCGGTTTCAGTTTCGGTTTTGCTTATTCGTTTTCGGTCCAATTCGGTTTTCGGTTATTCGGTTCGGTTGGAACCGAATAAACCGAATACTCACCCCTACATCAACTCATCATTTATTGCTTTCGATTTCCAAGCAAATGAAGTTGATTAAAAATTTGAAATTTATATCATGTGCCAGTTTATGAGTTTTTAAACCCAACACACTGAAGGGAAACTGTTAAAAAATAAAAAAACGAAGTCCAAATAAGGCACCAAAACCTGGACCGAGTTCCAAACCCTTGGTTACAAGTGCAGCTTGAACGTGGTCATTCTTGATGATAAGCCTAAACATGGCAGTAGCTAGGCGATAGCTCAGTTGATCAGGGCCATGTTTAAACCAGGAAGTGTGTATGTCCACGGATGTTTGTTCAATATATTCCATGCTGTGTAGCAACAAATGTTTGTTACTATTTGCTCAGGGCAATCGATCTGGTGGTTACTGCATTCCATATCTCACTCTAAAATCAGATCTTTATCAGCCAAACCAAGTCACTTATTAAACTATCATGAGGAATGGTATAAACTTGTAAATGGTGCCCTGAGGTTGACCTTCCATTTCTTGTGGAAGGAGGTAATCGTATAATGCCATCTTACTAACTTCCCTACCATGCGTATCGAAGTAATTTAAGTAATAGCTCTTACTCAAAATCAATTTGGTCACACACATACACACGCACACACATATAGATTCACGAAAAAAGGTTCCATACCTTAGTTGTCGATATACTTCTATGTTCAATGTTTTCATTTGACTGTAGGTTAAAGGGAAGGCAGCTATTGATGTTGTCTGCAACCCCTTGGGAAAATCGGGAGGTGCCTTGATTCAACAGTTCATGATTTTGACGTTTGGGTCCCTTGCAAACTCGACTCCCTACCTTGGAGGAATTCTTCTTGTGATCGTTCTTGCATGGCTTGGTGCAGCAAAGTCGCTAGATTCCCAGTTCTCTCCACTAGCTAAGCAAGAGCTTGAGAAGGAAAAAAGGCTGAAGGATAAGATTAAGGAACCAGCTGTGGAGGTGGTTTTACAGGACAATGATGTAAAAGAAAATGGTTCTCTTCATGAATCTGGATCAACTGAGAAATTATCAGACGGGTCAGCATTGAAACAGGATTCGGCTCCAGAAACAGACAGTTCTTCTGAAACCACCACCCCGTATTCTCAGTAGAATAAATTTCTGCCATTCATAAAGAAAGAATGCTAGGAACATTACAGAAAAATGGGGTGAGATCTTGGATTACTCTTCTGATAGAAATAACATGGAACAGCAGGCATGCAGTTTGTTTTTTCATCGGTTTTGATAG
Source organism: Iris pallida (assembly GCA_029216955.1). Lineage (NCBI taxonomy): Eukaryota > Viridiplantae > Streptophyta > Magnoliopsida > Asparagales > Iridaceae > Iris > Iris pallida. Next base: position 7,453,957 of record JANAVB010028196.1, on the reverse strand, counting down.
GAAATAAGTTCTATATCTGTACTAGATTTTGTACGTCTTGTAACTTAATTCAGTAATTGATTTATCTAGTATGTAGCTGTGTTTTGAACTAAAATTTTGGGCATCCATAACTTGCTCACATGGAACATCATCAGGCATATGGTCTTTTAATTATATTTGCTATTGTTTGCTGCTGTTGATTTTTTAGCTAATAAACATCAAGCTAATGCATTTGTTACTTTTATGAAAATTGTTCGATGGTTGTGATTTTTATTAAAATCTTTTGAAATTTGCTTGGAAATCGAAAGCAATAAATGATGAGTTGATGGATCTTTTGTCCAGAGATAAAAGCAAGGGGATATACAGCAGAAAAATGCAATTGAAATTTTTGCCAGTTTTTGCAGTGGTTGCATCTGACTAGCTCGAGGAAGAAATTGCAAACTTGTGCGCTTGAAAATGTTATGTAAATATAGTTCAAAGTAAAGATAAATGAGCATATACATTTGCAAAAACAAAAACATAAAAAGAGTTCATTTTTGTTCATCCACCAAAACTAGGATGTTATCCTCTAATAAAAAATTTACACGTGTCAAATCCACTAAATATAAACAACTTTGGAAGTGGTTTTGTGGACATTTAAAGTGGTTTTGACTAAAAAATTTGACACGTGTAAATTTTTTGTTAGAGGGTGAACAAACATCATAGTTTTGGTGGATGAACAAAAATGGACTCAACATAAAAATATAAAAAAAATAATAATAAATGAGCATTTGCATTTGTAGTAGTCGAGGGAAAATGGACTACAATAAAAACAAAAGATTTATCCCAAAAAATTTAGTTCTGCTATTTGAATCATTCTGCTTTTTAAGGATTCTATGTTCAACAAAAACTTTATAATTATGTAAAATTTCAACCCATGTTTGTTCAGATCTCTTTACTCCCGGTCACAATTTACAAAGGAGAGGTCTTTTTCTTTGCAATAGATTGTTCGTTGTGGTTTTGGTTGCTGTGAAAAAAATTATTTTTCACATTTTCATTGAATGACATTGTACAATTTTTAGTCCCTTACGAATTAGAATCCAAGCTCCTCCTCCTTTTAAATTATGAAGTAATACTTTCTTTCATTCATCAGCTGGAAAATTCCATTGTGATTGTGCTTTCATTTTGATTGGTGTGTTTGGGAGGAAAGAAATCAAATTTTTTAAAAAATATTTCTAATAGTTATGTGACTTTATCAAGAAGTTCGAATTTATTTGTGAGTGTGCTTTCATTTTAATCTTGCAGTTGAGAGGAAAGAAATAAAAAAAAATTAAAATATTTCTAATAGTTATATGACTTTGTCAATGAAGTTTGAATAAACTTCAAATGGAATTTATTAGACATAGATTGCTTTTCTAATGGTCCTACCATTTAATTCTGGGGAGTTTGAGTATAATCTCGTATTACTACAGAACTTGTTCTATGTACTGCATTTATTTAACATCAACTAATAAAATTTGTCTATGATCTCCTGGTCCAGGATTTCTCTCTCTTATCCTCAATCCAACTTCTCCTGAAATACTTTATCATATCTTTAATGTATAGTCACTCATCCTTCTTAGGGGACGTTTGGTATGCGGAATACTATATAGCCGAAAATTCTATATTTCCGGGAATCAAATTCCAAGGAATTAAATTCCCTGGAAAATTACATTCCCATGTTTGGTGACAATATAAATATTCCCGGGAAAAAAATAAAAAATAATAATAACGAAAAAAATGAACAAATATAAAAAAAACCGGTAAAACCGAAAAAAAAAATCGGTAAAAATGAAAAAAATCGGTAAAAACGACAAAATAACAAAAAAATGACAAAAACGATGAAAAAGGACAAAAAATCGATTAAAACGACAAAAATGACCAAAAAAACGAAAAAATATATAAACGACAAAAAATAACAAAAAAAAGGTAAAAACGACAAAAATAACCAAAATACGACAAAAATGACTTAAAACCGTAAGAACGAAAAAAAACCAAAATGCGGCAAAAACGACAAAAAACAACAAAAAATCGGTAAAAACGACAAAAATGACAAAAAATCGGTTAAAAACGACAAAAAATCGGTTAAAAACAACAAAAAATCGGTTAAAAACGACAAAAAATAACCAAAAAGCAAAAAAAACGAAAAATAATCAATGAAAACCAAAAAAAATCGGTTAAAACGACAAAAAATAACCAAAAAAACGACAAAAACGACAAAAAAATCGGTAAAAACAAGAAAAAAAAGAGCTACAAAACGACAAAAAAATCGGTAAAAACAACAAAAAAACTACAAAAAACGAAAAAAATCGCTTAAAACGACAAAAATTGACAAAAAAAGAAAAAAATTGGATAAAAACGACTAAAAATAATCAAAAAGTGACAAAAAAGACAAAAAAAATGGGTAAAAACGACAAAAAAATCGCTTAAAACGACAAAAATTGGTAAAAACGACAAAGAATGACAAAAAAGCGATAAAAACGACAAAAAATAATCAAAAAATGACAAAAAAAGACAAAAAAAAGGGTAAAAACGACAAAAAATCGCTTAAAAACGACAAAACATAGATAAAAACGACAAAAAATGACAAAAACGACAAAAAATGACAAAAAAAAACGATAAAAACGACAAAAAATAATCAAAAAGTGACAAAAAAAGACAAAAAATGGTAAAAACGACAAAATCGCTTAAAACGACAAAAATTTGGTAAAAACGACAAAAAATGACAAAAAGCGATAAAAACGACAAAAAAAAAAAATCAAAAAGTGACAAAAAAGACAAAAAATGGGTAAAAACGACAAAAAATCGCTTAAAACGACAAAAAATGGGTAAAAAACGACAAAAAAATGACAAAAAAGCGATAAAAACGACAAAAAAAAAGAAAAATGTTCAAAACTAATCAAAATCGATCAAACAAGAAGAAAAAAAAATTAGACAATTTTTTTTGTCCGGGCAAAAAAAAAATACCCACCTATTCTCAAGGGATAGAATTTTCATGTTTTGTGGGTAAACTATTTACCCGGGTATTTATAATTCTCGGGAATAAATTTTTTATAAGCCAAACAAACGTGGTAACAGATTCCCATCTTAAATTTTTCCGGGAATTGAAAAAAATGCCGCGTACCAAACGCCCCCTTAGTAATATTATTTCATCTAAATAAAATTTTGAACATGTTTCTTACTTGCTAACATTCTAATCCATAAAGCATGACTAGTTTTATAAATCTTTTCTTTCAATTTTAAATGTATTTTTTGATTACAAAATATACCAGAAACACTCCATTTTACCATCTTGTTTTAGTTTTATTCTTGATATCCTTCTCAATATCTCCAACATGATGAATGATTGATACTAAATACAATAATCAAAACTTATCATTCGAATGTATCTTTTGTACATCTATATATCTTTCCCTAATTTTCTTTTACTGCGGTGTATATATATATATATATATATATATATATATATATATATATATATATATATATATATATATATATATATATATATATATATCGTCTTCAATGTTTACAAAGACCAAGACCCTCCTCTTATGAGTTGTTTGTAAGTGGACTTGATGTGTTAAAGAGGGTGTAATTAGGACAACACTTTCACATATCCGAAGTTTGGTTCAACCCAGATGTGAGTGTATGTCATATGCAAAAAAGTAACATTTTTTTATTTCGGGTTTTTTCGGATATGGACGAAAATGGATGGCTGCAACTTTTTAATTTTAATAAAGTTAAGTGGATTGACGGCTAATTTATCGATTAAGTGACCGGTTACTAATTTATTTAATTATAATATATTAGTAAATAAATTAAAATATTACTTATGATTTATTTTATTATATAAGTAATTAAAATAAGAGAAAATTGTATAGGAAGTATAATAATTTTCATTAATTGTGTAAAAGACACAAAGTTTGTAGAATTTGTGAATACAGCCTCAATATACGCTCTAAAGTTGGGCGTAATTTGAGTTTAGTGTTTTACGCCCTATTTTTGGGTGTACTTTATAATTTTTTTCCCTCCAGTATTGATTTGGGAAGCTAGGAATTAGGATTTTAAGTCCTTCTTTTGGGCGTAAAATACACTTAACTTTAAACGTCCGATTTACGAGGCTTATCCAGTTTAGGATTATGATTAGAATTAGTAAATTTAAATAGTTATTTGTTATCATCCAAATTATTTATTTATTATCTATATAATATATATTTACAATTTGTATGTATAAAATTATTTTTAATTTTTTTTAAATTAAATAAATTATCTATTAGTAATATCACAAAAAATACAGTATGGATAATGCCAAAAAAATGTTTATTTAAAATTTAAATCCAATAAAATTTTAAATTTTAAATAAATATCGATATCTATTTGTTTTCTCCCAAAAATTGTTTATAGTGATATCCAATAAATTTTAAAATGGATATCAATATTTGTTTGAATTTTTAAAATTTATTGGATATAAAATTTTAAATAAACAATTTTTGGCATTATCCATACTCTATTTCTTGTGATATTAGTAATAGATAATTTATTATTATTCATATACAAATTTTATTTAATTTGAAAATTAAAAAAACAATTTTATACATTCAAATTTTAAATATATATTATATAGATAACAAATAAATGAAAAAATAACTATTTAAATTTACTAATCCTAATCCTAAACCGGATAAGCCTCCTAAACCGAGTCATCTAAATTTAAGCCCTATTTTAGGGAGTAAATTAACACAACATCCATTTTACGCCCAAAAGAAGGGCGTAAAATCCTAACTAAACACAAATTACGCCCAAATTTAGTGCATATTGGGACTGTATTCACAAATTCTACAAACTTTGTGTCTTTTACAAAATTAATGAAAACTATTGTGCTTCCTATGTAATTTTCTGTTAAAATAATAACAATGAATATTAATAAATGAGTTATTAAGTAATTATTTAATTATGGTCAACCCACTTAATAATGTATTAGATAATATCACCAAATATTTTATTAATTTATCAAGACAAATCATCTTCATAAATTAATTACTTAATTATAATTATTTAGAAAATTAATTAATAAAATAGCTCGTGTTATTAATTATTAATACTTAAGATAAGAAAATTTAAATAATTAGTATTAATAAATAATTATAGTTAGGTAACTAATTATATTGTGATATTAAGATAAGAAAATAAAATAATTCGTATTAGTAAATAATTACAGTTAGATAACTAATTAAATTGTGTTATTGTTATAATTAACTTTTTTACTTTTCACATCCTTCATATTTAATATTCAAATACTAAAGTGTGAATTTGCACACTTTCATGATAAAAAAAAATATAAACCAACAATTGAAAGCCAATTTTAGGAGACAAAAATTAACATTACATTCAAAATAATAATTAGATGCCCAAACGAGGAAAGGCAAACGTAGCACATCTGTAGATAAGCAAATGCACATATCATAGGAGCGCAAAACTTTTTACATACAGAAAATTACATATAGAGCATTATATTTAAGAAAAATTGCTAGTAGAGCATAGTTGTTTGAAAAATTACAAACATAAACCCAAAACGTCCTTAAAAATGGTGTTTCTTTGTTTTGCAAAGAAACACCCTTATAACATTTTTATTTTTATTTTTTAACGTTTATCATCCCACCCATGCAGTAAGGATTCATCTTAAAAATTTGAAATCCAAAAAACCGCCCTTTTAAATGGCGTTTTTGTGACAGAAACGCCTTTTTAAAGGACATTTTTGTGACATTTTGGTGCAAAATACAAAACGTCATTTAAAATGACGATTGTGTCTGTGATGGTAATTTTTTGAAACTTTATTGCTCTCAGTATAATTTCAACTAAGTGTAATGTTGTATATGCAATTTTATGTTTTACATACCATGGGGGCGCAAAATCTTTTTACTCCCTAGAACTTGTCACACCACCCATCCTGCATGCTGACGACGAATCGATAAGCCGATACTCGACGTGGACCACACGACCAAAAACCTCTCCTCTCATCGACCCCCGAAAGCTCGTCACGGGGGCATCCCTCCACGCCGTCCACAATGACCACCTTCTTATCCATTCTGGAACAGTCTGCTCAACCGCGCTACGTAGTGGAGCGACAGGTCCTTCAGAGGCCTCACAGCCCAAACCTTGCATTCGAGCTCCCAGGTCGGTGCTCATCAAAGCGGGAAGACGAGGGACGAATCCAAGCACAATGCTACACTCTGCAACCCAGATAGACACGATAGTAGACAGGCCGGCGGGGGGATGGGTTGTCCTGATCAGAACTAATTTAGATTGTCCCTAGCTTATTTATGTAAATACATTTTTAAGTTTGAGTTTGGGCTGGAGTGAGCCGGTCCCAAGAAAAAAGAAAAGAAATTGCATGGGGGGTTGCTTTATGAAAATGGTTGTCCAAATCCAAAATTTTGTCGAATTTACCATTGGGCCGGCCCTGGTTCACTGGTGGTAGATAATTATGATGTCGGGCTCGAGCCCCGAACACCGTTCGAAGGATGTCAGGAGAACAAGGCCTGTGTAAGGGAAGATGACTCCTAGTCGGTACTCGGTATCTTGTAGCATTATCTCATTTTATTTTGCGTTTGCAATCCAGAGAATGTTGTTAGTCCCGGGGCTTGATCAAAGATGGTAGAACTAGATGTCGAGATCAGAGGTTCAAACAAACGTTCCCCTTCTGATTATTCTCGAGATCCACGAGAAACACTATAATATAAATCTGATTACAAAAGCAACAATAATCAGAAAATAAATCTCACTTTCTTCCTCGCAATCGCAGTTGCTGACGGACAGAACTGAGTTACAACTCAGAGAAAAGAGAAGAAAGAAGAAGAGGAAATGCTCTTGCTGGGGTGATTAAGATCACCGTTGCTCAAAGCAAGATTCGCCCCACCACGATCTGCTTCCAGGAACCAGCAAGTTCACGAAGAACTTCTGGAACGCTCGTAAGTCAATATTTGAGACTTGAACGAGCTTCCTGGACTTTACGGACTCCCTTAACTCTCTTCTTGGTGCATCTTTCAAAGGAGGCCAAGGGGCTCTATTTATAGAGTGGAGTGAGACTTCACCTTTTCTCCTATCCGATGTGGGACTAAAATACCAATACTCAAAAATAGAGTTTGATATTTTAGATCATCCCACAATCAACATAGTAGTGTACCAGTCCACGCCTACCCCCCGAACACTCTCGTGCATGCACGAGACAACCTGGAGTCCGTGTCCAAGTCTGAGTCCGAGTCCGCACAACAAAAATCAACTTGCATCCTTATTGAAATTAATCATTTTTCCTTCTAGGAAAATACTCCCACATGGCACACACTTATGCCCCACCATACCTCATGTGCACACCTCAACACAAGCAATGCATTATATTGAGATACTCACCATTTGGTGTAGCCGATGTGGGACTATCTTTCCTAGTCTAAAGGCAAAAACACCAACAATCCCCCACATATCTCAATATATGGGGTTGAGCGTTCCTCACAGCGACTGCCCATCATGCATTAGGAGAGATGTCGCTGACGGCTTGAATCTTTCCGCATGGGTCAAATAACAGTATGATACAAGAATGGACTAAGTCTTAAATTCTGCACTATGACCGCAATTTTTTCCACTCACATAATGACATCAGTTGTGCTTCCGGTTGCACATTAAAGGCCCTGTGCATGCCTGGTTTTGGTGTCTGTATCTTGGGCGTCTACAAGTTTACCCTCAAGAGACGGCATGAATATATTTTCATACATTCTAGGTGAGTTCTTTTAAAGAGTCCTTTGGCATGAAGCCTTGCGCTTCCTTGCGGTGCTACCCCGCTATGACATGGCCCAAAGCCGAGGCTACACCTCATCGTAGTGTCAAGCCACTGTAGCATGAGGTCCCAGCCTCTTTGTAGTGCCAAACTACCCAGGATGAAGCCTTGTGCTTCCTTGCGGTGTTACGCCGCTGTGACATGGCTCACGTAGCCGAGGCTTTACCCACTCTAGGTACCTCTTGGTGGTGTCACACCACTGTAACATGAGGTCACCGACCTCTTTGTAGTGCTGACTACCACTTTTCATTCTATAACATTAGGCTACCTGCCTATATGCGGTGCTACGCCGCTGTGACATAGCTCGCAAGGCCGAGGCATTACCATTACCGAGGAACCTCTTGGTGGTGTCACCCCACTGTAGCATGGAGATCTTACGCTCCTTTGTAGTTTTGTGCTACCGTGCTTCCTGTAGAGCACACCAGACATTCGAAATGCCTGAGAACTCATTAAGACGTCTAAGCCATCCTCCCACAGAACTTGTTCTTTTAAGAGAACAGATAGTAGACTACAGTGGTTATGGGTCCGTAACCCCTTAGTGTCTCAAAGGACTATCCACTGTTCCAGATATTCTCTCTGTCAGTGGTCCTTCTTTGAACCAAAAGTTAGATGCCTAGTAGATTTCTCTTTGAACTAATAGCACAAAACTTTATGGTAGAATTACAAAGACAGAATATCACATCATCTTCAAGCCCATCATAATTGTTGTGTCCTCGACCAGCTGGCGCTTGAGACCTTTGGTGAACGGATTGGCCAGATTTTCCTGACTCCGAACATCAATCACGGTAATGACTCCAGACTTTATCAGATCATTCACCGCCCTGTGCCTCAATCGCACAGTCATCTTCTTACTATTGAAGAGATCATTTGATGCCACTGCTGCAGTTGCCTGGTGTAGGTCCTAAAAAATCAAGTTGCACCCATCAACAAAGTTATGAAAATCAAGAAATGTATTATTTAAATGAACTACACGGACATCAGATTGTGCAGCATTCAGATTGCGCATACTGGACTGCGCTCATTCTCAACTGCGCAAAGCTGACGTGGCCTTGTCATCATTACCTGACACAATCAAATCTTCTGACAACTGACAGCATAAAGAACGAGGAGACTGTTCGTTTATTGTGCCGCACAGTGCTCGAGGACAGCTGTACATGCAGCGCACTCTGTCTGCAGCGCAGTCCATGCCAGCGCCATCCATCCTAGCGCCATCCATCCTAGCGTAATCCGAAGTCTGCGCAATTCATGTGGCGCATTTCATTATGATAACTGACAAAAGTACACGTGGCATTCATGCCATCAATTGCTCACTACGTGGCAACCGTCTGTGCACGATCATGCGCATTTCAATCAAATGATGCCATGTGTCCAAGACAGTTGGCCCACGATCAGACAACTGCCTACGCAGTCTGTTGCTGCGCAATCCAGTTCCTGCGCAATCCAACTTGCGCCATCCAGAATAACTAAAAGTTAGTTATTTCAGAACTCTATAAATAGAGTTTCAAGTCTTCATTCCAGGGGATCATATACGCACAGAGATCAGACATAAAGTTCAGAAATATCAGAGAGTTCAGGAGTTCTTGCCCAAGTGCTGCTGCATTCTTCCGATGCTATCGCCTTCAAATTCAGAAACTACCGTCTTCAAAGTTCACATCATCCAAGGGATAAAGCAATCGTCTCCTAGATTGGATTCCTATAGTTGTACTTTCCCAAAATTCTTGTAATCTTTACAAAGTTTGTATCAATAAAGTTCATACTTTTGTTTTTGCAAACAAAATGGCGACTCTGCTGGGGACGACTTTCTCCTCCGACGAGGAAGTGACAACTCAATGTGACGTTGCGTCTATCGAAAAGACGCAGAAGACGCTGGTTGTGAAGGTCAACCAGACAGCCTATGAAGCCATGATCAACTCCAGGACCACTCCTCGCACTGCGACAACTTCTGCCACAACCAAAGTGCGCCCAGTGTGGATTACTGCTGCGCAGTCTGTTGATCCTGCCACAAAGACTGCTGCGCAGTCTGTTCATTCTGCTACCAAGACTGTTACACAGTCTAAAGTCTCTGCTGTTGCACAATCTGCCTCTGCTACTCATGCGCAGTCTGCTGTGGCCAGTGCACAACGTACTTCCTATGCTGCCCTGTCAAAGTACAAGACTCCTCTGTCCTTGGCGCAGTTGGCTACAATTCTGCCTGCACAGTCCATTACTCCAACAACCAGAGTGCATCCCAAACACTCTGTGGCCAGAACTCCTGATGCGCAAACTATAGTGTCTGTGGCCAGAACCAAAAAGTCATCTACCAGTGCGCAACCTGCCAGTGCGCAATCTGCCAGTGTGCAAACTGCGCCAGCGCAGTCTAAGAGAGACAGCCCTTTGACTAATCTCTCCTCTTCCCACAGCAAGGGGAAAAGCTCTACTCCTCCTCTCAAGCACCCTGTTGCTCCTGCACAATCCACTGGAGGTAGTCCTTTGGCTATTCCTCCTCCTCTCCAGAACAAAGGAAAAGGCCCTTTGGTCTTTTCTCAAACTTCCTCGTCCCATGACTTGGAAGACAACAGAGGAAAACGCTCTTTAGCTAACCCTTCGTCACAAAACAAAGGAAAAGGCCCTTTGGTCTTTTCTCAGTCTTCCTCGATTTTTACCGTAGAAGATCAAACTGAATGTGCTCCGGCATCAGTCAGTACAAGAACTCTTTCTAACAAGGGTTCTTCTTCTTTCCTTGCTAAAGGAAAGTGTACTGATCAGAGAGGTATTCTGCCTACTCCGGTAGCAGAGTTCCAAGATCTCCCAACCCTCAAGATCTCCCGTTCAAGACAGGGAAAATTGTTGGTGTCTCAAACAGAAGTCCCTGGGGGTGAGTTTGCTGATTTAAGAACTTATCTCAATCGACCAACTTCGGTGCAACGCAAACAGCCAATGCCAAAGACCAACCAACGTCAAAAGCAAACTTCCAGGATCAAGAATCCGGACACTTATGCCAATGAAGTGAGCACTTCCCTGTACACTCAAGGGACAAAACATTTGAAGAACCGGAACCATGTTTCGAATATTGTCAAAGAACATGTCCCTCGAACTTCTACTCGTCCCGTTGCTGTTCCTGATCTCCGAGGACACCTCAAGCAAAAATGGGACAATATCCCAACATCCCCAGTGCAACCACTTGGACACCATTGCAATCACCAAGTTGTCATCAAGTGTTGTTGTCAGACAACAAGACGATCTGTCTTCGATCGTTTGAACTTTACAACCTCTGAACCTATGTCTGAAGATGACGACGAGGTTTTGTACGCTTCTGTCAACATGACCTCCAGAGACACTGGGGGTAGGAAGTGCTCCAAGCACGGCAAGCCTCGCAGGCCAAGCCAGCGGTATTTGGATCTACTCCAAGAATCTTCTGAAGGAGTATTCCAACATACCCGTTCCCGAAGCCGAGAAACAATCGGTCAAAGGAATCTTCAAAATCCTTCTGGTCATCTTCCTCCTTCTCACTCGGGATATGATTCTTTCTCCGACTACGATGCATACAGCGAGAGTTCGGAGCAGACAGTGTCTTCCACTGTACCCAGGGAAGTGACAGCCTATGTTGTCAATGAAGATCCCGATGCTTCCAGTTCAGCCAACCAAGAACAAAGAATAGCTGTGCTAGAAGACAAGCTAAAGACCATGGCTGAAATGGTCACAAGTATGCATTCCATCATAGTGGCCCAGCATACAGTACTACCGACCGTACCTCCTACAAATCCTGAAATCATAGCATCGTCAGTGCCTGTCAATGCAGGACTGGGGGTAGCATCTCTTCCAGTACCTCCTGTACAGATCCAACCTACACCCAGTCAATCAGGTGCTGAGGGTAGTGCTTATCATGCTGTTCCTCCTCCCAATACTGTGATTCAGCCTGCTCCTTCTACATCAGTGGAAGATGCCAATGAAGCTGTCAAGCTCCTGCGAACTCAGTTCGAAGCTTTCAAGGAGAAAGACAACTTACAGAGGTTGGGGATCAAGCAACCTTACCCAGTTGAATGGAAGGAAGTCCCATTTCCTCCGAAGTACAAAATCCCAACCATCTCGCTGTTTGATGGCAGCACTTCTCCCAGTTAGTTCATTAACCACTTTGAGGTTATGACTGTCCAACTTCAACCAAATGACGCTCTTCTCACCAGAGTATTCGTCGGTTGTTTAGCCGGCGTAGCATACGATTGGTACAGAAGCTTGCCCGATGGTTGTATCACCTCATTCTCTGGCTTAAAGCAAATCTTCTTGGAACGATTTTACGAGGGGATCAATGACATGACTATGTCAGCCCTCAATAAAATCAAACAAAAACACAATGAAACTGCTGAGAGTTTCATTGAAAGGTTCCGCCGGGAAGCTTTGAAAATGCCCCCTGGAACTCCAGCTGCTGTCACCATAGACACCTGCAAGGCAAATTTGTTGCCTATTATCAGCATGTGGACAGGGTCTACTCAGTTCCAAGACTGGCCATCTTTTATTGTCAACGCTAAAGCAGCTGAAGTTAGCGCTGACAAATTCAAGCAACTAGGGGTACAAATGTCTAACCCCGACCGGGATGAACACCAGACGTCAAGTGGTGGCAATCGCCAGAACAACCGCAAGGAAAAAGAAACTTTGAATATCAATTTGAATAAGAACAAAGAATCTCTGGCGGTCAACGTAGCTCCTCCTGCATCCACTCCTACTCCTTCAGCACCTCCACCAAGGGAACCTCGTCTGAAAGTAGAGTACTCTTTTGACGAGAATGACACTGCTAGCATCTTTGATTGCTTGATCAAAAGCAATAAAATCCAACTTCCAGATCCCAAGAAGCCCGATGAAGTCGGTAAGACTGATCATCCCAAGTACTGTGTCTATCACAGGTTCATCGGACATCCCACTCGAGCATGTTATGTGCTCAAAGGCAAAATTCAGGAACTGGTCAACGCTGGTGTTGTCACATTGCAGCAAGATGAGAAGAATGTGACTGCAAACATGGTCTCAGTTCAGTTCGGTGACTTCCCGCCCCAGATGGTGCAGCACGGTGTCATTCCTATCCCCAAAGCTACTCTCGAGATCGAGAATCTCCCTCTTCCACGAAGTAAAGGTCTCGTCTCCTTGTCTCTTGACAACGGCGAGATTATGTGGATTCATCCGGATCTTGCTTCAGAGTTCGAACTTCCCTCTTCCTCCAAGAAGAAAGATCGCTCCAAGGGCAAGACAAAGATTTGCAATATGGTGTCTTTTGACCCCATAGTTGATGAAGAAATCCTGCTGGGCACCAGATCGGGGAAAGCTTATCTAAAGGATGTTCAAGAGAATCCTGCTTCTTCTTCTGAGCCTGCTCCAGTGCAGCATGCTTCCGCTGAGGATATTCCTACTGTATCCTCACCGATTGTAGTGTCCATTCCTCCCAAGCCGACGGTCGCTGACAAAGGTAAACAGCAAGTCCGCTTCGACAAACCTTTGAAGAAATCATCTCCCTCCGGACTTGAAAAGCCTTACAACTTTGACATCTTAGCTCAGTTGGCTAATACACCGGCCCGGCTGTCAATCTTCGAGCTCTTGCGTCTCTCCAAAGAGACTCGGGAAACTTTGAGCGAGGCTCTCATGCAAGCTGAAACTTGTCTAGCCCTTCTCAAGAAGCCGGAAACAGAACCAGTCTCTTGCCTCCATTGTCATAGTGTGTTGGAGTTAATTCCAAACATAACTTTCACACAGGATGACATGCTGATGGAAGATAACAGACACGACTGTCCTCTCTACTATACAGGATACGTCGACTCGATGAAAGTCGATCGTATTCTGATAGATCCAGGATCTGCTCTCAGCATTATGCCGAAGACAATGTTGGATGCACTGAAGATCCCAGTGCATAGCCTTTCCAGTACAATCACTACTATCCTTGGGTTCAATCAGGGAAGGAGTGAGCCTTTAGGCAAGATTCGCCTAAAACTCCAAATAGGCAATCTTCGCACAAAGGTTACCTTCTACATCATCGACAGTCATGGTTGTTCCTACAATGCTTTGCTGGGAAGACCATTTCTGCATGAGCATAACATTGTCCCTTTGACTCTCCATCAATGTTTTAAATATGTTGATGACAATGGAGAGGTGCAAAAGGAGGTTGCTGACCTTTATCCTTTCAAAGGCGTCGAAGCATATTGCAACGATACTCGTATGTACAAGGATGAATTCATGAAAGTTGTCCTGTCCCTGGACACTGAAGAAGAGCAAGAAACAGTGCCTAATGACACCCTCATCATACCTGTCAAAGGGCGTGTTTCTCGTCCTCAATCCTCCAAGCCACTGGCTATTCACTTGCCAGTCCGGAAGCAACCAACTGATGATGATCAGGATCAAAGGGAGCTCACCTCTTCTGAGCCACTTGTTATTGACCTCCGTCGTAACAAGAAAAAAAGGCAGCTCACCTCTTCTGAGCCACTTGTTATAGATCTATCTCATAACAAGAAAAAAGGGAGCTCACCTCCTCTGAGCCGCTTGTTATCGACCTCCGTCGTAATAAAGCCAATCCTCCTCCACGTTCTTCTTCTTCCCCTCTTGTAATCAATCTGACTAAGCCTGCTAAGGCTAAAGGTCCTGCTGTAAATACCAATGTACAAATCAATAAAAAAACATCTACTTTCCAGTATACTGATGTCGTTTACCATGCTAAGTGCTATTTGGACATGTTAGATAGCTTTCAATCATTTACAATGGGAGTTGTACAATCTATTCAAACAGAAGTCTCACTCGACCTTCCAAAGGATTCATATCGTATTGTTCCCGCTCGTAAGAAAGGCGAGAGTCCAATACTTTTTAGTAAAGGACCGGAACAACAATTCAGCTATACGGATGATAGCAAAATTAACGACACGGGGCATCTTCAACTCCGTCGTTACAGTCAGCAATCGAAAGACATCATCCAAAAGATGGGTTACGACTTCAAAAGTGGTCTCAACTACGGTAAGGGTAGAAAAACTCCTCTCCGTACGGCTGTTCCGAAAGGAAAGTCAGAGATGTACTACAGCAGGACCAAAAGAGGCCTCGGATATGCCTCTCCCCCAGTATTATCTCCAGCAGGCTCTGAATCTGATAGTGAGGAACGTTCTACTTCTTCCGACTCTAGATCATGGGATTCTGACACCAGCATCGGTCAAGTCCATCGGCTGACTGTATCTTCTAACATGGTCTCCGTTGAACTTCCAGAAGGCTATGACGAGGATATTGAAAAAAACCCCGAAACAGATCCTTGGGCTCAACGAATGGATACCCAATGGGAACTCCGATTCGAACAAAGGGAACCTCCTACTGAAGATCAATTAGTTCAAGTTGATGTAGGAGAGAGCGGGTCACCTCGTCCAATATTCATCAGCAAAAACCTCCCAGAGGCAGATAAGCAGGAATTAATTCTTCTGATTAAAGAATACATTGATATCTTTGCCTGGAGTTATGAAGACATGCCAGGTCTAGATCCCAAAGTTGCTACTCACAAATTGAACATCTTGCCGAATGCAAAACCGGTCAAACAGCAACAACGACGTTTCAAGCCAGAAATGATGGACGCAATCGACGATGAAGTCAAGAAGCTCATTGCTTGTAGCTTTATCCGAGAAGAGAAACATCCTGATTGGGTAGCCAATGTTGTCCCAGTTCTGAAAAAAACCGGCAAAGTACGAATCTGCATCGACTTCCGGGATCTTAATGAAGCATGTCCAAAAGATGAATTTCCTCTCCCTATCACGGACGTCATGATTGACAACACCTGTGGGTTCGAGCGAATATCTTTCATGGATGGATTCTCCGGATATAATCAGATTCGGATGCATCCTGAAGATGAAAAGCATACTTCTTTCCGCACTCCTCGTGGAGTCTACTGCTATACTGTGATGCCATTTGGTCTCAAGAACGCTGGTGCAACATACCAACGAGCCATGAGTACCATATTTCGAGATCATCTGCGCAAGACTGTCGAATGCTACGTCGACGATATTGCTGTCAAAAGTCGTCTAAAGAAAGATCACATCCAAGATTTGAGAACTATCTTCAATCTCATGCGCCAACATCAACTCAAAATGAATTCCACCAAGTCATTCTTGGGTGTCTCTAGTGGCAAATTTCTCGGCTTCGTCATTACCTCTAAGGGTATACACGTGGATCCCGAGAAGATCAAAGCCATTCAAGAGATGCGTCCTCCACGCAACCTAAAAGAGCTACGAGGATTCCAAGGTCGACTTGCGTACATCAGAAGATTCATTTCGAATCTGTCTGGATGCTGCAGACCATTCACTCAACTCATGAAGAAGGGTGTATCTTTCGTTTGGACCGAAGAATGTCAACAAGCATTTGATGACATAAAGCGGTATCTCATGAACCCACCAGTCTTGGTGCCACCAATCTTTGCCATACCATTCTTAATGTATGTCCGTGCTATGGACCATTCATTGGGTGCTTTACTTGTCCAAAAGAACAAAGAAGGCCACGAACAAGCCATTTACTACCTCAGTCGTACTATGATTGGTGCTGAACACCGTTATAGTCCGGTCGAAAAAGAATGTCTAGCTCTTATGTTTGCTGTTCAAAAGACTCGGCATTACATCATTGGCCAAACTATTCATGTCATATCCCGAGTTAACCCTCTTCGGGTACTGATGAAGAAGCCTAGTACACTTAATTCTCGGCTGGCTACGTGGGCCATTCTGCTAGCCCAATATGACATGGTATATGTTCCTCAAAAGTCTGTCAAAGGTCAAGCACTGGCGGATTTCTTAGCAGCTCATCCTGTTCCAGAGACATCCAAACTCTATGACGAAATTCCAGACGAGACATTGGAATCTAATACAATCTCCGAAGAATTTCCTACTTGGCGTCTATTCTTTGACGGTGCATCCAGGATTGGATCCAATGGTGCCATTGTCGCAGGAGTTGGAGTTGTCATTGTTTCTCCAGACGGGTTAGCTATCCAAAGAGCATATTCCCTAGATGAGCCTTGCTCCAACAACGTGGCAGAGTACAATGCTCTACTCATTGGCCTTCAGCTAGCCAAACAACTCGACGTCGAGTATTTAGAAGTCTATGGTGACTCTAAGTTGGTTGTTAACCAGGTTAGAGGAACCTATGAAGTTCGCCATCAAGATCTAGTGCCTTATTTTGAAGCGGCAATCAACATGGCTACATCATTCAAAGCCTTCTTCATTGAATATGTACGCCGAGCTTCCAATACTGAAGCAGATGCTTTGGCCAATCTTGCAGCAGTCTTAGCCATCCCCATCAGAAGACAACAAGTGGTGGTCATCTCTAATCGAGAATTGTTCTGTGTCGAAAACAATCGTAATATTGAATTCAGTAATCTTACTGAGGTCAATCTTATCAATGAAGATTGGAGAACTCCCTTCATCGACTTTGTGATCCATGACATACTCCCTGAAGATCCTAAGGAGGCTACGAGTATTCGTCGACGGTCTCTACGATTCTACTACAATCAGACCACTAAAACTCTTTACCGGCGAACTTATGACGGCCTACTCTTACGCTGTCTTACTGGAGATGAAGCGAAGCAAGTACTGCGTGAAGCTCATGACGGTGTCTGCGGAGCACATCAATCCGGTCCTAAACTACAGGATCGCATCCGACGTATGGATTATTACTGGCCCTCTATGGTATCTGATGCTATCGAATATGCGAGAAAATGTCGAGCTTGTCAAATCCACGCAGACTTCATTCATCAACCATCGGAATTCCTTCATCCGACTGCTACTTCCTGGCCTTTTGAAGCTTGGGGCATGGACATCATCGGTCCCATCAATCCTCCTTCTTCTAGAGGACATCGGTTCATACTGGCAATAACCGATTACTTCTCCAAATGGGCCGAAGCTATACCATTGGCTGAAGTCAAGACCAGCAACGTTATCAACTTCGTCGAACATCATGTCATCTATCGATTTGGTGTACCTCGAAGGATCATTCATGACAATGGACCTCAATTCATCAGTCAAAAGTTCACAAGATTCTGTGATGATCACCGAATTAACAACGTCGCTTCGACAGCCTACAACCCTGCTGCTAATGACTTAGCTGAAGCCTTCAACAAAACTATGATCAAGCTCCTCAAGAAGTTTGTATCTACTAACAAACGAAACTGGAGTGAAAAGCTTGGAGAATGTCTTTGGGCCTATCGAACTACGGTCCGCAACCCTACAGGCTTTACACCTTTCTCTCTGGTGTACGGTTGTGAAGCAGTTCTGCCTCTGGAACTCCAAATTCCGTCCTTGAGGATTGATATCGCCAACGAACTCACTACAGAGAATAACGATCTTCTCCGACTTCAAGAGTTAGAAGCACTCGATGAAAAGCGGCTATTAGCTCAACAAC
Source organism: Iris pallida (assembly GCA_029216955.1). NCBI lineage: Eukaryota > Viridiplantae > Streptophyta > Magnoliopsida > Asparagales > Iridaceae > Iris > Iris pallida. The sequence continues at coordinate 7,435,767 of JANAVB010028196.1, read as the reverse complement.
ATATTGAGTTGTACCAAGCCCGCATCTCGAAGACTTTCAACCGCAAAGTTAAAGTCAGAGCCTTTCAGCAAGGAGAACTTGTTCTAACGGTCAGACGTCCTATGACTATAACTCACTCGAGCAAAGGCAAGTTCGATGCGAAGTGGAAACGTCCATACATCGTGAGCAAAGTCTTCTCAAATTGAGCCTATCAACTCACAGAACTAGACGGTCGAGTTGCAATGATGCCTATCAATGGCAAATTCCTCAAGAAATACTATGTATAAATGTGACAAACAGTAATTGTAATTATCAGTCAAGTTCATAAATAAAATTCAGTTTTATTTTATCTTGAATGATAGTACATGATATCAAGGAAGGTCATTATCATCCTTCTCGACATTGGGATGCAGACCACTGCCGTCCTTATCAAAGACATGATCAGCAAAAGAGTCGAGAACATTCTTGCTGGAATCTACCAGGAACTTGCAGGCAGCCATTCTCATAGCTTCTGCTTCTTCAGTCTTCCCTGGTTCGAGAAGGAAGTCCAAGATGTCCTTTGGCGGCTTGGGGGCAGATGAACCTTCACCTGCTGTCATCTGCTGAGCCGGCTTGTCTGAACGTTCTTCAGTCTCCGCTTCCACCTTCGGAACGATCTCAGCCTTCCTGGATGCATCTCCAGACAACATCTTTATGTTGAAAAGTGAAAGTGACCATCTCATCTGATTTTCTATTCTATTTATAGACAGAGCGTCGTAAGACTACGAAGCGACACATTCATCTGACGGTTCATCCGTTCATACATCCACCTGACGGTTCGCCCGTTCATTATTCGACGGTTCATCCGTTCATACATCTACTTGACGGTTCGCCTATTCATCATTAGACGGTTCATCCGTTCACACATCCACTTGACGGTTCGCCCGTTCACCATCTGACAGTTCGTCCGTTCATTACATCCATTTGACGGTTTGTCCGTTCATTCCACCAATTCGACGGTTCATCCGTTCATATATCTATCCGACGGTTTACCCGTTCATTCATCATATTCATCCGACGGTTCACCCGTTCATTCAATCAATCTGACGATTCGTTCGTTCATTCCACTCATTTGACGGTTCATCCGTTCATCCTGACGATTCACTTCGTTCACACATTTTGACGATTCATTTCGTTCGTTTATCCACATCAGCAACTTATCATTCTCGATTAAGTTGTCTATTAAAATAATAATATTTAATAAATTATATTTGCCATGTCCATATTACCTCTGAGCAGATATATTTGAATATGATTATTTTTCAGAATCAAGAAATATATCATGTCCTGTACCTCTGAATATATTTTCTATCGCTATTATTTATATCTGAACAAGATATGCAACAAATAATAGAGCCACAACAAAATGTCTTTTTATTTGATCAAAATTCAAGACATTACAAAAACATTCATATTGCAAACAAGAAGATACAAGATATCTTTATACTAAGCTGGAGGTATCATCAAATTGGCAATCTGTTGCTTCAGAGTCTGCAGTCGCTCTTCACGGGATTCCATCACTCGCTTCCTGGCTTCTTCCATCCCAGATTTCTCGTTGAAAGTTGGCATGGTTACCATTCTGCGAGTGATTTCATCTTTATGAGCTGCGGCATATTCGTCTCTTTCTTGGGTTAGAGCACCGAGTTGTTGGATTGCAGTTTGATGCTCGGTAACCTCATCTTCCAGTTCTTCTTGAAGACGGGCAATCTCCGCTCTCAGTTCAGCAATTCTTCTCTCTTTTCTTTCAGCAGTAGATGTCACCGATTCCACCTTGGAATTGTATTCAGCAGATTTAGTAGCAAAAGCATCCAAGAGAATATGGAAATTTACTCTTTCAACTGCAGCTTCCTGAGCCATCCGTTCAAATTCCGCTTGAACTAAGGGTTCTACCTCCCCCTTATTGAGCTCTTTGTAGTTCTTTATTGAAGTCTCTAGCTCATTTAATATGTGTTCAAGAAAAGTGGCCTGAGGCTCGTCACCTTGCTCGCGGATAGCATGAACTAAGAAAGAGGTTGGACCTCTAACTGTGTAAAAATCAGCATCCTCTTTTTCCATCACTCTCTTGATCAATGGCCCCAATGAATCGAAGAAGAATTTGGTAAATGATTGGACGACGAATTGATTGGTCGCTAGAGCACCAGGAGTCGCAGCTACTCCTGTTGATGACGAGGCGGCAGGACGTTCAGTCTCTTGAACTTGGACGGAGGGCTCTTTGAATAAGGGAACCAAAGAAGAGCTGGTCGCTCCTCCCGGTCGTTCCTCTGCAAAATTAAATATTGTCATTTTGCCTGTCATTCGTTATTGTCAAAGAGAATCAAAAGTGAAAACAGTCTTACCATGGCTTGATCCGGCAACAGGCCTATCATCTGTTGGAACAGATTCTAGCTGAGCAGAAGTAGCCTCAGACATTACTGCCTGACTACTTCCTGCTTCGGAGCCACAGGATAAATGGCGACTGCTACTAGCAATTGTTGTCGCAAGCACTATGTCCATGCACACTGGAGGAGCTGGAGAAGATCCAAGTTCTGTAGGGATAAGAATAAAGATGTTAGCTGTCAATCTATTAAAAGAAGATTGCTAATTTCATTCTAAACCTTGGAGATCAACAGCAGGAGTTTCCTTCAGGGCCGCTTCTTCATCTGCTATCTTTTCTGGAGATGCCTGTACCTCAACAACCTTTTCAGGATCTAAGGTATCATCAGCAGCTTCAGGAGATATCGGCACCTCAACATCTTTCTCAGGATCTAAGGTGTCATCAGCAGCCATAGGAGACACATGCTCTTCATCATCCCCTTCAGGATCATGTGTATCCTCAATGTCCTCAGATGATGAACTCTCCTCATTTTCATCTTCCTCCGGTACCTCCCCACTGACAGTTGCAGCGGTTTGATCAACATAATCCTGCAAACCGAAGTCGCAGTCATTTAAAGCATCGATCATCAAACGATCCTCCTCCTCGCGGAGTGTTCCTGGTGTGACAGGAGGTTGAGTAGTATCCATCATCGGTAAAGGGGATTGCAAAGCTTCATGCTCTGTCTCAGCAATATTTTCTCTGGGCTCTACGGCCTCATTTCTCTCTTCTTCCCTCTGCTCGATCTCTTCTCTCCGTTCTGGACTAGGAGTTTTATGCCCAGACTCAGAAACAGGGGTAGGAGATGGCATGGTGACTCCAGCCGCAGCGTTCATCACTACCGAAGACAAAATTTGCCTTGGAGGAGAGACCCTTTTTCTTCTTCTATGAGCTAGCTTCTTTCTATGCAGAGGCCTCTCAGGACTCTCTACATCTACCATCTCGACCTGTTTCTGAACAGAGGTCGGTGTAGCTGCTTCATCTCGAGTGGACTCGGCCAATTGTCTGGATTGCGATCTGGTGGTAACCTTCTCTGAAGAATGTTCCAAGATCAATTTCTTCTTCACAGCTGGGGAAGAAGGCTCTTCTCTCCTTCTCTTCTTCTCCTTGACCGGAGACTTCACAACCTTCAGAGAAATTCTTAAAGGTTGATTGACTTCCTCTGGGAAGTTTACTTCTCTGGAAGCTTCCAATGGATCATCCACTGGTTCATGTTCTTCGTCATTATTGGGAGCTGATGTGTCAGTCGCTCCTTTCCTTAGACGATTTGTTGTTGCAAAACTATCAACTAGGCTGTAGTTTTCAGCAAAAGTATTTGCAGCTGTATAAAACTGTGAATAAGTATACAACATTCTGGGACCAGCATCAGTTTTGTTTGGCATCGAGAACACAGTCTTTGTGTCTCGAGCATTATAGTAAGCCCATGCTCTGGCACCGTCGATCAGATATCCCTTTCCTTGTAAGCAAGTTATGGCGTTGTCCACATGGAATTGATCATATCCAAACTGACGAGCGAAGCGGCTCGGCAAATATGGTTCAAGGAAGCATTCTTCTTCAAATCGGTATACTAAATGGGATGGTCTGATCGTCTTCAACCATTCAAACGATACTCGACCTATTGGTTGTCTCCCAAGGTCAATCAGATTTGCTGCCATATGCTCATAACCAGTTGGAGGGGGAGTGCAAAGAAAATTCCATCCTTTTCCGAGGTTCAGAGTTCGTCTGCAGTCCCAAAGACTAGTGTATATCCACCTGCCCTGTGAGAATCTGCGCAGAAAACTGCCACCAACTGCTCCCATGGCAGGATTCATCAATGATGGATGATGCAGGAGCAACCATCCGAATAGGTAGGTATAGGGTAACTCCAGTCTAGGAAAGACACCCTGATCACCCTTGTACTTGAGCATAGAATCAACATACAGACGAAGACTTGCGTTTATCCTACAGGTCATCGCTGATAGTAAATCCATCCGGTAGCCGAAGACTAACCGGACAGCAGCAAAAAGAACACCGCGATGGAAGCGGTCTACAGCACTTGCTCCAGGCACGACAAATCGACGTAGCCAGTACGTCAAAAATTCTGCTAGCTGGGCTTGTTTAGACATGGACCTGTAGCCCATTCAACCCTCTCAGTAGAGTGCCGTGTAAATCCGGCTTCAACCCTCTCAGTAGAGTGCCGTGTCATTCGGAAGAACTATAGAACACGTCTATGTTATTCCAGTCTTTCTTGACACATATTTTTCCCGTCCGTGCATGTTGGAGGGGAGTGATGTCCCATTCCATCCTCCTAGGATGGCTCGCATGAGCATATCTTGCTAGTGGAAGGCATCTAGCTATGACTGGCAATTGGATCAATTTCTCCTTCCATTGGAAAGTTCTCAACTCAACTCGGGGTCTTGGTTGAGAACTTTTATCAATGGCGTCGTCGAAGAGGAACATGGGCTTCTTATGAGTGACAGCGTCAGCAGATTGTAAAGGCTGTCCATTTATCAGACTTAGCAAAGTCTCGTTATCCTGTGCTATCAAAATAGCCTGGCGAGAAGAAGGAAGTGCATACTGTGGAAAGAGTACATGAGATAAGTCTTCTTTGAAATCTGGCTCGGCTAAAGTTCCTACAAATGTTTCATATTCAGGATCTTCTCTGGTATCAACTGCATCCAACAGAAGAAAGCAGAATTTAGTACAAGTCAAGTCAGAAATTCTGTCATCAAAATCGCAAACATCAGATTGCGCAGATATCAGACTGCACAAGCTTCAGATTGCGCAGATGTCAGATCGCGCAAATCAGCCGATTGCGCTGACTTTTGCCAGCGCAATTCAACCGATTGCGCGAGAAGATATTCTTCATAAAAATGAAGAATAATGTGTTCGTGCAACCAAAACCCTAAAATGGGTGGCGCAGTATGATCACATCTCTAAAAAGAGATGGATTTTAAGATCCAGCAAAGTCGAAAAACCCTAAAAAGAGTTTTCGATCGGGTCGTCTACCTCGCAAAACCGGATGTGCAGTCTCATGTCGAGAAGGACGATGCGCAACCCTAGCCGAAGACTCGACGGGGGCCTTGCCCTTGGCGGCGGCGGAGGAACGCTTGGGGGCCATGGAGTTCGACGGAGAAGAAAAGGGTAATAGGCTCGGGACTTCTCTCTCTTGAAACACAATGAAAGCAAAGTAAAGACTGACAGTAAGATCGAAGAGAACTATTTATAGTTTTTTAAGGAGCAACGGCTGCCACAGATTGCGCCGAAAAAGTAGGGCTGATTCATCCGATTGCGCAGACAGCTCAACACATGCGCAACTTGATTAAAAATTCAAAATTTAAAGTATTTCGAAATTTTGAATAAGTTCAACTTTCGAAAACTTTGAAGGGGGTCTTGTAGGTCCTAAAAAAATCAAGTTGCACCCATCAACAAAGTTATGAAAATCAAGAAATGTATCATTTAAATGAACTGCACAGACATCAGATTGCGTAGCATTCAGATTGTGCATACTGGACTGCGCTCATTCTCAACTGCGCAAAGCTGACGTGGCCTTGTCATCATTACCTGACACAATCAAATCTTCTGACAACTGACAGCACAAAGAACGAGGAGACTGTTCGTTTATTGCGCCGCACAGTGCTCGAGGACAGCTGTACATGCAGCGCACTCTGTCTGCAGCGCAGTCCATGCCAGCGCCATCCATCCTAGCGCCATCCATCCTAGCGCAATCCGAAGTCTGCGTAATTCATGTGGCACACTTCATTATGATAACTGACAAAAGTACACGTGGCATTCATGCCATCAATTGCTCACTACGTGGCAACCGTCTGTGCACGATCATGTACATTTCAATCAAATGATGCCATGTGTCCAAGACAGTTGACCCACGATCAGACAACTGCCTGCGCAGTCTGTTGCTGCGCAAACCAGTTCCTGCGCAATCTAACTTGCGCCATCCATAATAACTAAAAGTTAGTTATTTCAGAACTCTATAAATAGAGTTTCAAGTCTTCATTCCAGGGGATCATCTACGCACAGAGATCAGACATAAAGTTCAGAAATATCAGAGAGTTCAGGAGTTCTTGTCCAAGTGCTGCTGCATTCTTCCGAGGCTATCGCCTTCAAATTCAGAGACTACCGTCTTCAAAGTTCACATCGTCCAAGGGATAAAGCAATCGTCTTCTAGATTGGATTCCTATAGTTGTACTTTCCCAGAATTCTTGTAATCTTTACAAAGTTTGTATCAATAAAGTTCATACTTTTGTTTTTGCAAACACCTGGTTGTCGCAGTATATCGGTACCGCTGAAATCTGCGCACCAACCACTGGAAGATCATACATGAGCTACCGAAGCCATTCTGCTTCTTCTGCTGCAGCAGCCAATGCAAAGAACTCAGATTCCATTGAGGAATGAGAGAGCATTGTCTGCTTCTTCAACTTCCACGATTTAGCAGCTCCACCCATGGAGAAGATGTATCCTCTTGTGGACCTTTCGCTCTCTGCTTCTGAACACCAGCTTGCATCACTGAAGCCTTCCACTACTGTCGGATATTCGCTGTAGTGCAGTGCATACTTCTGAGTCCACTTGAGATATCTCATAACTCTCTTCACGGCCTTCCAGTGCTCCACACCTGGGTTGCTCGTGAATCGACTCAGCATCCCCACGACGAAAGCTATGTCAGGACTTGTGGCAGTAGTTGCATATATCAAACTCCCGATGACGCTTGAGTACTCCAGCTGCCTGACGCTTTTCCTAGGATTTGGCTTCAGCTTCTTGTCACACCTGTAAGGAGTATCGATCCCTGGAAGATCCTGATATCCATAGCATGTGGGCATCTTCTCAATGTAATGAGACTATGACAGCGCCACTCCAGTATCTGTCCAGATGATCTTTATCCCTAGGATAACATCAGCTTTCCCTAAGTCCTTCATACTGAACTTAGATGAGAGGAACTTCTTTATCTCAGTGACACGTGCTAGATCCGTACCCAGGATCAGCATGTCGTCCACGTATAGACAAACGATGACTCCTCTTCCGTCAGCGAACTTTGTGTAAACACATTTGTCCGTCTCACTGATGTTTCACTTAACAAAATGTCTAAAATTGGCTTTTGAAAGAAAACGAGAAAAAGTACAAAAGTACAAATTATTTCTGGGAAGTATTGCTATGGAAGTCTGATCTGAGAGCGATCACTTTATTCCTTGGACTATACGATGATGATGAAGAGAACTGCTTGAGGAAGATGAACAATCGGAAGAACTAAGTCACCAGAAAGGTATCGACACAACGACACTGATGGCACAGTCGAATGCTTTCCTGCTTTGCTTCACCCTGTTCTTGAAAAAAAGTTGAAGAAATGCTTCTGGGAAATATCACTCTGAAAGTATGAGTTTTCTCAGAATCTCCTTCTCTGTCTCTCTTGATGTTTTCTTTTGTTAAAAATAAGTCTATTTATAGACTATACCCTCTGTGCGTAAAAAGCAACAAAATTGGGCCTCTACACAAGTAACTGCCACCCACAATTGAAAATCAACCTTAACGCGTGATGACACGTGTCCCATGTAGAGTTGTGATCTCTACGCATGGTAACATGTGTCCCACAACTTCAACAAAATGGGGAGAGCACGTACACACGTTCCTCGATAAGTGTGGCATGAAAGCCACGTATGCAGACCACGTTCTCACATAGCCAGAAAAGATTGGGCGTAAAAATAACCCAAAATAGACTTCATGCGTAAAGTAGCAGACTGGGCGTAAAATAATCCAAAATAGACTTCCTGCGTAAAGTGGCTGAAAAGTAGCCTTGAGCGTATAATTAGCTCAAATAAACTCTACGCACACGAAAGCCTTGAGCGTAAAAACTCGAATAGCTTTCATGCGTAAAAGAAGCAATCTCTTGAGCGTAAAGTAGCCCATCCGCACGCTAAACGACAAGTGTTGGATTTGGTGTAAAAAAATCTTCTCGGCTTCCGTGCAATGTGCTGTCAGAAAATCATTCTGTCAGAACAGTATCATGCGCATTAAATGCGATGAGGACAACCTGTCTTCCGCGTAAAGGTTTGAGGATGGCTCTCGCGTAAAGTAGTTCGCGTAGAGTTAGACTTTGTTTGATCTCTGCGTAAAGTTTGAATCTAACTCAGTTTGACTTGCGTAAAGCTCTCAACTTCTTTGACTTGGTTTATGAAATTTATTTATGCTTCTACAAGACCCCCTTCAAAGTTTTTAATTTTTTTCTAAGATTTGAAATACTTTGAACAGAAGCGTAAAATCCGGGATATCCAACAGTCATCCGCATAGAATTCGGGATACCCAACAGTCATCCGCGTAGAGTTCGGGATACCCAACAGTCATCCGCATAGAATTCGGGATACCCAACAGTCATCTCGAAGATGTATCTGCTCCACCTTAGGAAATAAAGAATTTTGTATTCTTCTTTCTTTTCCTTTCTGTAATATTACAAGAAATGAATGAAATTATTGTTTTGTGACCCTATCATTTATTTTGAATTTAAACAATAGGTATGGGATAGAAAACACTTATCAGAGGTAATATGGACATGACAAGTCTTCTATACTCAATAAATTATATCTATCCAGAGGTAATGTAGACATGATAGATAATGAATCTTGTTTTCTTTTCAGAGTGTACAGTACTATCAAAGGTAATATGAACGTGACAGATTGTAATTACTCAAAGAAAATAGATTAACATATATTCAGAGGCCATATGGACATGATAGATAAGAAAATAAGTAAACTTAATATCTATTCAGAGGTCATGAGGACATGATAAATAATAAATCTTCTTCTTTCTAAAATCAGCTGGTAAGACAGAAGATCAAAATTCTCTTTTAGGAGAACAAATAATCAGTTTAACCAAACCTTGGTAGCTGGGGAATAAAGAAGAAATTCAGACATAATATTTCTTCAAGAATTTGCCATTAATTGGCATCATGAGCAAATCTCCATTAGGTTTAGATAACCTATAGGCACCATTAGAGAATACTGTCTCGACTACATAAGGACCTTCCCATTTTGCTTGGAATTTTCCTTTGCTCTTATGAGTTATCACCATCGGTCTTCGGACAGCTAGAACTAGCTCACCGACTTTGAATACCCTCTCTTTAACTTTACGATTGAAAGCTCGAGATATGCGGGCTTGATATAACTCGATGTGCTGTTGTGCTTGAAGACGCTTCTCGTCTAGACCTTCAAGTTCTTGAAGTCTCAACCGATCATTATTCTCTGTAGTTAGCTCATTAGCAATGGCTACTCTAAGAGATGGAATCTGGATTTCCAGTGGAAGAACAGCCTCACATCCGTAAACCAGTGAGAATGGTGTAAAACCAGTAGGAGTTCGGACTGTCGTTCGGTAAGCCCATAAACATTCTCCAAGTTTCTTATTCCAATCACGTTTATTAGAAGAAACAAACTTTTTGAGAAGTTTAATAATTGTCTTGTTGAAAGCTTCGGCCAAACTATTAGCAGCTGGATTGTAAGCTGTAGAAGCTAAGTTCTGGATCCGATTCTTGTCACAGAATCGATAAAACGCCTGACTGGCAAATTGGGGTCCATTATCATGAATTATCCTTCGGGGAATCCCAAAACGATAAATGACATGGTGTTAGATGAAGCTAACCACATTAGATGTTTTTACTTCAACAAGGGGAACTGCTTCTGCCCATTTAGAAAAGTAATCGGTTATAGCCAATATAAACCGATGCCCTTTTACAGAAGGAGGATTAATTGGACCAATAATATCCATGCCCCAAGCTTCGAAGGGCCAAGAAGCTGCTGTAGGATGTAAGAATTCAGAAGGTTGGTGAATAAAATCAGCATGAATCTGACATGCTTTACACCGTCTGGCATAATCCACAGCATCCGCTATCATGGAAGGCCAATAATATCCCATTCTTCGAATACGATCCTGCAATTTTGGACCCGGTTGATGAGCACCGCAGACACCATCATGAGCTTCACGGAGTGTTTGCTTAGCTTCACTCTCAGAGAGACAACGCAGCAAAAGTCCATCATAAGAACGACGATATAATATATGCAAAGAAGAATCGTAATAGAATCGAAATGATCGTCTTTTGATTGATGCAGCTTCTTTTGGATCTTCAGGTAAAATCCCATGGACCGCATAATCAATAAATGGACTTCTCCAATCCCTTTGCTGAAAATTTGATTCTGTAGTATAACTTTGTTCGATATGCAAATTATTCTTGACACAGAATAGATCTCTATCCAACAAAGTAATGGTATTTTGTCTTCTGATTGGAACAACTAAGTCTGCAGCTAAACTAGCAAGAGCATCAGCTTCCAAATTTTGAGAACGTGGTACGAATTCAATGAAGAATCCTTTGAATGAAAGGACCAATTAGATTACCACTTGATGATAGGGAATGAGGTCAGGATTTCTGACTTCATATGTCCCTCTGACCTGATTAACAATCAGTTGAGAATCTCCATAAGCTTCCAGGAACTCAATGTCCAATTGTTTTGCTACTTGAAGACCAATTAACAGAGCATTATATTCTGCCACATTATTGGAACATGGTTCATTAAGAGAATAAGCACGGTATATGACCATTTTATCAGGAGAGACCAAGACGATGCCTACTCCGGAGACAATATTGCCTTTAGGTCCAACCCGCGATGCTCCATCAAAGTATAGTTGCCAAATGTCATCCCTCAAAGTCATGTTGCAATCCACGACTTCATCTGGAATGTCCTCATATATCTTAGAGGTTTCAGGTATAGGGTGAGCTGCTAAGAAATCAGCTAATGCTTGACCTTTCACTGATTTTTGAGGTACATAGACCATATCATAAGGAGTAAGCAACATTGCCCAGGTGGCTAACCTGGACTTAAGAATACTCGGCTTTCTCATCAATACCCGAATAGGATTTATTCTGGATATGACATGAATAGTTTGTCCTGACACGTAATGTCGTGTCTTTTGAACAGCAAAAACCAAGGCCAGACATTCTTTCTCCACAGGAGTATACCTGTGTTCAGCTCCAACCATCATTCGACTAAGATAATAAATTGCCTGTTCATGACCCTTATCACTTTTCTGTGCAAGAAGAGCACCAAGAGAATGATCTAAGGCTCGAACATATAGCAAAAATGGTCTTCCTACTACTGGAGGTACCAGAACAGGTGGATTTGTAAGGTATCGCTTAATGTCATTGAAGGCTTTTTGACATGCTTCATCCCAAATAAATGATACACCTTTCTTTAATAGATGAGAGAATGATTGACATCTCCCAGAAAGATTGGATATAAATCTCCTGATATAAGCAATGCGACCTTGGAAGCCACGAAGTTCTTTCAGATTACGTGGAGGACCGCATTTCAAGAATTGCTTTGATTTTATCAGGATCAACATGGATACCTTGAGAAGTGATAACAAATCCCAAAAATTTGCCACTGGAAACCCCTAAGAAAGACTTAGTGGGATTCATCTTCAGTTGATGTTGACGCATCAACTCAAATACTGTCTTCAAGTCTTGAATGTGATCATCTTTTAATCGACTTTTGGCAGCAATATCATCCACATAACATTCAACTGTTTTTCGTAGATGTTATTGAAAGATATTGCTCATGACCCGTTGATACGTAGCACCGGTATTTTTCAGACCAAACGGCATAACCGTATAGCAGTAAACTCCAAGGGGTGTACGAAAAGCGGTATGCTTTTCATCTTCTGGATGCATCTTAATTTGGTTGTATCCTGAAAATCCGTCCATGAAAGACATGCGTTCAAAACCACATGTATTGTCTATCATGACATCGGTAATCGAAAGTAGAAATTTGTCTTTTGGACAAGCTGCATTAAGATCTCAAAAATCTATACAAACTCGGACTTTTCCATTCTTCTTCATGACAGGTACAATGTTGGCAACCCAGTATGGGTGTTGTTCTTCACGAACAAAGCCACATGTGATCAACTTTTTGACTTCTCCTTCAATTGCATTGTCACCCTCATTTCCCGTATTTCCCGTATTTCGTATTTATACTCGTATCTGGATTTTGGCATGTATTTTTATTTTTCTCAACTTGTGAAATTTCGGTATTTCTCGTATTTTGGTTTTGGCATGGCTCGGTTTTATTGGGGATGGTTCGGTTTGGTTCGGTTTTATGTGTTGGAACACCCTATCCCTACACTCCACCCTCAACCCACCACAACTCTCCCACTTTATAACACCACCAACCACTCTCTCTCTTCATTACTTCCTCCATAAATTTTCTTCTTCTTCTTCTTCTCCTTCCTCTACACAACACTCCCAACCCTAGGCAAGTGCACCTTGCCACTTCATGAGAGCCCTATTTTTCTTGGTTCATTTGCTAGATTAGGACATGGTGATCAACATTAGAACTTGGTGTTTTATGATTTGAAGTCTCCTTGCTCTAGATCTAAGTTATTTATATTTTCGGATTTTGCATGGTTTGATCTTTTAAGTTGGATTTTCATGGGTTTTGGTGCTTCCATGTGGAAGAGCATTCAGTTTCACCCAAGTTGGAGCTTTGGAAATCTGGATTTGGAGTTCGGATGGCCAAGTTATGATGCTTTGAAGCTTTGGGTTCATCCATGGTGTTCTTGCTGTTTGGAGAAGACAGTGAGCAGTGTGCAGAGCTGTTTAGCTTACGCACACTGAGCTGCGTGCGCTCTTTAGCGTGCGTACGCAGACTTGAGTACGCTTCCTGTTGGAAGTGTGTCTCCTTGAGCGTGCGTGACTTTTCACGTACATTGCTCCCTTGAGCGTGCGTGACTTTCACGTACACTGCTCCCCTGAGCGTGCGTGACTTTTCACCTACGCTGCTCCCTGTAGCGTGCGTGACTTTCACGTACACTGCTCCCCTGAGCGTGCGTGACTTTTCACCTACGCTGCTCCCTGTAGCGTGCGTGACTTTCACGTACACTGCTCCCCTGAGCGTGCGTGACTTTTCACCTACGCTGCTCCCTGTAGCGTACGTGACTTTCACGTACACTGCTCCCCTGAGCGTGCGTGACTTTTCACCTACGTTGCTCCCTGTAGCGTGCGTGACTTTCACGTACACTGCTCCCCTGAGCGTGCGTGACTTTTCACCTACGCTGCTCCCTGTAGCGTGCGTGACTTTCATGTACACTACTCCCCTGAGCGTGCGTGACTTTTCACCTACGCTGCTCTCTCAGCGTGCGTGACTTTTCACCTACGCTGCTCTCAGCGTGTGTGACTTTTCGTACGCTGCTCCCCTGACCCCTTGCTTAACCCATTGGCTCTTGTAGTTGTGGTCTTATTTCTTTAAGCTTGGCTTTTCTATTGTCCTGTATATTGATATTTTATTAGATATTTTACGCCCATTTTATATCCTTACGCCTTTTGTCATGAACTTGATTTTACTTAATATGTTGGAATGACTATTGTACATGGCTTGGTATGGCAAGAAACTAGCATAACACGACAGTGACCCGTAGTGGTGCACTCCTGACATGACCAACCTGACATGATAGTGGCCCGTCGTGGTGCACTCCCGACAAGTACGCTGACATGATTTATTTTGATAACTTAACTTGACCTGCCTTGACACCGTGGGTGGTTCTTTCTTGCTTGCTTGTTAAATCCACTTGTCCTGTCTTGCATCATATCTAGGATGGGACTCCTGAGTACCACGGTCAGGAGCTCCTACTAAAATGGATTAAGGTTAATAATTAGAATAACACAGTAGTCATGAAGAGATGACACAGCTACAGGCAATCCCGTTACCTGGGCGCTCTTGGGATCTGTAGCCTGCCGTCGAGTAGGGCACATTTCCAGCACTTAACTCTTGCTAGTCCCCGCATTTTGTACGACTAGCTTCATGATCAGCTGAATATGTAATATTTGGGACGCCTTATTATTGTATATTTAATGATCATACATCTTGCGACCTTACTTACTGGCTTGTGATTGAGACATTAGGCTTGTTCATGACCACAAGAGACTGTTGGCTTGTAGTAAACCCTCATATTTTTAGATAGCCGTGACCGTATATCGAGGTGGTTTCCATTTCAATATACGTAGCTGGCTATGTCTGCCCCCGCTCTCCAGTATTCTGGTTCTGGGGCGTGACATGCATCCATCATATCTGGTCAAAAACGCCTTTGCTGTTGTTTTATAGGTTTGGCATTATGAAGAATATTGAGTTTATGAGTAGCTACTTTAGGATCTAAACCCAGCATATCCTCATAACTCCATGCAAAGATATCAATATATTCTTTAATCAGCTTTATCAACTCTTCTTTTTCATCTTCAGAAAGGTTTTTACTGATGAATATCGGCTTAGACGTAGTTCCGTCTCCAACGTCAATCTGGACAATTTCATATTCTGTAGGTGGTTGTCGTTGTTCAAAACGAAGCTCCCATTGAGTGTCCATTTGTTGTGCCCAAGGGTCATTTTCAAATGGCTCAGATTCACCATCAGTCTGAACCATGTTGACTGAAAAGACGCACTCAGATTCAACATACTAGTTTCCTCCAGAATTTGAGGATTGTAAAAAACTGGAAAAAAATTCTTCTTCCATATCTTCTTTATACATGTGGGATGTATCAGATTCAATGAACTGGATTTCTTCAGAATCTGAGGATTGTAAAAAAATGGAAGAAAATTCTTCTTATATATCTTCATTAAACATGTGGGATGGATCGTATCCCAACCCATGACGAGTTTTTTGGTAAAACGGATCACCACATAATGGTAACCGTCTACCTTTGCCTTGATTGAGACCTAGCATAGTTTTCAAATCATATCTCATATTCTGGATAATCTTAAGAGATTGTTGACTATATTTGTCAATTCTGATTTTTCCTTTATCTTTCTTTATGAGATCATCTGTCTGAGTAACAGGGATATTTCTAGCCAAGCCAAACACAATTTGGCGCTTGTTTTTCTTATTAGACGGGATCACGAAATAAGATTCTTCGTGACGTCTATAAGTTACACAAGCTTGTGATGATGAGGCTACATGTAGAAGATAAGGAGAAGATGTTAGGAGCCTTTGAGCATAGGGTCCAACATCGACATGAGGAGGAAAAGAATTTTCCTGATGATTAATATATAAGGTTTTCTCTGTATTTGTCATTTTTATGTTGATGACTTTGATTATCAGCAGATAAAGTCATTCTTTCAATAAATTTGACAGCCATATACTCCAAAAGGAAATCTTCATTAATATGAGAAAGTACAGAATGATCAATATTTACATCATTTACAAACTGATTACTACGCCTTGGATTGATCATTAACGGACCGTCATCCGTCTTCAGCGTAAACTTGCCAAGGTTGATAATCAGTGGTTCTGGATCATTTGTACGAGAAGTACGTCCCTTGACCTTGATCATGAAAGGTTGAACTTGGCTCTTGACTGGAATTCTCACAGATTCCTCAGACGAAGCTCGAGTTCTTTCTTTAACCTTAATCATCAAAGGTTCGTCATTGAAAGGTTGGGGTTGGATTCGACCTTTGACTTTAATCTTCAAAGGTTGATCTTCTGGAGGATCTTCTAAGACAGATTGATCTTCTGCAGGCGACCGATATTCAGCCATATCAGATATTTCTTTCACATGCTCCTGCTTGTAGATTATTGAATCAGAGAAATAGGCTTCAACACCCTTAAAAGGATTGATATCTGCAAATTCAGTCTTCACAATCCCTTGAGAATCCACATACTTGAAGCATTGGTGGAGAGTTGAAGGCACAATGTTATGCTCATGTATCCACGGTCTTCCAAGAAAGATGTTGTAAGATACATCTGAGTTGATAACATAAAAGGTCGCCATAGTTCGAAGATCCCATATTTGAATCTTCAGACGAATCTTCCCCAATGGTTTACTCTTTCCAGAGTTGAAACCAACTATTGTTGTACTAGTGTAAGTCAAATCACTAGTAGGAATCCTCAAGGGTCGTAGCATACTCTGAAGAATAATGCTAATAGAAGACCCATGATCAATGTAAATCATGTCAATTTCAGTAGAGTCAATATACCCTGTGTAACACAGAGGCCTGTCGTGTCTATTATGCTTCAACAGCATATCTTCTTGTGTGAAGGTAATGTTAGGAATCGATTCCATCACACTATTACATTGTGGACACGCCACCGGTATATTGTCAGGACTTTTGAGTTGAGCTAAGCATGAATTCGCCTGTAGCAAAGCTTCGTTCAAAGTTTCTCGACTTTCTTTAGAAAGACGAAGCAACTCAAAGATAGAAAGTCTAGCCGGAGTATTAGCTAATTGGGCTAGAATATCAAACTTGTAGGATTTTATCACTACCCCTTGATTTGAAGCAGACTTCAATGGGACGTCAAAGCGTACTGCTTTCTGTTTCCCTTTTTCAACCACTGATGGTTTAGAAGGTCTTGTCTCAGTAGGAATAGAAGATGACTGAGTTGGTAGTGTTTCAGTGACGTCATCTGCTTCTTTGGGAGTTCCCTCATAATCTTTGTGGTACTCTTTCCCAGATCTCGTACCAGCAAAAGTTTCTTCCTCAGACTCAGGAGAATGAAGTACCATATTACAGGATTTAGTCTTCTTTTCCTTAGTCTTCTTCTTGTGAGAATTTTTATGAGGAACCTCAAATCCCAATCCAATAGTAGATTTTTGACCTTGAATTTGTAAAGGAATTCGCATTCCTTTATCATAGTTTAAGCCTTCCGCCTTTTGAAAGTCATAGCCCATCTTTTTCATGAGATGGACTGATTGTTGACTGTACATGTGAGTGGGTAGCGAACTCTCAACAAATGATCCAACAGAGGAAGAAGGAACAGAGACCTCTGTAGATACAGGAGTAGGGGCTTTCGAGATAGGAGGAAAAATCCCTACAGGAGCTTTCTCATAAGCAGCAAAAACTTGTTGTGCCCTGTATAAAGGGACACTATTCATTGCTATCCATTGCCGATGAGTAAGTTTGAGTTTGGTAGGAGGAGCCAAACTTGGAGGGCATATATTCAGACCCCTTAGTCTATCCTCCAAAGGAATGTCGTCCCAAAGATGATCCAAATCATCATAATCTGGAGTAACAACATGAGAAATCATATTGCAGGTTTTGACTTTTCGACCTTTCTTGGATTTTGAAGTTTTACTTTCATCTTCCATTTCAGGTACTAAGTCAGGGTGTACCCACATGATTTCACCATTTTTAATGTGAGAGGCAATAATCCTTCACTTTGCTCTCTAGCTGGCGGGAGATTCACAATATTCATTGTCGCCTTTGGAATTGGGATAATCCCAGCTGGAACTTGTTGTGGAGAAAAACCTCCAAATTGAAGAGAAATCATATTAGTTGTGACTGTATGCTCATCATTGGTTAAAGCGATGGCATTAGCATTTATCAACTCTTGGATTTTCTTCTTTAAAACATAACAAGCCTTGGTAGGATGATTTATGTATCTATGATAGATATAATACTTGGGATTGTCAGTTAGATTCACCTCATTAGGTCATTTTGGCTCTGGAATCTGAAGTTTACCACTTTTGACGAGACATTGGAATATCCCTGGGATATCACTGTCATCAAAAGAGTACTCTTCTTTTGGTTTGGAAGACTCCGGATTATTTGGCATCGTTTTGGGTTTTGAAATATTAACCACTAGGGTTTCCTTCCTTTTTCCATTGCGATTGCCGGAATTGTTACCTGAAGAGGCTTTCTTTCCTTTGTCTTCTGAGGCGAAGATCATCCCATGTTCACGAGCCAATCTACCATTGGTCTCGGCTGAAACCGCTGCTATAATGAACGAGGCCCAATCTGTGAATTGAGAGCCTGTAAAGACAGCAATGGTTGGTCGCAGATTCATTTTGCATGTATCAATTAATGCTGAATCTGGCATACCATGAGGCATCTTCAAAGTAGCCTGTCGGAAACGTTCAATAAACGTCCGAGTATCCTCTTTCTCTTTCTGTTTAATCTCTATTAAGGAGGACATATTCATGTCCATGCCTCCTTCGTAGAAACGAGAGAGAAACATTGCTTTGAATTCGTCAAAAGACGATATGCAATTATCGGACAGACTGCGATACCAGTCGTATGCAGTGCCTGTCAAACACCTAATGAAAACTCGGGTGAGAAGAGCATCATTCTTTTGTAGATGCACAGTCATAATATCAAAATAATTGATATATTGACTTGGAGAAGCCTTTCCATCAAATAACACCATAGATTGTGGCTTGAATTTTGGAGGAAAGGGTACATCATTCCAGTGAGGAGGATAAGGTTGTTTGATCCCTAATCTCTGGAGCTGATCTTTGTGCTTAAGAACCTCAAACTGTGCTTTTAACTCACGCACTGCTTGAATAGCTTCACTAGTTTGAGGAAGCACATTTGACTGAATAGTGGCTGGATGTACCGTAACCCCCACCGGAGGTGGTACATCTTCTGGAATGAGAGGATCTGGAGATGCGGAGTTTTGATTGATAGCAGACTCTTGACTAAGATTATTCAAAGGTGTATCAACCCCTTGACTATCTTGAGTTTGCGCTGCTACCTGCACCGGTGTTACCACTGCCGGCTGAACAGTTTGCTGAGTCGTTATTATTTGATGCATATTTTGCATCATGGCAAGCATGTCTTTCAGTGATTGTTCCACTGCTGAGAGACGTTGCTCTGTATTAGAAGTAGACGTCTCTGGTTCTTCTCCGATAACATAAGATTCAATCTCCCTTGAACATACAGAGGGATTGGTGTAGAGGTATGAATCAACGCTATCAGTCTCTGACTCCAAAGACTGGGTACCCCCAGCTTCTGAATCTGAAGATTGCAACGATCTTTGACTTCTTGACCGAGTATGCTGATATACCCCTTCAAAAGTGTCAAGGAGTCGGTTGAACTGTTGTTGGCTTGTAGTCCGGGACGAATTGCGTCTTGGACGTCGTCCTCTATTGATATGAGATGCCATATTGACTGATGCATAGGACAACTCATGTTCTTGATCATCAACTTGTTGTTGAGGCACATTGTAGCTTAATCGGTCAAAAACTGATCGTTTAGAAGCCGAACAGCAACATTTGATTACAATCTGGTGACACTCACAATGATGATTTTCTTTGGGGAGTATCACAGGAGATTTTCTGTTTTTACGCTTTTGTACAAGTAACTCGCGTAAATCAGAAGGAGTGGAAGGAGTCGTCTTCTTTATTATATTTGGGATAGAGAAACGTTTAGTCCCTTGCGTATAAAGAAGATTACTGGCTGCATTAGCAGAACCAAACTGTATATTTTTTATGCGCCCGGAGTTGCGTGCGTAAATCCTGAGATTTTTGTGCACAAAGAACTCCATCAGCATTACGCGTAATCTGAAGGTTTGGTACCTTACGTAAAGCAGTGTAAGAAGGTTGTTGGTGAAAAACTGAAGTTTTACCAACAATAGAATTCTTGTTTTTACGCTGCATACGTGTAGGTAAATTCACTTTAGATGCAAAGGCATCATTGTGAACTTTATCTACCATGTCACCGACAGGAGATTTACCCTTACGCGTAGAGCGCAAAACATGAACATCTGCCACGTCACAGACGGGAGATTTACCCTTACGCGTAGAGCGCAAGACTTGAGTGTCTACTACGTCACAGACGGGAGACTGATTTTTACGCGCAGAGCGCAAGACTTGGGTGTCTACCACGTCACAGACGGGAGACTGATTTTTACGCGCAGAGAACAAGAATTGGGTGTCTACCACGCCACAGACGGGAGACTAATTTTTACGCCCGGGGCGCAACACTGAAGTAGAGACTGTCTCGTCAAAGACGGGAGCCTCCACAACAGGAGTGGGAAGAATTTCCTAGCCTTCAGAGACAGCAGGAAGATCAGAGGATGTTTTGGATTTAGGAATCCAAACTTTTTGCACCTTTCGCGATTTTTAAACATTGGAGCAGCGAGTACTACCCCCAGTTCGGAGCATTTCTTCGTAAGCAGTCTGGTCGAATTGAACAACCAGAGTCTTCTTTGTCGATCCGACCGACACATCATCATATTGAGCAATTGCTTTCTCGTCGGAGGAGAAAATCGTCCCCAGCAGAGTCGCCATTTTGTTTCACTTAACAAAATGCCTAAAATTGGCTTTTGAAAGAAAACGAGAAAAAGTACAAAAGTACAAATTGTTTCTGGGAAGTATTGCTATGGAAGTCTGATCTGAGAGCGATCACTTTGTTCCTTGGACCATACGATGATGATGAAGAGAACTGCTTGAGGAAGATGAACAATCGGAAGAACTAAGTCACCAGAAAGGTATCGACACAACGGCACTGATGGCACAGTCGAATGCTTTCCTGCTTTGCTTCACCATATTCTTGAGAAAAAGTTGAAGAAATGCTTCTGGAAAATATCACTCTGAAAGTATGAGTTTTCTCAGAATCTCCTTCTCTGTCTCTCTTGATGTTTTCTTTTGTTAAAAATAAGTCTATTTATAGACTAGACCCTCTGTGCCTAAAAAGCAACAAAATTGGGTCTCTACACAAGTAACTGCCACCCACGATTGAAAATCAACCTTTACGCGTGATGACACGTGTCCCATGTAGAGTTGTGATCTCTACGCATGGTAACACGTGTCCCATAACTTCAACAAAATGGGGAGAGCACGTACACACGTTCCTCGATAAGTGTGGCATGAAAGCCACGTATGCAGACCATGTTCTCACCTAGCCAGAAAAGATTGGGTGTAAAAATAATCCAAAATAGACTTCCTGCGTAAAGTAGCAGACTGGGCGTAAAATAACCCAAAATAGACTTCCTGCGTAAAGTGGCTGAAAAGTAGCCTTGAGCGTATAATTAGCTCAAATAAACTCTACGCACACGAAAGCCTTGAGCGTAAAAACTCGAATAGCTTTCATGCGTAAAAAAAAGCAATCTCTTGAGCATAAAGTAGCCCATCCGTACGCTAAACGACAAGTGTTGGGTTTGGTGTAAAAAAATCTTCTCGGCTTCTATGCAATGTGCTGTCAGAAAATCATTCTGTCAGAACAGTATCACGCACATTAAATGCGATGTGGACAGCCTGTCTTCCACGTAAAGGTTTGAGGATGGCTCTCGCGTAAAGTAGTTCGCGTAGAGTTAGACTATGTTTGATCTCTGCGTAAAGTTTGAATCTAACTCAGTTTGACTTGCGTAAAGCTCTCAACTTCTTTGACTTGGTCTATGAAATTTATTTATGCTTCTACAACTGACCATGTAGCCGTTTGATCTAATGACTTTGTCAAACTTCTCGTGCAACATCTTGGGAGCTTGCTTCAGACCGTATAGAGATCTCACCAACCTGCAGACTTTGTCTTCAAGGCCCTTGACGATGAATCCTTCTGGCTGTTACATGTAGATCTCTTCGGTCAACTCTCCATTCAGGAATGATGTCTTCACATCCATCTGATGTATGACGAGCTTGTGAATTGCACTCAGAGCAATCAACATCCTGATGGTTGTCATTCGTGCTACTGGAGCATATGTGTCGAAGTAGTCGATCCCCTGCTTCTGAGAAAACCCTTTGGCTACCAGCCTTGCTTTGAATTTGTCAATAGTTCCATCGGTCTTTATCTTCTTCTTGAAGATCCACTTGCATCCGATTGGTTTAGCTCCTTCAGGCAGATCGA
This sequence comes from Iris pallida, assembly GCA_029216955.1. Lineage (NCBI taxonomy): Eukaryota > Viridiplantae > Streptophyta > Magnoliopsida > Asparagales > Iridaceae > Iris > Iris pallida. The sequence goes on along the minus strand of JANAVB010028196.1, from coordinate 7,413,828 downwards.
CCAATACCCACGTATTGTTGGAGGTTATAGAGTCATACTCATCATTGATAGCCTCCCTCCAGAAGACAGCGTCTCTGGTCTTCATCGTCTCATCATAGGTAAGCGGATCAGCTTCCACATGATAGGTGACGAACTCATCTCCGAAGTCCTTCTGTCTCCTCACCCGCTTCGATCTGGGTTCTGCGAGTTCTGGTTCAACAATTGTCTCTGGTATGACAATTTCTTTTTCTTGGACTGCATCTTCTTTGGAAGTGATAGCCGCCTGTGCACTCACATTATTCTCCGGAATGTCCGCGATAACAATGTTCTTGTGCCTCGCAAATTTATCTTCAAAGAATTCGGTGTCGCGAGATTCAATGATTTGATTGGTTTCAACATCAAGAAACCTCCGAGCATCACTTTTCTCAGCATACCCCAAGAAGATCGTCTTTGTAGTCCTGGTCCCAAGCTTCTGAATCTTCAAGTCCGAAAGTTTCACATATGCCAGGCACCCCCACACTCGAATGACGTTCAAGTTGGGTCTGACTTTGAACCAGAGTTCATGAGGAGTGACTTCGAAACCTGCGTACGGCACTCTGTTCAGAATGAACGTAGCCGTTAACGCAGCTTCTCCCCAGAAGCAGTTTGGAAGACCTGCAGTCAACAGCATTGAGTTCATCATCTCTGTCAACGTCTTGTTCTTCCTTTCAGCTACTCCATTTGATTGAGGAGAATACGGAGCAGTTGTCTCATTGACAATTCCATGTTCTTTGCAGAACGATACGAATTCAATAGACCTGTACTCTCCGCCTCGATCACTTCTGAGTCTCTTGAGTTGTTGCCCAGTTTGACGTTCAGCCTCAGCCCTGAACTCCTTGAACTTCTCGAATGCTTCGTCTTTAGACTTGAGCAGATAGACGAACGCGTACTTCGAGTAGTCATCGATGAATGTAATAAAATACTTCATCTTGGCCTTTGTGGAGAACTGTTTAAGTCACAGATATCTGAGTGTACCAACTCCAGAAGATCTGTACTTCGATTCACCCATTTGAACGGTTTTCTAGTGATCTTTGTCTGTGCACAAACCTCACTTCTCCACCTCCTTACCCCAACATTTGGAGATAAGCCCTAAACTAGACATTTTGTTTATTCTTTTACAATGAACATGTCCTAGTCTATTGTGCCATAACTCAAGAGAATAACCAAAAGAAGAAATTGCAGGAGTTACAAGTTGAAGTTTGAACATCCCTTCGGTACAATAAGCTTTTCCGAAGTATGTTCTTTTGTAGGACATCACTATCTGCCCAGCATTGACGTCCATCCTCAAGCATGCGTTACATAGCAGACTTCCAGAGACCAGGTTCTTGGCTATCACTGGTACATGCTTCACATCTTGAAGCGTCAGCGACTTCCCCGAAGTCAGGTTCAACTCCTTATTAGAGCAAACATGGCAGGATGCACCCATGTCCACCCACCAGTCGATGTCAACAACAGTCGTGGCAACCTGCGCAATCATGGCAACCTTGTTAGGCTCACCTTGCTCTATCTGTTTGGACTTTGATCTGCAGTCTCTACGATAGTGGCCCTTCTTTCCACAATTGAAGCAAGTCACTTCTGACTTGGGCTTTGGCTTTGACTTGAACGAAGCCGACTTCACCTTCAGATGGTTGAAGTCCTTCTTCTTCTGGTTGTGAGAAACCTTATGCTTCCCTTTGGAGTCCCCCGCATGTCACGCCCCGATTCGTAGAGTCATTTATTCACATATTTTATCTCTTGGAATCGATCGTCCTCGCTTGGGCGTGATGTCGTACAAGTCTGGTATTGCACTTGTACAAGGCAAAGATGGTACATAAGTGATAATCTTCAAATGGGAACACATCGCAGCGGCAGAAACAGACAAATTAATGTTAATGAGGACAATCTTTCTTATTGAATAAAAGTACATCACTTTTTTATAGCAGCGAAGATAAAAGGATAACTTGAAGTCTCACAGAGATATACAGAACTTCATTCTCTTTATTGATAATTGAAGAAGAGTACAAGACTTGTATTGAAGTACAATGCTTACAACACATCTCATTTTACATTGAAAGCCAACTGAACAATGCTACAAAGCTTATATTTGATACTTGGATACATTGGATTACAACTCAATTCTACCGACTTGGCTTACAACTCACTGGTACAACTGATTACAATATTCCATACATTATGCCCTTTATAAACAGAAGACATCATCTTGTACAAGGAGAGCTTCTATATGCCCAACAAATCTTCGATGCCGCGGAGCCGATCAATCCAATCTTCGTGTATAAAATATTCCAAATACGAGCACCTGCCCACGAAAAATGTGGGTCAGCACATCATCTATGTACTGGCGAGCAGAATCCAACCCACTCGCCTAAACCAACATTTAAGTAATCATTTAAGCAAGCATTTATTAGAATGATCTTTCTATTTGGGACCTAGCATCAGTTTACAGATCATGGACAATAATCATAGTGAAACATGTAAACTTGTTATCTTAGCAAAGGCATCATTGAGGCATCGTTAACATTAACATCTTAAACATGTTATGACAATTCTCACTTCAAGCATCTCTTAACATGTATGTTATGATTGGGCAATGTTTATAACAAGGCATCCTTCTAGCATACCGAATTTAACATGTTAAGTAGGTTCTCATATTGAAAGGCTACACATAGCATCATTTATTTGGCACATTAAGCACGCAAGTTAAACCAACACATATATTGAGTATATCACATTTAAGTGATTTCTTACCAATAGCCACTCCCTCTTACCTGCATCAAATACAGGTTAACTGTTACACTTACTCTGCCTGTACAAAACATTCATTAGCGTGCATCCTTACAACATGATCATTGGTGTTAGTGCACCATTTTCAGACGTTGCCATATAGGACTTCGAAAGGTAATCGGCACGCCATTCCACCAGGTTGCGAGCCCGAATGGAATGTCCCGATACCACGTACCCTTAAAGTACGTTTACACTTCCCCCATGGTCGGATCGGTCCCCTAACATCCCGGGGTACCGTCCGAGGAAGCAGTCACCCCCTTGTATACAAGTTGTCGCTGACCATGAGAATGCGTGTCCGACTCGATCGTGATCATAAAGCAAATGGTGAAATATTGAAATAACTAAAGGCAACAGTGCATCATTCAACTCATCCATGTCGTTTTCAACGACTCATCATTTTCAATATTCTCGTCATTCCATTTAGTGATCTCGACGATCCCAAGTCTCATCATTTCTCATTCATTGCTTCATTGCAACATTTCCTAGTACGTTCCTTCTAAGGAGGAACAATAGCGTTCATTCATTTCGAAGGGACCTGTAGCATTTCATTCATTTCATAGGGACAATAGCATATTCAATTCATTTCACATGTATCATTCACGCAGCATCTCATTGTTCAAGTGATTCATTCATTTCATCGACATTAAGCAAAAGGGACATTATCAATTCATTCTCAGGAATCAAGTTACATTAGCAGTTCGAGTGTGATTCAATCAACAGTTTAATATTCATGTCTTATTCATTTCAACAATTCTCAACATAGGCATCTCTATTATTCAGCAACTAAGACATGGAACATTTAGGGACAATTCATAGCATCACGTTATTCCATTTATTAAGCATGCAGGAATAAGGAGGAAGGATGACAGTTCCACTTGCCTACATAAAAGGGTCTTCTTATTCTGGTTGCACACATTCCCCTAAGCGTAGCTCCACCAGCGAGCCACGTTCCAACACTTAATCCGTCTAGTCAGCTCAGAGAGACTGCATCAGTCTCAACTCTCTTGATTCCCAACATAAGTCACGGTCTAACATTCTGAAACCAAATGCCTCGCGCGGAGCGGGACATTACATAATATACCACTCAGAAAAAGTTTCGTCCTCGAAACTTAAGAGAACAACTCCTCTTACCAATTCACTTAGTCATAACAAGTTACTCATTCAGCTTCAATTCAATATTCATTTCAGCACACTCGGTCATCTCAAAATAGCTATCCAATTGTAGCATTTAAATCCATCAACGATTCGTTCTGTCTATCTCTTTTTCAATACTTGCAACTTCTCATTGATTCACCAACATTTTCCTTGCAATTTTGTCTTGGTCGCAACATATCACTTCGTTTGGATCCATACACATATTTTAGGCGTCCCCAAAATATATGCATTTCAGCCAAAGTCCGCGCTAGTGCGATAAACTTTTCCCATAATGTTATCTCAGTCGCAACCTATCACTTCGGCTGGATCCATACACATATTTTAGGCGTCCCCAAAACATATGTACTTCAGCCAACTTCCATGATAGCGCGATTCGATCAGCCACGATACAACTCTCTTTCCCAAATCTGACTTAGCATCCTTTCAATTGACTTATCACTTTATTCACTTACCACAATCACTATCTTCCAGGCCACAATACTTAACATCAGGGACAACTTGGTTAATCTCTCTATCCGGGCATAATATTTCTAACATTCAATCAAGGGTCTAATCTTAGAGCCAATCATATCAAGAGTTCACAACATGCAATCATATTCCTTTCCAATTCTAACAATATTTTTCACCGAGGCAATTCATCTTTTTCTAAAAGATACAATCCGACATCACCAACTATCGATTACCCGAGTCAGGGTACAGTTCTATGCAACAGTCAAGGTTAACCCAGCTACCCGACTATATATACCGATCCAACATTCCCGTCATGAGCAGTCAATTCCATCTCATGGAATCATTCACTACTCGATACATATAACTCAAATCTCATCCCACAATTCTAGTTTCCGCTATAGGCCGACACATAATCCTCAAGGGTCAAACATCTCTAAGGTTCATATTGAAGCATATACATACAACATATCACACTTAGGTCGTACTCATCACCATCTCTCGTTCAATGCCACAAGGTCATTCTATGGGTCGCCAACGACCATCTATTATTCGGTCCAGTCTCAATGGTTAGCTATACCGACAGCTATACCTAATCATTCAGGTGACTTCCCTAGAGTGGACGACTACTAGGGTTATACCAGTTTCTTTTTCTTAGGGCCAACAAGCAACCGACAGTTCTAAGGAGCTCTACCCAAACCTATGGGTATCAACTTAGTCTGAATAACTAATCGCCATTGTCGGCTATGCCAACAATTGGTAAGTCCTCAACTGGTCGCTAGGGTCAAGTCTATCTATCCAGGGTCTTCCTCAAGGAAATAATTCCCACAGAGGCTCATTCTAGACTTACCCAACGATCGACTAAGATCGATCTATCAACATTACGGTCAATTCCCAACCCGACATACGATTCTCATCGTTCTAATAATCCATCAAGTAAATTCCCAATGATTCAATTTCTATTTCAAATCCTTTGTACACACACGAACCCATAAGCCAAGGCTAACTATTCAAGGGTCATCGATTCCGATAGTCTTGACATAACTATGGAATCATACTATTCGATCTGTATGACAGAGTCACACCACCAAGTCATAAGCCAACAATCTATATCCCAACCCAACAGTCACATATACCGACATTATCCAACACGTTTGTAATTTCTCAATCCCATTCATTTCATCAATCATCAAACTATCTTACGGGCATTCTTAAATCTCATATCGCAAGGGTCGAGTAATTCATTCCATTTAATCCGACAATGCATGTATCAATTAACCATTCTCTATGCAACACAATTATTCAGGGTTGCTTCTTGTTACTTTTCTAGTACAATTCAATTCTTCAGCATTCATGCACATATGCAGCGACTATCCTTTGGTGATCAAGATGGATTAACATCTATTACACCTTAGGGTCAAGGCACAAATTTCTAATATTCTTTTGGTTCACCGAAAATATTTCTAAAACTTTCAGCTACGCAACCAACTTTGTATTAGCCACATTTGATTTACATCCAACCAATCGAAGTCAACATTCAGATGTTCTAGGCCACAACATTCTCTAGCCAAATCCATTTATCCATAGCATACTAGCTGTCTTACTAGTCTGAGTCATCACTCGACTAAACAATTTCTAACCAAGCCACCCGTTACAATTTTCAACAATCTCGCTACCCAACATAACTTCACCGTCAAGGGACACTCGAGTCATCTAGCAACAATACATGACTCCCAGCTAAGTCTCGGTACTACCCAGTACCCACAGACAGTCTCATTGATATCCTATGGAAAGGGTCAACAAACATCTCGTTCTGAGGTGGTAGAGACAATATACCACTCAGAAACGAAGCCATCCTTAAACGATACCAACTCAATTCTATTTCGGACTTACATGATCTATAATGATCACAACACTTAGCCAACATCTCGGGGTCTCAATATCACAAGCCAACATTCTTAGGGTCTCAAAAGCACTAGCCATCACCCCTGAGTCGACTCACCAGTTATGTCGAACTCATCCATCAATTATTTCATTCCCAATTCTTTTCCAACATCACATGCAATTCTCAACTTGTTACAGCATACATAGCCACTTTTCTTTATTCCCACAATTCCAAGCAGCATTCATACTATAGCATACTATGGCATCGAGTCATTGTTGGGTTATTTGTGTCCAAACCAACAACAATCATTCATTCAGGGGCATCACAATGTATATAGACTTATTGTATGGAACATCCAGTGAGCAGCCAAGAGGGTCAACGAACTTTCAGACACAAACAACATAGGGTGATTGCAGAACAACGACAGCATAATCGCGGAAGCCATCTTTGATTTAATCTCGGAAGCAACGTTGAGTGATCGCAGAAGCAACTTTAGTTAATCGTCGATGCAACTTTGATTTGAAATGAATCAAAGAAGAGACCAAGGACGTAAAGCCGTGCTCTGATACCAATTTGTCACGTCCCGATTCGTAGAGTCATTTATTCACATATTTTATCTCTTGGAATCGATCGTCCTCGCTTGGGCATGATGCCGTACAAGTCTGGTATTGCACTTGTACAAGGCAAAGATGGTACATAAGTGATAATCTTCAAATGGGAACACATCGCAGCGGCAGAAGCAGACAAATTGATGTTAATGAGGACAATCTTTCTTATTGAATAGAAGTACATCACTTCTTTATAGCAGCGAAGATAAAAGGATGACTTGAAGTCTCACAGAGATATACAAAACTTAATTCTCTTTATTAATAATTGAAGAAGAGTACAAGACTTGTATTGAAGTACAATGCTTACAACACATCTCATTTTACATTGAAAGCCAACTGAACAATGCTACAAAGCTTACATTTGATACTTGGATACATTGGATTACAACTCAATTCTACCGACTTGGCTTACAACTCACTGGTACAACTGATTACAATGTTCCATACATTATGTCCTTTATAAACAGAAGACATCATCTTGTACAAGGAGAGCTTCTGTATGCCCAACAAATCTTCGATGCCGCGGAGCCGATCAATCCAATCTTCGTGTACAGAATATTCCAAACACGAGCACCTGCCCACGAAAAATGTGGGTCAGCACATCATCTATGTACTGGCGAGCAGAATCCAACCCACTCGCTTAAACCAACATTTAAGTAATCATTTAAGCAAGCATTTATTAGAATGATCTTTCTATTTGGGACCTAGCATCAATTTACAGATCATGGACAATAATCATAGTGAAACATGTAAACTTGTTATCTTAGCAAAGGCATCATTGAGGCATCGTTAACATTAACATCTTAAACATGTTATGACAATTCTCACTTCAAGCATCTCTTAACATGTATGTTATGATTGGGCAATGTTTATAACAAGGCATCCTTCTAGCATACCGAATTTAACATGTTAAGCAGGTTCTCATATTGAAAGGCTACACATAGCATCATTTATTTGGCACATTAAGCACGCAAGTTAAACCAACACATATATTGAGTACATCACATTTAAGTGATTTCTTACCAATAGCCACTCCCTCTTACCTGCATCAAATACAGGTTAACTGTTACACTTACTCTGCCTGTACAAAACATTCATTAGCGTGCATCCTTACAACATGATCATTGGTGTTAGTGCACCATTTTCAGACGTTGCCATATAGGACTTCGAAAGGTAATCGGCGCGCCATTCCACCAGGTTGCGAGTCCGAATGGAATGTCCCGATACCACGTACCCTTAAAGTACGTTTACACTTCCCCCATGGTCGGATCGGTCCCCTAACATCCCGGGGTACCGTCCGAGGAAGCAGTCACCCCCTTGTATACAAGTTGTCGCTAACCATGAGAATGCGTGTCCGACTCGATCGTGATCATAAAGCAAATGGTGAAATATTGAAATAACTAAAGGCAACAGTGCATCATTCAACTCATCCATGTCGTTTTCAACGACTCATCATTTTCAATATTCTCATCATTCCACTTAGTGATCTCGACGATCCCAAGTCTCATCATTTCTCATTCATTGCTTCATTGCAATATTTTCCAGTACGTTCCTTCTAAGGAGGAACAATAGCATTCATTCATTTCGAAGGGACCTGTAGCATTTCATTCATTTCATAGGGACAATAGCATATTCAATTCATTTCACATGTATCATTCACGCAGCATCTCATTGTTCAAGTGATTCATTCATTTCATCGACATTAAGCAAAAGGGACATTATCAATTCATTCTCAGGCATCAAGTTACATTAGCAGTTCGAGTGTGATTCAATCAACAGTTCAATATTCATGTCTTATTCATTTCAACAATTCTCAACATAGGCATTTCTATTATTCAGCAACTAAGACATGGAACATTTAGGGACAATTCATAGCATCACGTTATTCCATTTATTAAGCATGCAGGAATAAGGAGGAAGGAGGACAGTTCCACTTGCCTACATAAAAGGGTCTTCTTATTCTGGTTGCACACATTCCCCTAAGCGTAGCTCCACCAGCGAGCCACGTTCCAACACTTAATCCGTCTAGTCAGCTCAGAGAGACTGCATCAGTCTCAACTCTCTTGATTCCCAACATAAGTCACGGTCTAACATTCTGATCCCATCCAACAAGCCAACCAAATGCCTCGCGCGGAGCGGGACATTACACCACATGCACCAAGTTGGCCTCTGCCAACTGTTTGGACAACGTGTCCAATTTATTTTTAGCCATCAACTGTCACCCTCATTTTCCGTATTTCATATTTATACTCGTAGTTGGATTTTGGCTTGTATTTTTAATTTTCTCGACTTGCAGAATTTTGGGTTTTCTCGTATTTCGGGTTTTGGTTCGGCTTGGTTTTAATTGGTTCGGTTTAGTTTGGTTGGTTTAATATGTTGTGGAACCCCATAAGCCTACACTCCACCCCCCATTCCACCACAACACCCTCATTATAACCCACCTACTTCTCTCTCCTCCATAATTTCTTCATTAATTTCTTCTTCTTCTTCCTCCACCCACACCTATAGGCAAGTGCACCTTGCCAATAAATAAGCACCTAATTTTATTTGTCCATTTGATAGATTAGGACATGTAGATTAACATTAGAACTTGGAATTTTGTGAATTGGAGTCTCCATTGTTCTAGATCTAAGTTTTAGTTATTTTCGGAATTCCTTGGTTTTGATCTATTAAACTTTGATTTTAGCTTGTTTTGATGCTTCCATGTGGAAGAGAATTCAATTTTACTCAAGTTAGAACTTTGAAAATCTAAATTTGGTTTTGATTTGGCTAAGTTGTGAAGATTTGAACTTGGTGTTCTTGGTGTTCTTGAGAGTTCAGCCATGGTGGAGCTCTCGGCCACTGCTTTTTAGCATCTGGCCGATTGCGCACTATTCCCTGGCCTGCGCTCTTTTAGTGCAAGGCCATTTGCGCCCCCTGACCTGTGCTCTTTAGCGCATGGCCATTTGCGCAAGATCCTTGGCCAGTGCTTTGCGCTGCGCTGGATTGCGCTGGCGCAAGCTAGCCATGCGCAAGCCAGCCATGCGCAAAGCAACCCCTGCGCAATTCGACCATTGCGCAATCCATCTCTGCGCAGTTCACTCCTGCGCAGTTCACTCCTGCGCAGTCTACCTTCTGCGCAATCCATCTGTGCGCCATCTGCCCCTGCACACTTGGCACCCTGCGCAGTTGGTACCCTGCGCAGCTCACCCTGCGCACTTGGCACCCTGCGCAGTATATACCCTGCGCAGCTCACTTGTCTATGATGAATTTGTTATTTCTTGATCTTGGCTCTTCTATTGTCCTATTTTATATTAGTATTTTATTAGGTATTTTACGCCCATTTTATATCCTTACGCCTTTTGTCATGAACTTGATTTTACTTATCATGTTTGGAATGACTATTGTACATAGCATGGTATGACAAGGAACTAGTATAACATGACAGTGACCCGTAGTGGTGCACTCCTGACATGACCAACCTGACATGATAGTGGCCCGTCATGGCGCACTCCTAACAAGTACCCTGACATGATTTATCTTGATAACTTGATAGTGGCCCGTGGCGGCGCACTCTTGACTTGACTTGACTTGATAACTTGACTTGACTTGCCTTGACACCGTGGGTGTTCCTGCTTGCTTGTTTGCACAATCCACTTGCCTTGTCTTGCATCATGTCTAGGACGTGACTTCCTGGGTACCACGGCCAGGGACTCGCGCTAAATTGGATTAGGCTAATGATTAGATCAAACTAGAACATGGAGAATTCCCAGTCACAGGCAATCTCGTTATCTGGGCGCTTTAATGGACTTGTAGCTTGCCGACGAGTAGAGCACATTTCCAGCACACTGTCATGTGTTGCACCCTCTAAGTCACCTAAGGGTATATCGTTTCCTGGGCGATGTACCCACCTATAACTCTCAACCCGCGGAAGGATAACTGGATGGTCTGCAGGGCTTGGGACTGGAATTCTCACTTGCATCTTGTTAGTAATTAGGCTTGTGATAACCCTAGTTAGTTAAAGTAGTAAGCCGTAGTACTTGCTTGGCCGATTGTGAATGAATGGTGTCCAGCCCTGTATAAGTCTTGTCTAGCCCCTGTACCTGGAACCCTTGATCATGATTGTTTTACTTATATCTAACGATAAATGGGTAGAGACAGTGAGCTATTCAGGCGAAGGGGTACAATCCCGGTCCTTGTTTGGTTTAAGGATTGTAACCTGGCTCCCGGAATGGTTCCACGTCCCTAGTCTTTTATCGCCCTGTGTACTTTTACTACTTGTACTTTTCTTTTATTCTTTATGTTCTGATATGCTGGCTTTTGTTCTTATTTGTGGCCTCCTTTGTGGCACTTGCTCTTTCTGGGGTTTGACCCAGCTGGTTTTGTGTGGCCAGATTTCGGAGCAGCTCCCGAGGATCTACCAAGCTTCCAGCCCAATGGTGAACACTAGACGGAACCCGGGCTACGAGTGGGTTTTCCCTTTTTGATTCACCCACTTATATGTAAATTTATTCTTTTGAGGCGTTTAGCCGACGAGCACCTGTTAGCTCGATGCACATTTACTTACTGTCTGCCTACGGGCTGTAAACATGATTAACAAATCCTAGGGTTGATCATGTATGACTGAACTCTTGCTAGTCCTATCATTTTGTGCGACTAGCTTCATGATCATCCAATATGTAATATTTGGGACGCCTTATATATATATATTTGATGCTCAAATATCTTGTAACTCTGTTAATTGCTTGAGATTGAGACAATAGGCTTGACCTTAAGAGACTGCTGGCTTGTAGTAAACCCTCATATCTAGACAGCCGTGACCGTATAGTTGAGATGTATTCTATTTCAATATACGTAGCTGGCTGTGTCGGCCCCCGCTCTCCAGTATTCTGGTTCTGGGGCGTGACATCAACTCCTCTGCCAACTGTTTGGACAACGTGTCCAATTTGTTTTTAGCCATCAACTCATCTCTAACATTGATGTTGTGAAGTAGTTGATCCAGGATGATTTGCATCTTCTTCATGTGCATGTCCGAGATAAAACTGCTCCATCCTGACGGAAGCTTGGCAACTATACCCCCTACGACAAAAGCGTCGACAAGTGGCATGCTATCGTCCTCAAGTTTTTGACGTAACTTGAGGAACTCCTTGACTTGAGGCAACATCGCCTTGTCGTCCTCAAATCGCATGTTCCAGACCTTCTCAGTCATATGGATCTTGTTGCGGTTCTCATCCGCCTGATAATGCTTCTCTAGAGACTCCCAGACGACCTTAGCATGGTCCGTCTTGCAGTATGACTCCGCCAGAGTATCCTCCATGGAGTTCAAAATCATCAGCTTGCATAGATTGTTGTCTCTCCTCCATTTGTTCTGTTTTGCGGTTACAATCGCAACTGCCCGAACAGTAGCATCATCCTCGTCTGGAATCTCTGGTTCTGGTTCTGTCAGAACGTAGTCCACCTCTGCCAGTTGCAGATTCATGCATACCTTCCTCTTTCAAGAGTTGTAATGATCTCCGTCGAAGTTCTCAAGTTTGTTGAAACTTGTATCCAGAAGTTTCGTACGGCTGTTCTCCATCTACAAGGATTTTGCTTTGAGATTGTTAGTCCCGAGGCTTGATCAAAGATGGTAGAACTAGATGTCGAGATCAGAGGTTCAAACAAACGTTCCCCTTCTGATTATTCTCGAGATCCACGAGGAACACTATAATATAAATCTGATTACAAAAGCAACAATAATCAGAAGATAAATCTCACGTTCTTCCTCACAATCGCAGTTGCTGACGGACAGAACTGAGTTACAACTCAGAGAAAAGAGAAGAAAGAAGAAAGAAGAAAGAAGAAAGAAGAAGAGGAAAGGTTCTTGCTGGGGTGATTAAGATCACCGTTGCTCAAAGCAAGATTCGTCCCACCATGATCTGCTTCCAGGAACCAGTAAGTTCACGAAGAACTTCTTTTTCTCCTATCCGATGTGGGACTAAAATACCAATACTAAAAAATAGAGTTTGATATTTTAGATCATCCCACAATCAGCATAGTAGTGTGACAGTCCACGCCTACCCCCCGAACACTCCCGTGCATGCACGAGACAACCTAGAGTCCGTGTCCGAGTCCGAGTCCGAGTCCGAGACCGCACAACAAAAATCAACTTGTATCCTTATTGAAATTAATCATTTTTTCTTCTAGAAAAATACTCCCACATGGCACACACTTGTGCCCCACCATACTTCATGTGCACACCTCAACACAAGCAATGCATTATATTGAGATACTCACCATTTGGTGTAGCCGATGTAGGACTATCTTTCCTAGTCTAAAGACAAAAACACCAACAAATGTTCTGTGTTCATAATAACCCTTTCGCTCCAATAGAAATCTTATGTTGAGTTTCAGGGATGTACTCTGAACGGCTTTTTATGTAGCTTGTATTGGGCATAACTCATGAAACCTCCCAAAATTGATGTTATCTAAAAGTTTGCACGAAAATGAACGTGAATATAGGTAAGGACACTATACGAAAATACAGGCAAGGACACCACGATATGAAATATAGTGTTACGGACTTTTTCAGATAAGTACAATATGGTATGATATAATATGATCGAATACGAATATTTTCAGATAGGTACATTATATTTATCTAATACTATCTAATATGGACATGGCTCACTTTTCCCTTATCCCTATAAAAATAACTTTGTTATATATTCTCCTACATTGACAAGGTACAAAAGCAAAAGTAGCTTGTTATTCCTACATTGACAAGGTATGAAAGGAAAAAAAAAAAAAAAAAAAAAAACCTTGTTTATATATTCTTCGTATAGTTGTTATATATTCTCCTACATTGCCAAGACATGAAACAAAAATACATTGCAGATGCCTCCTGGACTCCTCGATATGTTTAATTTTGTGCATTTCACATAACATTGTTGAAATTGATGGTCCCAGTTGCAGAATTATGGGCTTCAAAATTGTTAGGGGAAGACCAGGGCCGGCCCGGAGGTTGGGTTGTCCTATCCGTAGCTAAATTTGGTTGTCCCTTGCTCTTGACTCCAAAAAAAAAATGATGGCGAGTGGGGTTGATAGCGGCGACGACGTCTCGGTTCTGACGGCGTCGTAGAGCTAGGATTCCGAGTTCGAGCTACTTGAAGCCTTTCCAGTGGGAACTCAAAATATGGACATAGTGGATTGTTAGTTCAACTGACATAGAGGAGTTGTGGCGGACCGTGGAGGCTCTATCGGCAGAGAGATGAGGACTTAGGGGTGTTGGATTTGCCCTAACTAGGGGGTTGCCCAAACCCGACGGCTTGTTAGACTTACCCCAGGCCGCCCCTGGTGATGACGAGTAAACATATAGTACATGAGATCGATACTCATTTGGTGCAAATGTAAAATCCCTCAATTAAAAGAAGAAACTATTTCATATGACAGAAAGATTTCTAGTTGAAACTTACTTGCCTGCTACTGACCTTGCTAATGTAGATCACACTCACCAAAAATCTCTACATGAACAAGAACCATCTTTGAAGTGATGAAAGCGGCACCGATCCCGCACAACAATCTCCCTGCCATAGACCTTGGAGATCAATTTCGTGGCAGTGTGGCAGTCGCCGCAAACCCGCAGGTTCTTCATCACTCGAATGGGCGTCCCCGGGCTCGTGCTGATGAGCCCGAAAGCAATAGCCAGCTTCTCGCTGTGTCGACACAGAGCACTCTCCTTCTCCTCCTCGTCCATGTCGAGCAGCACCTGGGACCTGTTGGGCACGTACCCGGCCGCCTTCAACCGAGACATCATGTCCTCCACCATAGCATATATCTCGGTCGACCGGGGATGGGATTCATCCCCGGCGACAAACTCATGCATCTCTCCGCCGGTCTCTATCATACTGCACCCCGGAGGCTTCCTAATGTTCCTCTCTACCATAAGCTTCCTGATCCGGTCCACTTCGTCCCAATCCTCCATAGAAGAGTATATGTTCGACAAGAGGACGTAGGTTCCGCCATTCCTGGAATCGAGCTCGAGAAGACGCCTTGCCGTTCTCTTTGCAACCTCGATATTCTTATGAACTCTGCAAGCGCCTAACAGGCTACCCAACACGAAGTAATCCGGAACCATGGGCATCGTTCTGATCAAATCCTCTGCCTCGGCTACGAGGCCGGCTCGACCCAACAAATCAACCATGCATCCGTAATGTTCCACAGTAGGATCGATGTCGTAAACTCTTTTCATCAAATCGAAATAGAAGCGACCTTTGTCGACTAGACCGGCACGGCTACAGGCTGTCAGCACACCGACAAAGGTGACTGCATCCGGCTTGACGCCACTCCTCTCCATCCTCGCAAAAACCTCCAGCGCTCTCTCTCCGTGCCCGCACATAGCGAGGCCTCCGATGAGGGCGGTCCAGGTCATAACATCCTTCTGAGGCATCTCGTCAAACACCGCCATCGCAGACTCCACGCACCCGCATTTGGCGTACATGTCGACAAGCGTAGTCCCGAGCACAACGTCCACCTCGATACTCTCCCTCCTGATGTACAGATGGATCCACTTGCCCAGATCCAGCGCGCCGAGATGCGCGCACGCGAGAGCCATGCTCGCCATCGTGATCTTGTCCCCCACGACGCCCCCGGCCTGCATCTCCTGAAACAGGCACAGCGCCTCCTTGTACTCGCTCTCCTCCACGTGCCCCTTGATCATGATATTCCAGCAGAACAGGTTCCTCTCCGGCATTCCGTCGAACACCTTCCTGGCCAGCGGCACGCGGCCGCACTTGCAGTAAACGTCCATAAGCGCCGCCGAGAGCACCAGGTTGAACCCGATCCGCCGAGACTCGACGTACCTGTGGACCCCCACCGCCGTCTCGAGGTCCCTGGCCCTCGCGCAGGCCGCGAGCACGTTCACCAGCACGATCTCGTTCGGCTCGACGTCCTCCTCCCTCCGCATCGCCCGGTAGACCTCGAGCGCCTCGCGGGGGCTGTCCCATTTGGCGCAGGCCGCGATCATCGTGGACCAGGAGACCACGGTCCTCCCTTCCATCTTGTCGAACACCTTGCGGCAGGAGACGAGGCTCCCGCACTGCGAGTACATGTTCATGAGGGTGTTCTGTATGTAGGCGTCGGAGGCGAGGCCGAGCTTGGCTACGTGGGAGTGGAGCTGCGCCCCTTCGTCGGCGTTGCGGCAGGACTTGAACAGGGAGGGGAAGGTGAAGCGGTCGGGAGCGCGGCCGGCGCGGAGGAGGCGGACGTAGAAGAGGAGGGCGTGGGTGGGGAGGCTCCGGTTGGTGTAGGCGCGGATGATGGAGTTGGAGGTGAAGGGGGTGGGGTCGGGGATCTGGGAGTGGACGAGGAGGGCGTAGTCGAGGGAGGCGAAGGGCTGCGTGGCGCAGGCGGAGACGAGGTGGCTGGCCGGGAGGGGGGAGAAGGCCAGGCCGGAGCGGATCATCTGGGCGTGGACTTGCTTCAGCTGGGAGAGGCTGCTGCATTGTGGGAGGAGGAGGTGGGCTTGGCGGTCTGGAGTTTTGGGGGGAGCTAAATTTGGAGGGGATGTTGGGAGGGGGAGGGAAGTGGCCATTTGACAGTTTGGGACTTGGGAGGGAATTGGTTTGGATAAAGCAACGGATATTTGGATTACATAGATTATTACTTCTATTATATAATTTAAATATCAGAAATATTTGAGTTATAGTATATATTATTATATAAAATTATATTTATGCATGAATAATAATGTCATTATTATTTGACCAATCTATATTTTTATAAAACATCTTTCGCGTCTCTTCCAACCTTTTTTTTTCCTTCTATTTTTTTAGTATTTTTTACCTCTCACGAGCGACGCGTGCACACACACACACACACACACACACACATATATATATATATATATAGAGAGAGAGAGAGAGAGAGAGAGAGAGAATAAGGGAGGTAGGGTGCCACCTCACGGGAGGGTGTCTACTTGTCACCCCCCATGCTATCATCATGCACATGGGTGCATGATGATAGCATGTGGGGGGTGACAAGTAGACACCCTTCATAGGGTGGCACCTCACCTCCCTTATCCTCTCTCTCTCTCTCTATATATATATATATATATGTATATATATATATATATATATATATATGCCAATGACCTCTAGCCTAGTGGTTAAGAGAGATGTATGCGGTCTAAGTGGTCGAGAGTTCGAATTCCAATGGAGGCAAGCACACACACACACATATATATGCAAATGACCTCTAGCTACTGGTTAAGAGAGATGCATGCGGCCCAAGTGGTCGGGAGTTCGAGTCCCAGTGGAGACAAGTTTGCCACAATTACCCATATATATATATATATATATATATATATATATATATATATATATATATATATATAATGCAAATGACTTATAGCCTAGTGGTTGAGATAGATACATGCGGCCAAAAAAAAAAAAAAAAAAAAAAAAAAAAAAAAAAATATATATATATATATATATATATATATATATATATATATATATATATATATATATATATATATATATATATTTGGCCGCATGTATCTATCTTAACCACTAGGCTATAAGTCATTTGCATTATATATATATATATATATATATATATATATATATATATATATATATATATATATATAATGCAAATGACTTATAGCCTAGTGGTTAAGATAGATACATGCGGCCCAAGTGGTCGGAGTTCGAGCATCGGTGGGGGCGAGTTCGCCACAATTACCCACTATATATATATATATATATATATATATATATATATATATATATATATATATAATGTCATCATGCACTCCTCCCTTCATGCATGGACAAGTTAATGTGAGATTTAATGCATGAGTAGATTTCAAATTTGAATGATATAAAATTAAAAGGAGCGCATGATGATATTTTAGGAGTATCAATAACATCACCCATATACTCCATCATATATGAAGATAGATAACTTGACATATTTGGTTAGTAATTTGGTAAATACATAGTTGAAGTGTTCTAATATTTGAAAACCTTCCAATCCAAGAAAACTCGGTCAAACATAATTTTATGCCATGGCCATATTTTAACTGTTTATTTTTATTAATCCTCACTCCACTCAAAACCTCCAATCTAAAAAAAAAGTTATCAAACATCTCACTTAACTCTACATGAAATTCAAATATTGTTATATGTAATGATTCCTCTCTCACTCGTTTAACTTTTCTTTACTTACGCCATCTCGGGTTTCTATCTCCACCGTTTCTATGGTAGGAATTTATTTTGGAATTTTTTTTTCCAATGGTTATTTCTATGTCAATTTCTATCTTAGAAGACATTGATGTAGAATGGAGTCTTTACGAGAGTTTCTATATCGAAAACTCTCATACAAATATTCATCTGTCATACCAATTAATATTGGACCTCACACCATTAAATTAAACCATTTATTTTGTGACACATAGGATAGAAATGGAATACCAATGAGGAGTATTTTTGTTGTGTATGCAATTTTTATGTAGAAACTCTACCAAATAGTATATAAATTTTCATAAAATACAATGACAAGTAGGATAGAAATCAAATTTTAGAAATTTCCATTGGAGATGGCTTTAGTCCCACTTAACTCGGCTTTTTTTTTTTCCTCAATCCAATCAGACCCTAAGTGCTCGTTTGGTTTGCAGAAAGTAAAGAAAGGAAAATTACTTTCTTGTTATTTCTTTTTTTTTGGGAAAATTTTAATATCACTTTTGTGTGTGTCAAAATGCCAAAAAAATGGAAGAAAAAATAAATCATTTGAAAAATTCAATCATTGAGTTGGTTAGCGTAACCATTTTCTTTTATTTCTCTTTCCTCTATGATATCAGTGACTTCTTTAGAGTCATAGTCTCATAATGTAGGCTTTTCTTAAGAGACGTGCAAGACAAAACACAAATTCAATCAAAGATCTGGCTCAGAATTTCATCCGAGGATAACTCATTGGCAATTACTCCATTCCAATCAAAATTCTCTTAGGGTCTGCTTGGTAATCGTATTTTAAAATATTTTAGATAATTTTTGAACCAATCGTATAGGAGAATTTTTATTTTTTTATTTTTTGAGATATTGATTTTGGTCGGCTAAAATTCTCCAAAATTGATGTAACATAATTTTGGGTAGTTTTATAAACACCATAAATCGATAGTTTTGAAATATTTTATTATTTGATTCGTGTAAATTTTTTTTAAACCCCTCATTAATGAATTACTAAGAACATGATTAGTAATTGTGACTCTCACATGCAATTTAGGGCCCATAAAAAAAATATAAATATAGAATGAGTTGGATTTGTACGAGAATAGTAGAAAATGATAAAGTGAGCTCCGGTACAAAAAATTAATGTAGGAAAAAATAATATAAAATTTAGAATCTAGAAAATTGGGCTCCAAGCATCTCCAACCCTATTGTCTTGTTAAGTGTTGTGAGTCTTAGGTGGCTCCTATGTGGCATGAGCCACAAGACAATGTCTTGTTTATGTGGCAAAATTATATCTCAAAAGACAATGAAATAGAAAAACTCTCTCCAATGCAAAAGTATTGAGGAGACAATAAAAAGTATTTTTTCCAACTTCCAAGGCAACTCCTCCACTTCTTCAACTTTTTTATAAATATTTATATTCATAATTGATGATGTGGAGACAAAGTCATTGTGAAGTGCATTGTCTAGATCTAGACAACCAACTTCACATTCTCCTTGCCATGTCATTGCCATGTCAACTTCTTGTTTTACTCTACATTTGCATTGGAGAAGAATTTTTGGAATGAAAGTTTGTCATTCCTATGTGGCAACCATTTTTTCTAAACTCACATTAGGGTTGGAGATGCTCTTACTATTCTACAAAATGAGTTCCTACAATATAAAATATAAAAATTGGGAGGCCCAATCCTTAGCACATATGGGTGGGATGGAACTGAAATTGTAGAAATTAGAACCGAAAATGAAACTTACTATTCTACAAAATGAGCTCCTACGTTCTAAATGTAGAAAATGGGATGAGCCTTACTTTTCTTCCTCCTGTTTCTTGTTCCTCAAAACCCTAGGTCAGAAAGAAAGGGAAGCGAGGGAGGAGATGACAATAGACGACGAGAACTCGATATACGTCGGAGGCCTCCCCTACGACGCCACCGAGGAGGAGCTCCGGCGCGTCTTCGACCTCTTCGGCTCCGTCGTCGCCGTCAAGGTCACCTCTTTCTTTCTTCACCATTCATCCATGGACAATTAATTTCATCACTGTATAGATGATTTCAAGACACGACAAAATGATATCCGTATCGTGTCCGTACCCATCCCAGCATCCGTACTCATGCAACATAGGTAACTACGTCTGCATCTATTTTTTAAAAAAATGCCCCTATTCCGTATCGTGTCCGTATCCGTATTCATGCCGATCTTTTGGAAGTGAACTATAAAGAGGAAGAAAATCCAATATAAGGGGATTGCCTGCAGCATGAGAGCATAGCTTTCTCCTGCTACACTCTTAATCATGATCCGAGTTCCGAGACAGCATTATGTTCATCAAGCTTTTGATCTCTAATTGGAAAATTCCGGTTTGTTAATTCGGCCCCCGAGGCCTCAATTTAAGCTCTATGTAAGTATTTAATACTCTTACCATAGTTCAAGCATGTTGATGTCTCATGAATAACAATGGGATCCTCGTAAAAGTCTAAAAATAACTTTGGGTACATGGTTATAGGATTCTAGTAAAAGTCTACAAGTAACTTTGGATACATGGTTTGTTGATCGTATGATTTTGCATGTTGATAACTCCCCCATTCCCACTAATGGCATCAGTTGGTATATGGAACTATTGAGATTAACGTTTATTATTATCTATGTGATTCTGAATTACCAAATGATTTTCATCACCATTCTATGAAACAATTATTATCAAGTTAGTGTTTCAGAATCTGAAGCCTCCAGATTCTGCAATGTAATTGATCGAAGTCACACAGCTGGTTTGTCAAGTTGACATTGCTTACCTACTTGTCAGTGCCAATTTTCTGGCCACTGGCAACTGTATGAAGGAGAGGGGCTTTACTTAACGCCTAAAGGCCACTTGATGCGTAGAAAAACCAACTCTAGTGGCCATACAATTTAAACTCAGGCGAATAAGTTGCAACCTTTATCCAAACCAACCTGGAGAAGAACTGTAAAGTTTTCTGTAGAAAATTAGATCATCTTTGGGCGAAATAGAAGCCGTAGAGCTAAGTCCTAACATAATCTTAAAATGGGCTAACTAGATATATTGTGGAATGTGAATTCGTGTATAAGGCTTATATTCAACCTTGAGAAGTTTGCTTGCATGTACAGTCAAAATATTGTACTATGTCCGAACAAGTCTTGTTTACGCATTTTGTACAAGTTAGATCATTTGCTGCACTTAAGTTCCTTTCTGTTTCTTCTAACGTATTCTTTCTAGCTGCAGATAGTAAATGATCGAGATGTTGGGAGGAAATGCTATGGATTTGTAACATTTACTAATCCTAGGTCAGCAGTTCATGCTATCAGTGACATGCATGGAAGGGTATGCCTCCCAAACTTTTAAGTTTAGATCGGGTTATGACTATGATTTTGATAGTTATTGCTAGCTGATCTACCTCTAATTAAGGTAGAACTTTGCTTTGGTATTGTTTGTTTGGGCCTGTGACACTGGTAACTTTTCACTTAGACTATTAGAGGAAGAGTTGTAATAGTGAATGAAGTTCGAACAAGAGCTGGAAGGCCAAATTTTCATCGTGAAAATTTCCGACGTGATACTGGGAGGGATGTTGAGTGGGATGGGGACAGAGACAGGGATCATGTTCGTGACAGGGATCGTTATCGTGATAGAAGCATTGAGCGCTCTCATGATCGTGACAGGGAAAGGGAAAGAGATTATGAGTTTGGCCGCGACTTTGATCGATCAAGAGACGATGCCTTTGATCGAGGCCGAGATAGGAGCGACCATGATCAAGAGCATTCAAGGGACCATGATCGAGATTGGGATGGAGACCATGATATGGATTGGGGCCAAGATAGAGAGGTGGATAAACTAAAAGATCATGATGCTGACAGAGATAAGGATAAAAAGCAGCAATCAAGAAATAGAATAGGGTAAGCTCTGACTTTATACAGTTTGAGCATGTATATTGATATTTGTTTCTTGCAGTTTTTTCTGTCATCTCCTCTGATACATTTAGTCATGATTGCTCAAAGTTATTCTTGTATGCATAGGACTCTAGTGTTTCACATGTTTCAATAGTGAGAGATGAGGTTTGCCATATAATATCCTGTAGCTGTTGGGTTGCAGTTGCAACTCTATTTACCACTTTCTAGACTTTAAATAACGTGTGATAATGAAATTGTCAACAAGGTTCTTATTATCGGATATCAGGTCCATATTGAATTGGGGATTGTCGTATGTTGGGTTGTAAATATTGGATGATAGTTTAGCTATAAGTAAAATTTTTGACCATCCATTTTGGCACTCTAAATAGGGTTCTCATATAAAAACATGGATAATGCATGCACTATTCGCAATGCCCTAAACCACGTAAATGTCACCCTTTATAATGGAAATTACTAGAAATCAATTGCATTCGATGATCTTATGTTACAAAGTAAATATAATTTATCCTTTAAACAAAGATAATATTTACTGAAAAGAGTTTTACTTAACACTGTACTAAGATAACAATTTAAATTAGTTTCCGCAAATTATCTCTACTCTTCTTTACTCTTATTGAGATGATATACCTCAAGATCCTCGAACTCTGCAAAAAGAAAAAGGGCTAGTTAGGGTTTAGACCCTGAATTTTATACTACATTAGGGTTTAAGCCATGACATGTCCAATTAGAAAGTTTAGACTCTGAATTTTTATTTTTGGTTTCATTTTTCCCATTTAACCCTCAACATGAGTACAAGTGCAACAACCAACCCATGTTGAAAAGGAGGGTACAATGGGAAATATAAAAATTAGGGTCCAAACTTTTCCAATTGGACATGTTAGGGCTTAAACTCTAAGCTGGTATAAAATTTAGGATCTAAAGGCTAATTAGCACACCCCCCAAAAAAAAAAAAAAATCTACTTAGTCGATGAATTATGATTCCTAGAAAATTGCATATTAGGAAGATAAAATGAGATGAAAGTAACATACATATATATATATATATATATATATATATATATATATATAGGCTCATACTCTTATATGAGCCATAGGCTCATACTCTTATATGAGCCATCCCACTTGGCTTCCATGTGGACCAATAAAAATATAGTGACTTGGAAGAGAAAATTTAAATAGATAGAAATAAAAGATCTCATAAAAGACTTGATAAATAATAAGTTAATAACTTACCATATTTTTGCTACCAAATATGTTTGTCTATGAATTTAAATAGGAATAATGCGATTTGTCCCTCCAAATTAAAATGAAAATTAAAATTAACATTAAAATTAATATTAACAATAATATTAATATTAACATTAAAATAAAAATAAAAATAAAAATAAAAAATATATTAACAATAATATTAACATCAATATTAACATTAACATTAACATTATGTGATTTTTTTATTTCTATCTATTTAAATTTCTAGGCAAACATATTTGATAAGTTCCTAGGAAAAGATATGGTAAGTTATTATTTATCAAATTTTTTATGAGATCTTTTATTTTTATCTATTAAATTTTTTTTTTCCAAGTCACTATATTTTTATTGGTCCACATGGAAGTCACGTGGAATGGCTTATATAAGAGTATGAGCCTATGACTCATATCCCGTTTTTCCATATATATATATATATATATATATATATATATATTGAGATGTCGGGCGATACGTACGGGACTTTGTGCACGCTGCATTGCATGCCTTTTGGGCCCACAGTGTCTACAATGACCATTGTCAAAACCTCAAGAACATTCTAACATTAATATAACAATACCTCAAGAACTTTCTAACATCTATAACATTGGCAATACCATGAGATCCAAGATGATGTTGCTAAGTTGCAATTAATGAATAAGTCACATCAAAATAACTTAGAATAGAGTAAATTCAGATGGTCCCCATAGTTGAGTCCTGAACGTCAATGAACTGGAGGGGGCAGCTCTGTGAAAGGAGTTGATGATTAAACAGAAAAGTAAATACTACCACCAATTTGAAGAAAAATAAATAACAGAACTAAAATATTATTCTTGCAGGACTCTGTGGCCGAAGTTCCGACGTGGAGTCTTGGGAAGTTGGGTGTGGTTGATGAAGGAGGTTTTGTAAAAGGGCTTGCAGAAGCAAAGGGTTAAAATATAGTAAATATAATATAAGTTTTTAAAAAAGAATACAGCAAATTACCATTTTCTGTGGTGTTTGTCGGATTTTGTCAATGTAGTAGGATTTGCGGAAGTTAGAGGGAGGGGAGGATTAGAAGAGAAAAAGGGCCAGATAGTTGATTGTGTTGGAAATTCATTATAAAAAAGTTTATCTATCTGGATGCTCAAAATAATGGGTTCTGTGAAAGCACTGAGGAAATTAAATGGGATATTTATTCTTCTAAAATATTGTAAGTTTAATAGAAAAGTGGATATACTTCTAAATAATGATTATGTTTGTTGCTTGTAAAGATAATCACCTGCAACTTTGGAGACAATCCTTTATCACTTCGAAAAAGATGAGGTCTTGGAGATACATCATACATGTGACCTTGCTGCTGTTGAAAGCAGCAGATTAAGCTGTTCATTTTGTTATTGAATAACTTGTTAACTCTCTGAATGTTAGTTCTTATGACTTAAGTCGAGGCACTATATACAACTATTGCGAAGAAGACTATGATATGTTGAATCTAATTTTTTTTTTAAAGATTTTAAAGTTTTATCTTAAGTGCTGAAACCGAATACGCCATCAAAACTGCCGATACCGGTATTCATAGAGAGGTACAGTACCAATTTATATACAATTTGAAGCTTGTTCATAGTGTCTGCTTGGATTTTAAATGAGATGCATGATGTAGTTTACTTAAGGTGAAAAGGTATGATTAAGCAGTAACTTTTAGTTACTATGTGTAAACTTTTGATAGTGTAAATGAGCGTAATTGTTTCACACTTTTACAGAGTATTGTTATTTGTGGGCTACATTTATCATTAGGAAGAAGGAATTTTTCTTCTTCTGAATATCTAAACTTAGAATTTTGTATTCACATCCCAAGAAATGTAATTTGAACTGTTTATTACCTTGCAAAGCCACATTTGTTCTGCTCATCTCCATTGGTTAAACTATCATTCTGGATACACTACCTTTGTTATATATGTAGTGTGAACTAAGTCGTCCATTATCCAAAACTGTGTTGGTTGATAGACATTGCCCATGTGATGTGTTGACTTAATCCTTTTTGCTTTTCCAGTGGTGCTCGCGTAGATCATCGTCGAAGCAGAGAACTATCCAATTCTAGTGATGAATATCATCAACAGGTAAAAAAGACACTACATCTAGCTGATTTAAACAACATTATTTTTTATGATAATATTGATCTGGCTTTTCCATTCTTTCTAATATGTTAATTAGGTGAGAGACGAATTAGATCTCTCTATTCAGAGGCATGAGGAGCTTCAACAAGAGGTGCTTCAACATTTACTTGATTTATCATGTTATACCTTTTGCAGTCAAAATTTTATCTGTATCTAGTAGTAAGCTAGGATTATATACCCATTCTTTTGAAGGAAATGTTGGAAAATGAAGTGATTGCCAATTGTAATGGTTCTAAACTTGTTACTTTGAGTTTGCAATCTATGAGGAAGGTCTTGGCTTTGATCTATGATATGTTGCATGAGTACGGACACGAATATTGGTAGTAACATTATATGGGTACTGGATACTGACATTTCAAATAGGTAAAAAGGTAGTTACCTATGTTGCATGGATATAGATAAGGACACCGGTACGGACATGATACGGGTAAGGAAATCATTATGCTGTGTCCGTGCAGCATAGGGTTTATGCAAAATCAAATAAGATATATCACTATATCAGTGGGCATATGGCTTGGTTTACTAAATCCTCCTTTGTATGGGTTGTTCTTTTTAAGGCTCCATTTTGTGATGGGCTTTACAGTACGTCTAGACTAGCCATCTTTTCTACTAGGGCACTTAACTAGCAATTCCCCAGTATGCTCTATCTAAACAAGTTACAGTATGTATGTCACATGGAACCTTATCCTAGGTTTTATACACGTTGGATAACCTGGATGACACGTGTCAACTACACTTCGTGAATTTGGAATATTCTGTGAAATGTCAGGTTTCTTTTTAATGTAAATTTACTGGATGATGAGTTTTTACATATTCACAAATCACAAGCCTATTTCTTGTTGATCCATGTATTAGGATGCTGTAATACAAATATTTACAAATTTTATATTGAGTTCCATCTAGGAATCATGGACACTCTGAAAATAGGTGCTGTGCCTGAGTGCATTGCATCGGACAAGACAGCCGCTCCAAAATACACTAGGAGATGCCACATTCAATGCCATGCATGTATCTCTGTGTCCATATCATACCAAGTTGGTGTCTGCTTAACATAGAGTTCCATGCAGATCTGTGCTTCCTGGTAATTGTTCTTTGAAATCCCTTCAAAATGAGTTAGTTACTGCTTGCTTAGCACTGATTGGTTAGAGACTTGCTGTGATTGGGAAGGTTATTACTGTCTACCTATCTGATTGCAAAGAGTGCTTGCAGTAGTTTTCCTTTCTAGTACCTCTTCTTAACGGGAACCATTCACATCCTATCCCCTACTAAGCCTACCCCTAGTGTCATGTACATTTGTACCACTCAAACCTTGTTTCCTTTACCCGTATGTATATACTACATATCATGAATTTGATAACTCTGGTTCTCATTTCCTAGACAATCATGGCTCATCTTCGCCGTTTAGATTTTTTATCTTGTAGTTGGGTTGCTTTCATTTGTTGTTGTGTTGTAATTAGCACTGCTCGTTTAAGCAATATGGTATCCTTACAGTACATAGTCACCTGGAAATGAACATCTTCTGTTAGCAACAAGCACTTCCTCCAATTCTATATAACTAATAAACCAAATATCTGATGTTCTTGCATTTTACTAGCTATTGCTGATTGAGGGAAATCTAGAGCAGAAGCGGAATCTTGTTTCAGATTTAGAAAAGAAGTCCAAGGTAACTTCTGTCTCATTCGTAGCAACCATGTCTACTGTAATATCATGGCAATTGACTATTCAAAGCTTATGCAATTGAAATATCTGATTTCTTACATATGACAGTATTTTGTCTTTGTATTCTCAGAAACTAGAGGATTCATTAATTACTTCAAAGAAGCTCACTTCTCAACGACAATCTTTACTAACAAAGGTTGATCACCTGATACCCATTTTTTGATATTAGCATGTATATTACTTAGAGACTTTCAATTGATATCTGGAAATAATTCTAGCATGTTTTTTTTCCTGTTCCAGCTGCATAAATGTTTTCTACAAGCACAAGACTGCACTGAAAGGCTCAAAAGCTCTGAACAAGACCTCAAGGTTAGTTTCACTCTGCTTTTGTACTTGTTCACTTCCAGAATTTAGGGTATTCGGTATACTTTGTGAACTTGCATTTAGTATTTGCATGATCATTTTACATTAAGATCAAGATGTGAGATTTTCTTAGAATTTTGTGTGCAAGTGTGCAAAACATATTACTTGACAGTACTTAGAACTGCAAGGAATTGGCTAGTTCAATCTGAAACCCACATCTACAGTCTATTGATTCCACATGCACTTTGAGGATGATGTTCTAGTACTATGAAGCATTAGGTCTCTAACATTTGCGCCCTGTGCTTGGTTTGGCATTGCTACTGTTTTTCAAAAAGCAGATTCAGAAGCAGCTTCCCTTTACCTTCAAGAGCTGCCCAAAAAATGAACTAGCTTTTCAGAAAAGTTTTTGTAAGCTATTACCAAACAACTTTGGGGGCTGCTTTCAAAAAAGCAAAAGAAGCCATGATAAAGCAATTCCAAACCAAGCTTAGTTGCTGGCTATATTCTATTGCTATTATTAGTCCGATGTCGTGGGTTTTGGCAATGTTACAGACATCTATACTTGCAACTGTTTGCAGATAGTGTTTTGTATTTTTTTAATTGTATAATGGTCAATGAAACTATAACTGTATACTTTACAACATTGGCAACGAAGAGTGACCAAGCTAGACAAGGATATAGCAGTATAAGAATGTTGAGACTGATGTGTAGAATAACTTAGAACTAAGAAGGATTAGACGAAGAATCAGTATAAAGGGGAGGTTCGGGAGTAGCACCCATTGCAAAAAGTGGAAAACTATGTATGCCAGTAGAGGTATGTTGAAGCTACCATTGTCAGTCACTTGGTGCTTGATAATGTGTTGATTTAAACATGAACATAATTGGTCAACTGAAGGACAAATTTTTGTTGTTTCTCCGAAGTTTGATCTGACTGAACCCTATTTCTGTCCAAACCAAAACCAAGGCCGGATACAAGCCCTGGTGCAGTCCGACCAAATTGAGCTATTGCCTAATCAAGATTATCAAGGCTTATGTTGTAGGTTTTGGAGAAGGAACAACTGTATATTAGCTTTAAGTTATCAAGGATGTTTGACTAAGTTGAGTGGGGACTATTGTGTGGACAAATGAAGATATCTCATTTCCTATCACCATAGCTTATGGGTTAATTACATTTGATAAACTTACTAGACGCATTCTTGATGAGGTGTCCTGGTGTATAGTCTTTTTTTGATGATATTGTGGTATTTGATGAGAGTCAAGAATGATTAGCTTCTTGAATATAACTATGGAGCTTTAGAATCTAAACAGTTTAGATTATTAAGACGAAAACAGTGTATATGAATGTATTATGGAAAGACAACAACCACAGCAGCAACAAGCAAGCCTTTATTCCAAATTTTTGGAAAGACCTTTAGCAAAATTGTAAAAAGAAATGAGTGACAACTGCATGGGCCAAGGATGCCTAAGAATGGTAGCTTTTGCTATTTCAGATACCCATTCAGCATGATGGAGAGTTTAGAAGGATGCTCATAGACTGGCAATATGGTTGAAGTGGAGGAAAGCCTGCTGGACTGCTCTACCATTGTCAACCTGTGAAGCCAAAAGTAGTTCTATTAGACAACTATAGGGTTGGGAAATGTTAAAAAAAAGTATCCATAAAATGAGCTTAGGCTTATGTAAAAATGAGAATGCTGATGTGGATGATCCACGATTTCATAGTTGTCGAAGGTAGATGGGTGTTTCGCCGTTCTTGAATTCTCGTTTCCATATGTGAAATGCTTTCATTCTGGAATGATTAGTATAACTCCAAGTGTGTAATGGTCTCGTTCTGGAATGCTAAGTATAATGATCCAATATTCTCGAAAAGTGCAAAACTCTTAGTTGTAACTTGAATTCAACGACGTTTTTTGCATCTTCAAATTTTATTATCAGTGTATATGAAGGCATGCTTTGAAAAACATGCCATATTATGAAATCATGTTTTTTATTTTTTATTTTGCTAAAGTATTCTTGTCAAAGCCCACCTTTCTGAAACCTCATTCCATGCTAAGTGGCATTCTGCTTTCCAGTTCTTATTCTACGAGAACATTCAAGTACATTGGACAATATTAATTTCAAGGTAATGTTGGGTAGTATGTTAGGTAAACTTGGGCAAATATATTAGAACATAGGACAAGAAGTGTATTTGTGGGAAGTTGAAGATGATATCAATTGGATAAGACAGCAAATTTGTTTGAGGTGGTTTGGAAATATGGAAAGAATATCAATAGATGCACGTGTTAGGATAGTTACTGTCTTATTTGAAGGAGATTCTAGAGCTGCGGTTGTGCCTTGACAAGGCATTGCCAATGCTAGGGAAGAAATGATCTTAATTTTGCTAAATGGAAGAAGAGGATTCATTGTTCTTGTATGTTTGTTTAGCAATATAGTATGCTGGCCTATTAATTGTTTAGTATATTGCATTTCTGTAGATTGCTTGATTTATCTACTCTTGTTATCTTCTGTACTACTAATGAAACTTTTGTTGAAATTTATGCTTATCCTCATAGATAGATTTTGTCAAACCCTTGGTTGGTCTCACATTGGCGTTATGGTTTGTGTTAGGACCAAAATTCCTCCTAAGTTTTCTGTGGGAAAGCAAAGGATTCATTTTACATCCTGATATGGGGTCGTTAAATTAACTTGCATTGGTTCATTTCTCATTAGAGTTTGGTTCTTAAATTAGAGGTGAATGTGAAAACTTTAAATACGAACCTTACTATCCTTTGAGACAAATTAACATCATTCAGTTGAAAATCGAGAGTAATTTTAGGACTTTCGACCCTGTTGTTTTTGAATAACTAGTTTTGGACTCCCATTCTTGGTTCTTCTTGCTTTGACATGTTGCCTTATAATAGCAATAAGTTAATTACACAGGTTAATCTTCTAATTTTGTAATCACTTTGTGAGCTTAGAATATATATGTTTGTTGATTAGTCTCCTTGAGTTGGAGTAAGCATATCTTCTGAGATGCATTAGCACAAGGATACAGATTTTTATATTTTTGGGGAAAGCTAACTGTTATGCCTGCTGCATGATTTTTAGTATATCCGTGCCTGCACATTTGTGTATGATACTGGTTCTATAATACAAGATTGAATGAATTCCAAAATCCAAATCATTCCAAGTGGATTCTGAAATGCAAGGTGATTCTGTGAGAAATCTTGGTTTGGGATTATGAAATACATCTGGTGCTGTATTCCAAATCCTTTCCTTAATAACTTTGTGAAGTTTGACTTGTGATCCGCAATTTGCTTTCAGGCAAAAACTATGACGTAGTATTACATTCGTAGTGGTAGGCATGCCTTCTATAGGATTAGGAAGTATAAAATCATTTATATGCATTTTCATTCTTACATATTAAATTTCCATTTTGAATACATGAAGAATTGAAAATAGCTTCCAATGGAATGAGAAACTACTTAGATGTACTTCATTTTACAGTGTTGAATTCTTCATCTTCTAAACCATTGAGTTCTTCCTAACAGGCTCTCACTGAAGCGGCTGAGATTGATGTCGATGAAGAAGATGGTATTAGAGAAATTTGATGTATATGCAGATGGTAGGTACGGGTATTTGGCTGCTCTTGGACTCGATAGAAATCACATCTGACTGCATGTGATATGAAGACAACATGCTGTAGAAAATGCCCTATGTTTGTATTTGCTGTATTCTGAAATATTAAATCAGTGTTTACTGGTGTTATTCTGGTCATCAAATTTTTATTTATATGCTATGGCCGAGTGAACTATTTCAACAATCTTAGTCTTGTATGCTTCATTTTTGTTAGAATACTGGCCTTCATTTTTGTTTATGTAAGCCATCAAAATCCTTTAAGCTTATTGTGTGGAAAGGTTCACTAAGTTGGTAAATTCCCTACATTTTCATTTACCTTTCCCTTCTCTAGGTATTGAAATTAATCTTTTGAAATGTTAAGCTCAAGAGAGTGGCACTTTGAAGGTGTTAGACTGGTTTGGCTCATCTTAGGTGGTCTGCTTGTGCTCACTTTTTTTTTGGTGCTTCTCTTTTGATAATGTAGTTATTGGTACTGAAAATGGGAGCTCCTATGTGAAAATTTGGGAGCTTTTGTCAAATTTAGGGGACTTTTGTAAAAATTTAGGAGGTCCCAAAATTTACAAAGGTCTCCAAATTTTACAAAGAACCTAACAAAAAGACTCCAACTTAGTTTCATGTAATTGAAGTTCTAAAATTTTTTCAAGACCTGTGGGAAACTAATTTTTTAATGTCTTAGTATCTAGAATTGAACTGGGTACCAAAAATTTTCAAAAAAGGTGTCAACCTAGTGGAAACTAATTTTTTTTAAAGCCTTTTGATATTAAATCTTTTAATGCATTTTTTATACTAAATTTAATTGAATCAGGTCTCCGTATAATTTTCTTTAACAATTTTTTTGGACGTCTTTATTATTTTTCATTTTTGGGGCCTCCTAAATTTTTTGTCTAGCCTATTCTAGATGGCCTATGCTTGGAGCAGGCTCTGTGTTAGACCATGGAAAAAAAGAAATGAAAGAACAAAGGCTTTGTTGTCATATATTAATTTTTACATGACAACAAATGGCAGCTACTTCTACCTTTTCTCTTTTTTTTTTTTTTTTTGAATTCTAGTTCTATCATGTTTTATAATTGTTTATAATTAGGATGTCTGCATATTTTGTGGCCATGCCTAGTAATAATGGATTAGCAAGAGAGGCATTGGATCATTAGCTTAAATGTTTTTTGAAATGCTTGTTAGACTAGCATTTCTCTCGTTTGAGTCTCGAAATGATGGCAAGTTTGAAAAATAAAAATCCCTCCCAAATAGTATTCGTTCGGTTCACATCTTGCTTTTAACACTAAATGAATCAGATGAAACGTACACATGAAATCCAAACTGGCCCATACTCTCTCTTTGATCAGCATTGATGGTCTGACTGACTTGTTACATAATGATTTTAGGAGAACCTCTCTCTAATCTTTCTTAGAATTTTCTTTTTCTCACTTGTAATACAAAAAAAAAAAAAGAATAAGAGGGGAAAAATGAGTCATGGCTTGATCTCAAGTAGAATTAAGAACCTGAACTAGTCATTAAAATCTGAGATATGGAACGGAGTTAAATTACCTTCATTAAAATCTGAGACTTTGGAGGAGAATACTTACAATACATATATTTGATAAATCAACCTTTCAAGTAGCCCGTCTAGCTCAACTGGAAGAGCACAAAGGCTCATAACCTTGTGGTTGTTGTGGGTTCGAACCCCACGATGGGCGGTGTGTTTTTTGTTACAAATTTTTTTCCCTCTCTATTTTTTATAAAAAAAAGAACGGTGTCAGCGTCTATGACGGAGGAGGGGGCATGCGTCACCCTCGAGTGTCAGCTTTGAGACTGATGTGACTGTTTTTCATTGAATTCATGACGGGATCTAATATTTGCAAGAGTTCGATTCATTGGAGGATCATCACGTTAGTCTCAAACGTCTCACCGTGTCAAACAGATGTTATATTGCATCGGTCAGTTATGGATTTCTGTTTCTTCGATCGACCTCGGGTTCTATACAAATGCTGAAACTAATTGTTCCTTTTTGGACTCTTTCGGCTCCTATACAGAAAATGTAATGACCGACAGTAGTTTTCAGTCGACCGAAATTGGTCGAAGAAACCAAAATTTTGACGAAATGTTAGTGATGCCATTTGCCTGCAAGACGAGCCCAATCTCGACTCAATTGAGTCTCGTTGATCCTCCTCGATACTTCCCGATCGATCTTCTTCTTCGACATACGAGCTACGCTTCCGGGATGACCTCCATGTATATGAGAATGTTACCATCCTAATAAATTTGTCCCTTTCCAACGAAAAATTATTGGGTGGTCCGGTCTCATCACGTGGCAATGATGACTGTTGAGTCCAGCCACTAATTTCTTGACACTTAGCATAATCTATTATATCTCTACATTTCTCTTATTTTCTAGGTCAATTTTTTTTAAGGTTTTTGAAAGGGAAAAAAAAAATCTATTTTTTTTCTAATTATATGCCAAGTGAATTTCTTAAATATTTTTTTTACAACTTTTTATGCCAAATATTATGCCAAGTGTCAAAAAATTAGCGGTCGAGTTCATCATTCACCATATCCACGTAGTGATTCCGGACCACACAATAATTTTTCCTCTCCAACAAAGTGGCTCAATTCCAACGGCCTTCTTGCAATTCTAATTTCCTCCTCAGCAAAACCTTAGTAAGCATGTCTGTATGGACCTTCTTTATAAGCCCACATCCTTTCCTCCAATACAAGCTCGTATGCAATGATACTAGGTCGCAATAAGCTTGGACGTGCTCTGCAACATCGGGTTCTTACCAAGGTAAATTGTACTCTTACTGTAGCACAACAAAGTATATTGTTCCTGCTTCAGCCTCAGCTCCCTCAGGAGTTTTTTTTTCATCAACAATAACTCCTTGCACGTCTTCGTTGTTGCAATATATTTCGCTTCTGTCGTAGACAAACAATCTGCAAACCGCGACTACCACAATATTGCTCCCTTTGTGAATATCATTAATTAAATAGTTTGATGTCGATCTCCTGATGTTTACTTCTCCAGCCATATCAACATCGGTTGTATTCGAACAACTTCCGGGATTGTAGGGATACATGTTACCTGATCCGATCGCATGTGTAATATTTGAACTTTCACAAATCATGGCACTCATTAAGATGCCTACCGTTGAAGCATATGGAACCCTTTCTATACATGATTTCTTCCCCCTGGTGGATGAACTCTACTTGATGCTAAGCCTGAAATGAGCTACAAGTAGCGTACTCACTTTATTTGACCAATTTATCCCGAACCTTTGAAGCACCTTCTATATGTTCTTCTCCAAGTCATCGAGGACAAGGGGTGTACCTTATAAGATAATGCTTGAGCTTATACATGGCAAAGATCAGGGGTTTTCTCGAGCTCCAGTGTTTTTCTGTCCATGTATGACTTAAGAAAATACTAGTATATTTTTTCTTTCCGTCTTCTTTGGGCCAAGAGAGCTCCCAAGGATCCCTCCAATGCCGCGGTGTAGAGGATAACCTCTAATTTAGTTGAAATGAGAACAATGAGGGTTAAGGGGATAGGCCGTCAAAATCATTCTAACAAGCCTAATCCCATTTGAATGTGACGTCCGACAACCACAACAATTTAGAACTACTCTCTCCATAGATTTCTATCACAAAAATAGTCTCGTTGCGTCCAAATCCTTCATAGAGAAAGTCCATCCATATGGCACTTCAACTCCACTATTCTGTTAGCATTTCGACCCACCAAAGGCTTCTACAATGAGCAAAAGAATCACATGTCAAAGGTGAAGTACTGCAAGTAGCAGTCCTTGTATATATTTATGTACATACTTTACGATTAAGAAGCAATTACTTTTTCCGACTTATTGTAACGAAGAAATGCCTACTGACAGTGAACAACTTGTTACTAAAAAAATAGAATTAAGACCTAAACGACTAGCTGACTTGGCTTCCTAAGTTGGTAGCTCAAGTTTACCTTCATGAAACCTAACTAATTAGCTAGCGTTACCTTCATCAAACAAGTTTATATATATATATATATATATATATATATATATATATATATATATATATATATAAACTTGTTTGATGAAGGTAACGCTAGCTAATTAGTTAGGTTTCATGAAGGTAAACTTGAGCTACCAACTTAGGAAGCCAAGTCAGCTAGTCGTTTAGGTCTTAATTCTATTTTTTTAGTAACAAGTTGTTCACTGTCAGTAGGCATTTGGTTGACTTATTGGATGGGATCAGAATATTGGACCGTGAGTTATGTTGGGAATCGGGAGAAATTAAGACTGATGCAGTCTCTCTTAGCTGGCTAGACGGAATGGGTATTGGAACGTGGCTCGCTGGTGGAGCTATGCATAGTGGAATAGTGTGATCGGAACAGGAAGACCCTTTATTGCAAGTGAGTGGAACTGACCTTCCTCCTCCTTACTCTTTCATGCTTAATAAATGAAGTATTGAAATGCTATGAACTGTCCCTAAATGTCCCATATGTTAGTTGCTGAATAATAAAGATGCTTATGCTAAGAATTATTGAAATGTACAACACATTGAACTGCTAATGTGATTCGCTGCCTGAGAATGAATTGATAACATTGATCCTTATGTTTAATGCTGCTGAAATAGCAAAACACTTGAATAATGAGACGCCTTATGAATGATAGAAAAAGAAATGAACTGGCTATGCTATCGAACCAATGAACTGAATGAAACACTAGAATCATGTACTCTCTCTATAACTGTTGCAAGAATATGAAATGCTGTCTATCCCTTATAAGAAATGAATGAATGAATAAATGTCCCTATGAAATGAATGAATGTTAAGTTCCTCTTAAGAAAGGAATGATATGAGATACGTTACAATGAAGCAATGAATGAGAAACGATAAAGCTGGGATCGTTGAGATCACCAAATGAAATGATGGTAATGATGAAATGAATAAGTCATTGAATATGACTAATGATGCACTGTTGTCTTTACTTTCCTTAATATGTTTTACCATGCGATTTTGTTCACAATCGAGTCGGACACGCATTCGCATGGTCATGGACAACTTATATACAAGGTTTGAGTAATAATTTCCTCGAACGGTTCCTAGGGCCCTGGGGACCGATTCGGCCTAGGAGGAAATAATGATGAGTGCTATGGGAGCACGGATAAGGCGGGGTGGCATAGAGGCTCGCCACCTACTATGCTGACCGCATTATCTTGAAATGAAATAAAATGAAAAAGAGTCCATATGGTTTAATAACAGCAGTGACCATGTAGTCAGGATGCATACTAATGAATGTTTTGTGCAGGCAGCGTAAGTGTATCTGATAACCTATATTTGATGCAGGTGTGAGAAGTCGGCTATCGGTAAGAATCACATAATTGTGATATTGTATATATTGATTCAACTTGCCTGCTTAACATGCTAAATGAAAGAATGCTTTGTTGTTGCCTTTAAGAAATGAGAAACTCTATGACATGCTCAACATGTTAAATGTGAATTTGCTGATGCATTGCCTTTTAGATCTTTGCCATAACCTGTTGAATGATAACACCAAGTATGCTAAACGATGCCTTCAGAAAGTATTTCCATAATATGTTCAACATGTCTCTCAATGTTGCTTAGATGATGCCTTATCAAAGAAATGCTATACCATGCTAAGACATGTTTACTTCAATGTTTCTGCTCAAGAACTGTAAACTGATGTTAGGCCCCCAAGTAGAAAGATCACTCTAATAAATGTTTGCTTAAATGATCACCTTAATGTTGGTTTATGCGAGTGGGTTGGATTATGCTCGCCAGTACATAGATGATGTGCTGACCCACATTTTGTGGGCAGGTACTCGTGCTTGGGATATTCTACACACGAAGATTGGCTTGATTGGTCCCGCGGCATCGAAGATTTGTTGGGCATACAGAAGCTCTCCTTGTACAAGATGAAGTCTTCTGTTTATAAAGGGCATAATGTATGGAACATTGTAATCAGTTGTACCAGTGAGATTGTAAGCCAAGTCGGTATATTGAGTTGTAATCCAATGTATCCAAGTATCAAATGTAAGCTTTGTAGCATTGTTCAGTTGGCTTCCAATGTAAAGTGGGATTTGTTGTAAGCATTGTACTTCAATACAAGTCTTGTACTCTTCTTCAATTATCAATAAAGAGGATAAAGTTCTATATATCTCTGTGTGACTTCAAGTTATCATTTTATCTCCGCTGCTATAAAAAAGTGATCTATTTCTATTCAATGAAAAAGATTGTCCTCATTAACTTCAATTTATCTGTTTCTGCCGCTGCGATGTGTTCCTATTTGAAGAAAATTAATTATGTACCATCTTTGCCTTGTACAAGTGCAATACCAGACTTGTACGACATCACGTCCAAGCGAGGACGATCGATTCCAAGAGATAAAATATGTGAATAAATGACTTTACGAATCGGGGCGTGACAAATTGGTATCAGAGCACGGCTTTACGTCCTTGGTCTCTTCTTTGATTCATTTCAAATCAAAGTTGCATCGACGATTAACCAAAGTTGCTTCCGCGATCACTCAACGTTGCTTTCGCGATTAATTCAAAGATTGCTTACGCGATTATGCTGTTGTTGTTCTGTAATCATCCTAATGTTGTTCATGTCTGAATATTCATTGACCCTCTTGGCTGCTGACTGGATGTTCCATACAATAAGTCTATATACATTGTGATGCCCCTGAATGAATGATTATTGTTGGTTTGGACACAGATAACCCAACAATGACTCGGTGCCATAGTATGCTATGTTGCGAATGCTGTTGGGAATATGGAAATATAGAATGTGGCTATGTATGCTGTAACAAGTTGAAAATTGAATGTGACATTGGGAAAGAATTATGAATAGAATAATTGATGGATGAGTTCAACAGAATTTATGAATTGACTCATGTGTGCTGGCTACTGCTTTTGAGACCCTAAGAATGTTGGCTTGTGATATTGAGACCCCGAGACGTTGGTTAAGTATTGTGATCATTATAGATCACGAATGTCCGAAATAGATTGAGTTGGTATTGTTTAAGGATGGCTTCGTTTCTGAGTGGTATATTGCCTCTACCACCTCAGAACGAGATGTATGTTGACCCTTTCCATATAATAGCAATGAGACTATCTGTGGGTACTGGATAGTGCCGAGACTTAGCTGGGTGTCATGTATTGTTGCTAGATGACTCGAGTGTCCCATGATGGTGATGTTTTATTGAGTAGCGAGATTGTCGAAAATTGTAACCGGTGGCTTGGTTAGAAATTGTTAGTCGAATGATGACTC
This sequence comes from Iris pallida, assembly GCA_029216955.1. NCBI lineage: Eukaryota > Viridiplantae > Streptophyta > Magnoliopsida > Asparagales > Iridaceae > Iris > Iris pallida. Next base: position 7,375,534 of record JANAVB010028196.1, on the reverse strand, counting down.
AGACTAGTAAGACAGTTAGTATGCTACGGGTAAATGGATTTGGCTAGAGAATGTTGTGGCTTAGAACATCTGAATGTTGACTTCGATTGGTTGGATGTGAATCAAATGTGGCTAATACAAAGTTGATTGCGTAGCTGAAAGTTTTAGAAATATCGTTGGTAAATCAAAGGAATATTAGAGATCTGTGCCTTGACCTTAAGGTGTAATAGATGTTAATCCATCTTGATCACCAAAGGATAGTCGTTGCCTATGTGCATGTATGCTGAGGAATTTAATGAGATTAGAAAAGTAACAAGTAGCCACCTTGACTATTTGTGTTACCTAGAAGATGGTTAAGTGATACATAGATTGTCGGATTGAATGGGATGAACTACTTGACCATTGTTGCATGAGATTTAAGAATGTCCGTAATATAGTTTGATGATTGAGAAACGAATGGGAACGAGAAATTGCAAATGTGTTGGATAATGTCGGTATAGGTGATTGTTGGTTGGGATATAGATTGTTGGCTTATGACCTAGTGGTGTGACTCTATCATACGGACTGAATAGTATGATTCCATAGTTATGTTAAGACTATCGGAACCGATGACCCTTGAATAGTTAGCCTTGGCTTATGGATTCGTGTGAGTACAAGGGATTTAGAATAGAAATTGAATCATTGGGAATTTACTTGATGGATTATTAGAATGATGAGAATCATATGTCGGGTTGAGATTTGACCGTAATGTTGATAGATCGATCTTAGTCGATCGTTGGGTAAGTCTAGAATGAACCTCTGTGGGAATTATTTTCTTGAGGAAGACACTAGATAGATAGACTTGACCCTAGAAACCGTAGGCTGTTTGACCGATTGTTGGCATAGCCAAGAATGGCGATTAGTTATTCAGACTGAGTTAAAACCCATAGGTTTGGGCAGAGTTCCTTAGAACTGTTGGTTGCTTGTTGGCCTTAAGAATAAGAAACTAGTATAACCCTAGTAGCCGTCCACTCTAGGGAAGTCACCTGAACGATTAAGTTTAGCTATCAATGTAGCTAACCTTAGAGACTGACTGAATAATAGGTGACTAGTAGAGACCCATATGATGACCTTGTGGCATTGAATGAGAGATGGTGATAATGAGTATTGACCTAAGGGAATGTATGCTTCAACTTGTGTCTTAAGAGATGTTTGACCCTTGAGGATTATATGTCGGCCATAAGTGAGAATTGCAATCGTAAGGTAAGACTTGAGTGTACCTATAGTCGGGTAGCTAAGTAACCTTGAATGTTGCATAGAATTATACCTGACTCGGGTAATCGATAGTGGGTGACGTCGGATTGTATCTTTTGGGAAAAAGATGAATTGTCTCGGTGAAAAATATTGTTGGATTTGGGAAGGAATGTGATTGCATGTTGTGAACCCTTTATATGTTTGGCTCTAAGTTAGACCCTTGATCGAATGTTAGAAATGTTATGCTTGGGTATAGAGCTTAACCAAATTGTCCCTGCTATTAAGTATTATGACCGGAAAGATACTGATTGTGGCAAAGTGAATAAAGTGATAAGTCAATTGAAAGGATGCTAAGTCGGATTTAGAAAAGAGAGTTATATCATGGCTGATCGAATCGCACTAACATGGAAGTTGGCTGAAATACATATGTTTTGGGGACGCCTAAAATATGTGTATGGATCCAGCCGAAGTGATAGGTTACGACTGAAATAACATTTTGGGAAGAAATTATCGCACTAGCGCGGACTTTGGCTGAAATGTATATGTTTTGGAGACGCCTAAAATATGTGTATGAATCCAAACGAAGTGATATGTTGCGACCAAGATAGAAATGCAAGGAAAATGTTGGTGAATGAATGAGAAGTTATAAGTATTTGGAAAAGAGAAAGATGGATTAAATCGTTGATGGATTAAAATGATACAATTGGATAGCAATTTTGAAATGATCGTGTGTGCTGAAATGAATATTGAATTGAAGCTGAATGAATAACTCGTTGTGTCTAAGTGAATCTAATAGAAGAGTTGTTTCCTTAAGTTTCGAGGACGAAACTTTTTCTGAGTGGTATATTATGTAATGTCCCGCTCCGCACGAGGCATTTGGTTGACTTATTAGATGGGATCAGAATATTGGATCATGACTTATGTTAGGAATCGGGAGAAATTGAGACTGATGCAGTCTTTCTTAGCTGACTAGACGGAATGGGTATTAGAACGTGGCTCGCTGGTGGAGCTATGCATAGTAGAATAGTGTGATCGGAACATGAAGACCCTTTATTGCAAGTGAGTAGAACTGTCCTTCCTCCTCCTTACTCCTTCATGCTTAATAAATGAAGTATTAAAATGCTATGAACTGTCCCTAAATGTCCCATATGTTAGTTGCTAAATAATAGAGATGCTTATGCTAAGAATTATTGAAATATAAAACACATTGAACTGCTAATATGATTCGCTGCCTGAAAATGAATTGATAACATTGATCCTTATGTTTAATGCTGCTGAAACGACAAAACACTTGAATAATGAGACGCCTTATGAATGATAGAAAAAGAAATGAACTGGCTATGCTATCGAACCAATGAACTGAATGAAACACTAGAATTATGTACTCTCTCTATAACTGTTGAAAGAATATGAAATGCTGCCTGTCCCTTATAAGAAATGAATGAATGAATAAATGTCCCTATGAAATGAATGAATGTTAAGTTCCTCTTAAGAAAGGAATGATATGAGATACGTTGCAATGAAGCAATGAATGAGAAACGATAAAGCTGGGATCGTTGAGATCACCAAATGAAATAATGGTAATGATGAAATGAATAAGTCATTGAATATGACTAATGATGCACTGTTGCCTTTACTTTCCTTAATATGTTTTACCATGCGATTTTGTTCACAATCGAGTCGGACACGCATTCGCATGGTCATGGACAACTTGTATACAAGGTTTGAGTAATAATTTCCTCGAACGGTTCCTAGGGCCCTGGGGACCGATTCGGCCTAGGAGGAAATAATGATGAGTGCTATGGGAGCACGGATAAGGCGGGGTGGCATAGAGGCTCGCCACCTACTATGCTGACCGCATTATCTTGAAATAAAATAAAATAAAAAAGAGTCCATATGGTTTAACAACACCAGTGACCATGTAGTCAGGATGCATGCTAATGAATGTTTTGTGCAGGCAGCGTAAGTGTATCTGATAACCTGTATTTGATACAGGTGTAAGAAGTCGGCTATCGGTAAGAATCACATAATTGTGATATTGTATATATTGATTCAACTTGCCTGCTTAACATGCTAAATGAAAGAATGCTTTGTTGTTTCCTTTAAGAAATGAGAAACTCTATGACATGCTCAACATGTTAAATGTGAATTTGCTGATGTATTACCTTTTAGATCTTTGCCATAACCTGTTGAATGATAACACCAAGTATGCTAAACGATGCCTTCAGAAAGTATTTCCATAATATGTTCAACATGTCTCTCAATGTTGCTTAGATGATGCCTTATACAAAGAAATGCTGTACCATGCTAAGACATGTTTACTTTAATGTTTCTGTTCAAGAACTGTAAACTGATGTTAGGCCCCCAAGTAGAAAGATCACTCTAATAAATGTTTGCTTAAATGATCACCTTAATGTTGGTTTATGCGAGTGGGTTGGATTATGCTCGCCAGTACATAGATGATGTGCTGACCCACATTTTGTGGGCAGGTACTCGTGCTTGGGATATTCTACACACGAAGATTGGCTTGATTGGTCCTGCGGCATCGAAGATTTGTTGGGCATACAGAAGCTCTCCTTGCACAAGATGAAGTCTTATGTTTATAAAGGGCATAATGTATGGAACATTGTAATCAGTTGTACCAGTGAGATTGTAAGCCAAGTCGGTATATTGAGTTGTAATCCAATGTATCCAAGTATCAAATGTAAGCTTTGTAGCATTGTTCAGTTGGCTTCCAATATAAAGTAGGATTTGTTGTAAGCATTGTACTTCAATACAAGTCTTGTACTCTTCTTCAATTATCAATAAAGAGGATAAAGTTCTATATATCTCTGTGTGACTTCAAGTTATCCTTTTATCTCCGCTGCTATAAAGAAGTGATCTATTTCTATTCAATGAAAAAGATTGTCCTCATTAACTTCAATTTATCTGTTTCTGCCGCTGCGATATGTTCCTATTTGAAGAAAATCAATCATGTACCATCTTTGCCTTGTACAAGTGCAATACCAGATTTGTACGGCATCACGCCCAAGCGAGGACGATCGATTCCAAGAGATAAAATATGTGAATAAATGACTTTACGAATCGGAGCGTGACAAATTGGTATCAGAGCACGGCTTTACGTCCTTGGTCTCTTCTTTGATTCATTTCAAATCAAAGTTGCATCGACGATTAACCAAAGTTGCTTCCGCGATCACTCAACGTTGCCTCCACGATTAATTCAAAGATTGCTTTCGCGATTATGCTGTTGTTGTTCTGTAATCATCCTAATGTTGTTCATGTCTGAATGTTCATTGACCCTCTTGGCTGCTCACTGGATGTTCCATACAATAAGTCTATATACATTGTGATGCCCCTGAATGAATGATTATTGTTGGTTTGGACACAGATAACCCAACAATGACTCGGTGCCATAGTATGCTATGTTGCGAATGTTGTTGGGAATGTGGAAATATAGAATGTGGCTATGTATGCTGTAACAAGTTGAAAATTGAATGTGACGTTGGAAAAGAATTGTGAATAGAATAATTGATGGATGAGTTCAACAGAATTAATGAATTGACTCATGTATGCTGGCTACTGCTTTTTAGACCCTAAGAATATTGGCTTGTGATATTGAGACCCCGAGACGTTGGTTAAGTATTGTGATCATTATAGATCATGAATGTCCGAAATAGATTGAGTTGGTATTGTTTAAGGATGGCTTCGTTTCTGAGTGGTATATTGCCTCTACCACCTCAGAACGAGATGTATGTTGACCCTTTCCATAGAATAGCAATGAGACTATCTGTGGGAACTGGGTAGTGCCGAGACTTAGCTGGGTGTCATGTATTGTTGCTAGATGACTCGAGTGTCCCTTGACGGTGATATTTTATTGAGTAGCAAGATTGTCGAAAATTGTAACCGGTGGCTTGGTTAGAAATTGTTAGTCGAATGATGACTCAGACTAGTAAGACAGTTAGTATGCTACGGGTAAATAGATTTGGCTAGAGAATATTGTGGCTTAGAACATCTGAATGTTGACTTCGATTGGTTGGATGTGAATAAAATGTGGCTAATAAAAAGTTGATTGCGTAGCTGAAAGTTTTAGAAATATCGTTGGTAAATCAAAGGAATATTAGAGATCTGTGCCTTGACCTTAAGGTGTAATAGATGTTAATCCATCTTGATCACCAAAGGATAGTCGTTGCCTATGTGCATGTATGCTGAGGAATTTAATGGGATTAGAAAAGTAACAAGTAGCCACCTTGACTATTTGTGTTGCCTAGAAGATGGTTAAGTGATACATAGATTGTCGGATTGAATGGGATGAACTACTTGACCATTGTTGCATGAGATTTAAGAATGCCCGTAATATAGTTTGATGATTGAGAAACGAATGGAAACGAGAAATTGCAAATGTGTTGGATAATGTCGGTATAGGTGATTGTTGGTTGGGATATAGATTGTTGGCTTATGACCTAGTGGTGTGACTCTGTCATACGGACTGAATAGTATGATTCCATAGTTATGTTAAGACTATCGGAACCGATGACCCTTGAATAGTTAGCCTTGGCTTATGGATTCGTGTGAGTATAAGGGATTTAGAATAGAAATTGAATCATTGGAAATTTACTTGATGGATTATTAGAATGATGAGAATCATATGTCGGGTTAAGATTTGACCATAATGTTGATAGATCGATCTTAGTCGATTGTTGGGTAAGTCTAGAGTGAACCTCTGTGGGAATTATTTCCTTGAGGAAGACACTAGATAGATAGACTTGACCCTAGAAACCGTGGGCTGTATGACCGATTGTTGGCATAGCCAACAATGGCGATTAGTTATTCAGACTGAGTTAAAACCCATAGGTTTGGGTAGAGTTCCTGAGAACTGTTGGTTGCTTGTTGGCCTTAAGAATAAGAAACTAGTATAACCCTAGTAGCCGTCCACTCTAGGGAAGTCACCTGAACGATTAAGTTTAGCTATCAATGTAGCTAACCTTAGAGACTGACTGAATAATAGGTGACCAGTGGAGACCCATAGGATGACCTTGTGGCATTGAATGAGAGATGGTGATAATAAGTATTGACCTAAGGGAATGTATGCTTCAACTTGTGCCTTAAGAGATGTTTGACCCTTGAGGATTATATGTCGGCCATAAGTGGGAATTGCAATTGTAAGGTAAGACTTGAGTGTACCTATAGTCGGGTAGCTAAGTAACTTTGAATGTTGCATAGAATTATACCTGACTCGGGTAATCGATAGTGGGTGATGTCGGATTGTATCTTTTGGGAAAAAGATGAATTGTCTCGGTGAGAAATATTGTTGGATTTGGGAAGGAATGTGATTGCATGTTGTGAACCCTTTATATGTTTGGCTCTAAGTTAGACCCTTGATCGAATGTTAGAAATGTTATGCTTGGGTATAGAGCTTAACCAAGTTGTCCCTGATATTAAGTATTATGACCGGAAAGATACTGATTGTGGCAAAGTGAATAAAGTGATAAATCAATTGAAAGGATGCTAAGTCAGATTTAGAAAAGAGAGTTATATCATGGCTGATCGAATCGCACTAACATGGAAGTTGGCTGAAATATATATGTTTTGGGGACGCCTAAAATATGTGTATGGATCCAGCCGAAGTGATAGGTTACGCCTGAGATAACATTTTGGGAATAAATTATCGCACTAGCGCGGACTTTGGCTGAAATGCATATGTTTTGGAGACGCCTAAAATATGTGTATAAATCCAAACGAAGTGATATGTTGCGACCAAGATAGAAATACAAGGAAAATGTTAGTGAATCAATGAGAAGTTATAAGTATTTGGAAAAGAGAAAGATGGATTAAATCGTTGATGGATTAAAATGATACAATTGGATAGCTATTTTGAAATGACCGAGTGTGCTGAAATAAATATTGAATTGAAGCTGAATGAATAACTCGTTGTGACTAAGTGAATCTAATAGAAGAGTTATTTCCTTAAGTTTCGAGGATGAAACTTTTTCTGAGTGGTATATTATGTAATGCCCCGCTCCGCACGAGAAATTTGGTTGACTTATTGGATGGGATCAGAATATTGGACCGTGACTTATGTTAGAAATCGGAAGAAATTGAGACAGATGCAGTCTCTCTTAGCTGGCTAGACGGAATGGGTATTGGAACGTGGCTCGCTGGTGGAGCTATGCATAGTGGAATAGTGTGATCGGAACAGGAAGACCCTTTATTGCCAGTGAGTGGAACTGTCCTTCCTCCTCCTTACTCCTTCATGCTTAATAAATGAAGTATTGAAATGCCATGAACTGTCCCTAAATGTCCCATATGTTAGTTGCTGAATAATAGAGATGCTTATGCTAAGAATTATTGAAATGTACAACACATTGAACTGCTAATGTGATTCGCTGCCTGAGAATGAATTGATAACATTGATCCTTATGTTTAATGCTGCTGAAACGGCAAAACACTTGAATAATGAGACACCTTATGAATGATAGAAAAAGAAATGAACTGGCTATGCTATCGAACCAATGAACTGAATGAAACACTAGAATTATGTACTCTCTCTATAACTGTTACAAGAATATGAAATGCTGCCTGTCCCTTATAAGAAATGAATGAATGAATAAATGTCCCTATGAAATGAATGAATGTTAAGTTCCTCTTAAGAAAGGAATGATATGAGATACGTTGCAATGAAGCAATGAATGAGAAACGATAAAGCTGGGATCGTTGAGATCACCAAATGAAATGATGGTAATGATGAAATGAATAAGTCATTGAATATGACTAATGATGCACTGTTGCCTTTACTTTCCTTAATATGTTTTACCATGCGATTTTTTTCACAATCGAGTCGGACATGCATTCGCATGGTCATGGACAACTTGTATACAAGGTTTGAGTAATAATTTCCTCGAACGGTTCCTAGGGCCCTGGGGACCGATTCGGCCTAGGAGGAAATAATGATGAGTGCTATGGGAGCACGGATAAGGCGGGGTGGCATAGAGGCTCGCCACCTACTATGCTGATCGCATTATCTTGAAATAAAATAAAATGAAAAAGAGTCCATATGGTTTAACAACACCAGTGACCATGTAGTCAGGATGCATGCTAATGAATGTTTTGTGCAGGCAGCGTAAGTGTATCTGATAACCTGTATTTGATGCAGGTGTGAGAAGTCGGCTATCGGTAAGAATCACTTAATTGTGATATTGTATATATTGATTCAACTTGCCTGCTTAACATGCTAAATGAAAGAATGCTTTGTTGTTGCCTTTAAGAAATGAGAAACTCTATGACATGCTCAACATGTTAAATGTGAATTTGCTGATGCATTGCCTTTAGATCTTTGCCATAACCTGTTGAATGATAACACCAAGTATGCTAAACGATGCCTTCAGAAAGTATTTCCATAATATGTTCAACGTGTCTCTCAATGTTGCGTAGATGATGCCTTATACAAAGAAATGCTATACCATTCTAAAACATGTTTACTTCAATGTTTCTGCTCAAGAACTGTAAACTGATGTTATGCCCCCAAGTAGAAAGATCACTCTAATAAATGTTTGCTTAAATGATCACCTTAATGTTGGTTTATGCGAGTGGGTTGGATTCTGCTCGCCAGTACATAGATGATGTGCTGACCCACGTTTTGTGGGCAGGTACTCGTGCTTGGGATATTCTACACACGAAGATTGGCTTGATTGGTCCCGCGGCATCAAAGATTTGTTGGGCATACAGAAGCTCTCCTTGTACAAGATGAAGTCTTCTATTTATAAAGGGCATAATGTATGGAACATTGTAATTAATTGTACCAGTGAGATTGTAAGCCAAGTCGGTATATTGAGTTGTAATCCAATGTATCCAAGTATCAAATGTAAGCTTTGTAGCATTGTTCAGTTGGCTTCCAATGTAAAGTGGGATTTGTTGTAAGCATTGTACTTCAATACAAGTCTTGTACTCTTCTTCAATTATCAATAAAGAGGATAAAGTTCTATATATCTCTGTGTGACTTCAAGTTATCCTTTTATCTCTGCTGCTATAAAGAAGTGATCTATTTCTATTCAATAAAAAAGATTATCCTCATTAACTTTAATTTATCTGTTTCTGCCGCTGCGATGTGTTCCTATTTGAAGAAAATCAATTATGTACCATCTTTGCCTTGTACAAGTGCAATACCAGACTTGTACGGCATCACGCCCAAACGAGGACGATCGATTCCAAGAGATAAAATATGTGAATAAATGGCTTTACGAATCGGGACGTGATATTACGCCTGGTGGTCACCATCTGGCTGGAAGATATGTGGATCCTCTGGTGCTGCTCTGATATCTGGCCACACAAAATCAGCTGGGTCAGACCCCAGAAAGAGCAAGTGCCACAAAGGAGGCTTCATTTAGGAACTAAAACCAGCATATCACAATAGAATATTTGTCACGACCCGTACCCTAGAGTTAGGGCACGAGACGTGGGTACGTCCAGCCTACGCCACAGTGTCGGTGGTAGAACGCTGTCCTAGGTGTCATACATCTAGCAGTATAAGGCTAAGCAGTTTATACTCCCCGAATGGGGGTGACATAGCAGAATGTAAACTCAATTACATCTAAGGTAGAGCATAATAGAAGATAGATAAAACATGAAATCCAAAAGAGATACAGCAGATAGAAGTCTAAGTGTCTAAGATACACAAACCCAGAAATACGTCAGTAATCCATAAAGTAAATACAACTCCAGACAACTGAAAATAGCTAACTAAACAACCTCTAATGTGTCTCCTTAGGCTAGCAAGCAACCTCCAAGCTATCTGTAAAATTTATCAACAGGTCCAGTCAGGACAGGAACGAGCACAATACATCTCAACAGATCATAGCAGATTAGAAAATATAATCATACAGTAAAGTAAGATACATGATCTGAAAGAAATACAATATGTAAACTGAGAGAGAGAAATGTAATAGAAATATCTACTATAAGTAGAGAACTAACAGTGGCTAGTGAGTCAGAGTACAATATAAGCATGTGAATGGCATATGAGATTCTGGGAACTATACTATGGAGTGATTCTGGGAACTACACTACTTGGATATTATTCACATGTCTACTTCTACTCCCCTGTACCCCCAATCAATACACAAGGATCCAACCAGGTTATGTTATGATTCCATGCAAAGGCCCACAAGGGGTGATACATGGATAGCCCATAAATGGGTGATTCTGGGAATGCCCATAAATGGGTAATTCTGGGAATGACCATAAATGGGTGATTCGGGAAATGCCCATAAATGGGTGATTCTGGGAAGACTCTGTGATCATGAGAGTACATGTCATAAGTGATCGAAGAATCGTGAAGCATAGTGATACACCATGTAAGTGAAACGCACAAAACATGTAGTATACGATGCTCCCTGAGGGGATAACATCTCAAGAATGGATCCATATAGTACTAATCTGTGTTACCAACGTAACAGCATCAAGTAAAGTAATCTAAAGCAGGAAAATAATTCTAACAGGATATAAAATGATCAGAGAATGTACTCGCCTGGTATCCTGAATGTCCGAAGAGAATATACTATCCGAGGAGTGGTGTCTGTCTCCTATAGAATAGTACAAGTCACAATAAGTCTAAAATAAGGAAATAGACTGCTACAATGCATCTACATGAAGTTTGGGGTCAATCTAGGCTAAAGTCAACCTTTGGTCAACTCTAGTCAACTAGACTAGTCAAACTAGGTCAACTAGGTCAAACCTAAACCAAACAAGTCTATACTAGTCTATTCTAGGCCTAATCAAGACTAAACAAGTCTAACTAAACTCTCACTAGGCAAACAGACACACCATAGGCTAAGAGCCCTAGGCTATAGGCTATATCATGCCTAAGCCAAACCACAAACACATATACACATAACAATATATATATCTAATATATTATAGTACACTCATAACATATAGGCTACATATATGTACTATATATATATATATATATATATATATATATATATATATATATATATATATATATATATATATATATATATATGTATCACTATTCACATATTCATATACATAGATATATATAGGAAAGCTATATATATAGGCACATACATATATATATATATATATATATATATATATATATATATATATATATATATATATATATATATATATATATATATATAGAAAGAGAGGTAAAAGAGTAAGTGAGTATGTGTGTGTTTGGCATGTGTGTGAAAGGATATGTGTTAATGTTCTAAAATTTAGTGATAGCTAGGTGTATGTGACATGGGATACATGATGTCAAAGGGTGTATGAATACATGTGTGTAAAAGGTTATAGGTTAACTCAGTTTATAGAAATACATACATACATACTTACCTTGTATACATGCATACATACATATCATGTATATTACATTTACATGATACATACATGTATACCTGTATTATATTATACTTACATTCATGCATATTAGATACTTGTATTTATATTAGCATATTGTAAACATTCATTTCATTCATGCATCTATGCATTACCTACATGTTTTATACATATGCATACATTGTATATTCATATCATTTCATACATTAACATAGAGACATACAAACATGCACACATCATATATTTCATACCTTGCATTACCTTACATATCATGTTATATATTATCATTCATTCCTTTCATATATTACATTATCTTTAAGTTGAATACATCATATATGGATATAATACATTATCTTGCATGCTTGCATTCATATATTACATTCTATATTACCTATATACATCTATTTCCTCCATTCATTCATACTTGCATCATAAACTCTACATTACCATACATGTTATCATTATATATTGCATTACAATATTTATACATTATGTATTCATATCTATCATTACATATATATATCTTGCATTCGTATCTAGCATTCATTATATACTTTCATGCATACATTGTATATCATTCTTTCATTCATGCATTGCTTATATGCATTATATTAATTGTATTCCTACATGCTTGCATTCAACCATATATATACATTAATGTAAAGAGAATATATATCATATATATATATCATTTCATTCATCTAACATATCATGCATTACATACTCTATATTTATTTAATATCCATACTACATAGGCTCATAGGTTACACAAAATGCATATATCGTATAGTCACTCTTCTAATTAAAACCAATACTGTACTAATTGGACATTCACTAAATTCTTGGATTAAAGTATGTCGTAGCCCTTTGTGTTAGCTTTCCGAAACTTTAAACGGATCGCATTTTCGTGTCCGGAAGCTCCCAGAATCGCAAAAATACCGAAACACGTTCGTCTTTCGTACAACTGACACTCAAATAATTCTATAGAAAGTTACAGAAAGAATTTGGCTTATTAAAATATATTTGGAAAGCTAACTTCGATACGGTTCTTCTAAAAAAATTGGGAGATAAATCGGAGTTCTAAGCTAAAAGTTATGACATTTCTAAGTTGCTTTGGTTAATAAAAACGTGGATAAAAATTATGACGGATTTGACAAAAGAACACATATAGGCCAAGATACTTGCATACAAACATAGGTATCCAAATGAAACTCATTCTAAACATCCTAACAAAGAACACTCCACTCTCTAACCATTATAAAACTGAATTTAAATATCTATTTAAACTATTATCATACATACATACACATGGGGTGTCCTAATTTGGGATCTATCAAGTAGGACACAAGACACATATCTAAAATCCTCAAGAGAGCTCCAAATGGCCTCAAATTTGAATCTAAATAGGACACATGCATAAGGATGGATCCTACAGATTCAAAACTAATTTATATGCAAAGAAAATCGACTTAGAGGATGGGTTTTACCTATTGGGAGTGGAATTCCAATAAAATTCTTTAGGACACGGCTCCGATACGAAGGTCCCTCAAAGTGGACACTCCTCCTTGCACTCCTCTTCCAATCCTTGGTAGAACCCTTCCCTTGGAGCATGGGATTGATTGAGGGAAGGTTTGGTGAAGGAACGATTTGATTTGGAGATCAAATCAATGGGAAGGCTCTCTAAAATTGGGGAAGAACAAAAGGAAAATAAAAGAGGCAAAATTATAATAAATAAAATGAATCATTCTCTCCTAAAGGTGGCTGCCATAAAGAGTCCCTTAGGGCTAATGGAAAATATCCTAATTGCCCCTCTCTAGTCTCATATGGTTAAGTCTAGACTAGGTTCAAGTTTGGGGTCAAAATGATCTAGTTTTGAGTCTCTAACTTAACCATTCTAACATGATAAAAATTAGTTTAATTAACTAACTTAAATGTTGGGTCTTGTGAGCCATGCTTAACTTAATATTGGGTCCTATCTAGAGTTTAAGCTACCCGGGTCACAATACAAGTCGGAACGAGACGAAACTCAAACCCGACTAAACAAATCCAATAAAAACAATATTAAAAATATAAAATTTTCCCAAAATATTAAAATATGAAAAATGACCAAAATTATAATACATCAATTTAAATATTATTAAAATAATCTAAAATTTACCAATTAATCAAAATTCTAAATAATTCAAAAGTCACAAAATGACCAAAATACCCTTAGCCTAAAAAGTTGTAAATAGTCATTCTAATCACATGGTTAGGTCCCCATGGTCATGGTTAGTCTCTAGGCTCAATAGTTCTAGAGTTCACTAGCTAACACATCAAAATTATAATTCACCAATTTTAAATAGTATTAAATTAATTAAAAATTTTCATAAATCATAAATCCTATTATTAAATAATAAACTTTTACAAAAGTTCAAAATTACCCTCATTTGGAAAACTAGGTGTTACAATATTAAAGGTAATAAATAAATAACTGATAATAATAGAGATAAGAACAGTAAACTGAGTACGAGGAAACCATTCAAGCAGCCATGTCACAACCCTTAAACCAAATAAGGACCGGGGTTGCAGCCCTTCACCTGAATAGAAACCCGTCTCAAATACTATTGATACAGTGAAGACAATAAACGAAGAGGGGACACAAAATTGCTCCGGGAGCCAGTTACAACCCTTAAACCAAACAAGGACCGGGGTTGTAACCCTTCGCCTGAACAGAACTGGACTCCCGATCTTTATCGCTAAGGCCAGTATAAATAATCAGGATATTAAGGTAAGGTAAAACATGACGAACATGGCATGGGATTGCAATAAGACAATAAACAAAGAGAGGACACAGAACTGCTCCGGGAGCCAGTTACAACCCTTAAACCAAACAAGGACCGGGGTTGTAACTCTTCGCCTGAACAGAACTGGACCCCCGATCGTTATTGTTAGGGCAAGCATCAATAAGCATGTCATGTCACAATCTTGCACAGGATCAGGATAAGACTAAGCTGGAATAAACTCCATCCAATCAATCACGGCCAATCAAGAGTACGGCTTGATACTTTTAACTAACTAGGGTTATCACAGGCCTAGTTATTAGCAAGATACAATGAGATTATCACAACAGCCACAAGCCCTGCAGACCATCCGGTTATCCAGGTCGAACGTCCGTTTATGAAGAATGTAACACGTGACTGTGTGCTGGAAATATGTCCTACTCGTCGGTAGGCTACAAGTCCACTTAATGCGCCCAGATAACGAGATTGCCTGTAACTGGAAATCTCTTCATGTCTACTGAATTATTCTAGTTTATTAGCCTTAGTCAATTACTGTAGGTATCCCTGACCGTGGTACTCAGGGATCCCTATCCTAGACATGGTGCAAGACAGTATTGGTTTATTTGTACAAACACAATTGTCTACGGTGTCCAGGTCATTCAATTCTGTCATGACATGCTAGCCGTCGTAGCAGCATTCGAGATATATATCATGTCAAATTCACTGTCAAGAGTGCGCCACGATGGACCACTATCATGTTATGTCATTTGTCAAAAGTGCACCACAACTGGTTACCATTATGTCATGGAACATATTTAAAATTAACATTTAACCTGGTATAAGCGTATATGCAATAACTAAATATAAACAGGGTGCAAGAGTTGTGGAGGAATCATGCGGCTCAGGGGAGACGGGGAATAACTTCCACATACGAACCCAAAATGAGGTGCTCCAGAGATATTCGGAAAGGCAAGTCAAAGATCTAGAACTTTCATATTTTAAGTTTTTCGAAATTCTGGCTAGAAAATAGCTAAATTAGGCAAAAACAGTCAATCTGTGCAATTTTTATGCCAAAAATTCAATTCTGCGTAAAATTTTACATTCTGGGTACCATCCAGCGTAAAATACGTAAATTCAGGGTTTCCTGCGTAAAATCTTACATTCTGGATGCTATCCAGTTTAAAATACGCAATTTCAGGGTTCTCTGCATAAAATCTTACATTCTGGATGCCATCCAGCGTAAAATACGTAATTTTAGGGTTCCCTGCGTAAAATCTTACATTCTGGATGCCATCCAGCGTAAAATACACAATTCAGGATTCCCTGCGTAAAATTTCACTCAGCCGACATGAAAAATTCAGAAAACTTGTTTTGGCCATAAATTTTTTATTTTAACTCGAAATGAGGTGAATAAAAAACCAAATTCATACGAAATTTCATGCTCTTGCTCATGGAACTATTAGTTTTTGAAAATAACAAGTTTTAGTAGATCAAAACCAAGAAAAACTCCATGGACTCATGAAACCCCAAGTTACAACGTAGATCTAGAAGAATCTATCCATAAAAATTAAAAACTCTAAGTTCTAAAGCGCCTTATAATCATGTAAAGAAGAGAATGGAACAATAAAACTTGAGATCCATCATGAAGCAAGTTGCACTTGCTTAGGGCTCTTGGGTGTCGGTGGAGAGTAATAGTGAGGATGAAGAAGAGTGAATGAGGAGAGAGAAAGAGTGTTGGGTTAATAAATGGGGATGTTGGTGGTAGGTAAGGATTCTTCCCTTGGTTCATGATGAACCAATAAGCAACCCAAGCCGAACCAAGGCAACCCAAACAAGCCGAACCAAGCCAGAAGACATGCAATACGAGTCAGATATGTACACGTATCCCAAAATACGTAATACGAACTATGGTCATCACAACTCTACCCACCTTAAAAGAATTCCGTCCTCGAAATTTAATCAAGAGGCTAGAGATGTAAGGACAAGCTATACTAATCACAAACAAGCTATACTAGTCTAGCAATCAAGCAATTATTCATGCAAGCAAGGAATTGAAGGCATGAGGCATAAGAAGGATATTATACCTCACGAGTCAAACAGGTCGGAATATCGCGATCTGATATCATCCTCACGCTCCCACGTTGACTCACCCAAAGAGTGATGACCCCAAGCAACTCCGACTAACTTGATAGTCTTGTTCTTGAGTTTTTTCTCTCTCCTATCCAATATGGACACGGGCCTTTCCTCATACGAAAGGTTGGTACCAACAACCTATTTTGAATGATCCAGAATATGGCTCGGGTCCGGGATATACCATCGCAGTTGGGATACATGGAACACGTCATGCACCTCACTCAGAGATGACGGAAGAGCGAGACGATAGGACACATATCCTACTCGCTCCAGGATATCGAACGGTCCTATATACCTAGGACTAAGCTTTCTCCGTACGCCGAAACGAATGACGCCACGGTTAGGCGAGATCCTAAGGAATACATGGTCGTCGACAGAAAATTTAAGGGGATGCCGATGAGAATCGGCCCAATGGCGTTGGCGATCTTGTGCAACGCGAAGATGATCTCTAACTCTCCTGACCACCTCGGCTGTCTGAGTGATCAACTCGGGACCAAGCATCTGCCTTTGTCCAACATTGTCCCATGCTAGTGGGGATCTGCACTTCCTACCATACAGTACCTCGAACGGTGCCATCTGGATGCTAGCTTGGAAACTGTTGTTGTACGAAAACTCCACCAGGTACAGGTGATCTTCCTATGAACCGCCGAAGTCGAGCGTACAAGATCTCAACATATCCTCAAGAGTCTGGATCGTGCGTTCCGACTGACCATCTGTTTGCGAGTGATAAGCTGAGCTGAACTGGAGGTGAGTTCCCAAACTCTCTTGCAGACTACGCCAAAAGTGCGACGTGAATCTTGAATCTCTGTCCGAGGTGATACTGACTGGTATACCGTAAAGTCGAACGATCTGCCTGAGGTACATCTCTGCTAGCTGAGCCGTCGACTGACCAACTCTGAATGAGAGAAAGTGAGCCACCTTCGTGAGCCGATCAACTATAACCCAAATAGCATCTCTACCGGCCGGGGACCTAGGTAATCCAGTCACGAAATCTATGGTTATGTGCTTCCACTTCCATTCTAGAATTGGCAAGGGCTGAAGAAGTCCAGCTGGCCTCTGATATTCAGTCTTGACTTGTTGGCAAACCAAACACCGAGAGACAAACCGAGCTATCTCCCTCTTCATGCCATTCCACCAAAAGTGCCGACGGATATCTCGGTACATCTTCGTGCCACCAGGATGAATCGAATACTGAGAAATGTGAGCTTCGGTCATGACTTCCTGTCTGATATCTCCACTGGGTACACAAAGACGCTTACCATGTCGAAGTGTACCGTCTTTATGAATGCATAATTCTGGTCTTCGCCCTGCTACACATTCTGTCCTAAGCCGTTGAAGCTTAGAATCTGATGACTGAACTATCTTGATTCTCTCAACTATACTGGACTGAACTTGCATGCTGGCCATCAATGCCACACTGGTAGGAAGGACAACTTCTATACTCATCTTCTGAAGATCTGCTAACAATTCTGGTTGTGCTGTCAGAAAATAGACTCCGACTCTCCTGCTCAATGCATCTGCAACAACATTAGCTTTCCCAGGATGATACTGCAGGTTGACATCATAATCTACAAGCAGCTCTAGCCATCTTCTCTGACGTATGTTAAGATCCTTCTGAGTGAACACATACTTCAGGCTCCTGTGGTCGGTGAAAATCTCTACCCTATTTCCATACAAGTAGTGTCTCCAAAGCTTGAGTACAAACACTACTGCTGCCAGTTCCAAGTCATGGGTCGGGTAATTCCTCTCATGGTCACGAAGTTGTCGTGACGCATAAGCTATTACCTTTCCATGCTGCATCAAAATATATCCTAAACCTCTGCCTGAAGCATCACAGTACACTGAAAATCCTCCGGTCCCATCTGGAAGTGTGAGAATGGGTGCCGTCATCAAGCCTCGCTTCAACTTCTCAAAAGAATCCTGACATTCCGCTGTCCAAGCAAACTGCACATCCTTGCGGGTTAACTGCGTCAGTGGTGCTGAAATTCGAGCAAAGTCCGAAACAAATCGACGATAGTAGCCAGCCAATCCAAGAAAACTACGAACTTCAGCAACTGTCCTAGGCACTGGCCTCGTCTTAATAGCCACGATCTTATGGGGATCCACTTCTACTCCTCCTCTGGTAATGATATGACCCAAATATGAAACGTGATCAAGCCAGAACTCGCATTTACTGAACTTGGCATACAACTGGTGCTCTCGAAAAATCTGGAGGACAACTCTGAGATGCTGTTCATGCTTCGTATCACTCTTGCTATAGACCAGGATGTCGTCTATGAACATAATCACGAACTGATCCAAATAAGGCATGAAGATACGATTCGTGATGTCCATGAATACAGCCGACGCATTGGTTGCTCCAAATGTGTAGTGCCCCATCCCTACATCGTGCCCCGTTTTCGTCCATAGGGTGCGCGAGAAAGGAACACTGTCGCTATCGATTCGGTCAGGACCGATAGGTCGGAATCGGCCGAGTCGATCGAACAGGAACGGTTGAATTAAGATCCATTCCACGTTATGGAATGGCTTCTTCGAAACCAAGTTCCATATTCAGCGGGTTGTGCCTCGAGGATTGGCTCTGCGGCTGAGTCGGGAGAGACCTCCCGTTGCTCTGGTTTTTATGCCGCACTTGATTTGGCTTTGGCTTTGGTTTTTGTGAATGCATTTTTCGTGAATGTTTTCGATGGGTTTTCATGACGCATTTTCGAGCTTCGCATTCATATTGAATATCCTTGAATTATACAGTGTTCTAATCAGTTGCTTATGCGATTGCAGGTGATCGCATAGGCGACGTCAGCCAGCCAACCGATTGCTCGCTTGAAGCAAGCCTAAGGCGAGTGGCTGACCTCCTTCGCCTCGTCCCTCTACTTCAAAACTCAATATGCGAAGTAAAAATGAATGCTTGTCATAATAGTGTAAAATCAAAGAAATCGTAGCACGATTCTTCACGAAGCACTTGTTATCAACTGCTAGTATTGGAAATAGAAAACATGTTCCTTATGCAAATCCACTTAGCCTATACAAAGTAATGAATGAATCGATTAATGTTTATCGCAATGATACAGCTAAGTAAGCAAAACGGTCATTGGACAACTTGTCGACAAGGTGCAGTTTCCTCGAACGGTTGCCTAGGCCAAGGGACCGATTCGGCCCGGGAGGAACGAGAATAGCAAGCGCCAGCCCTTCATCGGCGTGGGTTATGCGGGAACTTTCTGTCACGTCCCAGAACCAGAATACTGGAAAGCGGGAGCAGACATAGCCAGCTACGTATATTGAAGTGCAACCACCTCGTTATACAGTCACGGCTGTCTAGATACATGAGGGTTTAACTGCAAGCCATCAGTCTCCTATGGTCATGAACAAGCCTATTGTCTCAATCACAAGCAAGTAAGTAAATGTTACAAGATGTAAGACCACCAAATATACAATAGTAAGGCGTCCCAAATATTACATATTTAGCTGATCCTGAAGCTAGTCGTTACAAAATGTCTGGACTAGCAAGAGTTTAGTCATACATGATCAACCCTAAGATCTGTCAATCATGTTACAGCCCGTAGGTAGACCGTAAATAAAGGTATAACCGAGCTAACAAGTGCTCATCGGCTAAACGCCTCAGAAGAATAATTTTACAATAAAGTGGAAGAACAAAAAGAAATCCACTCGTTGCCAGGATTACGCCTGGTGGTCACCATCTGGCTGGAAGATCGGTAGA
Organism: Iris pallida; assembly: GCA_029216955.1. Lineage (NCBI taxonomy): Eukaryota > Viridiplantae > Streptophyta > Magnoliopsida > Asparagales > Iridaceae > Iris > Iris pallida. The sequence goes on along the minus strand of JANAVB010028196.1, from coordinate 7,355,356 downwards.
TCCTCTGGTGCTGCTCCGATATCTGGCCATACAAAACCAGCTGGGTCAGACCCCAGAAAGAGCAAGTGCCACAAAGGAGGCTTCACTTAGGAACTAAAACCAGCATATCATAATAGAATATTAAAGATAATAAATAAAGAACTGATAATAATGAAGATAACAACAGTAAACTGAGTACGAGAAAATTATTCAAGTAGCCAGGTCACAACCCTTAAACCAAACAAGGACCGAGGTTGTAACCCTTCACCTGAATAGAAACCCGTCTTAAATACTATTGGTACAGTATAGACAATAAACGAAGAGAGGACACAGAAATGCTCCGGGAGCCAGGTCACAACCCTTAAACCAACGGGGTTGTAACCCTTCGTCTGAATAGAACTGGACTCCTGATCTTTATTGTTAAGGCCAGTATAAATAATCATGGCATTAAGGTAAGGTAAATCATGACGAACATGGCATGGGGTTGCAATAAGACAATAAACGAAGAGAGGACACAGAACTGTTCCGGAATTCAGGTTACAACCCTTAAACCAAACAAATCGGAGTTGTAACCCTTCGCCTGAACAGAACTGGACCCCTGATCTTTATTGTTAAGGCCAGTATAAATAATCATGGCATTAAGGTAAAGTAAATCATGACGAACATGGCATGGGGTTGCAATAAGACAATAAACAAAGAGAGGACACAGAACTGCTCCGGGAGCCATGTTACAACCCTTAAACCAAACAAGGACCGGGATTGTAACCCTTCACCTGAACAGAACTGGACCCCTGATCGTTATTGTTAAGGCAAGTACAATCAATCATGTCATATCACAGTCTTGTACAGGATCAGGATAAGACTAAGCTGGGATAAACTCCATCCAATTAATCACGGCCAAGCAAAGAGTACGGCTTGATACTTTAACTAACTAGGGTTATCACAGGCCTAGTTACTAGCAGGATGCAATAAGATTACCCCAACAGCCACAAGCCCTGCAGACCATCCGGTTATCCGGGTCGAATGTCCGTTTATAAAGGGTGCACCACATGACCGTGTGCTGGAATGTGCCCTACTCGTCGGTAGGCAACAAGTCCTCTTAATGCGCCCAGATAACGGGATTGACTGTAGCTGTGAATCTCTTCATGTCTACTGAATTATTCTAGTTTAGAACCTTAGTTATTTACTGTAGGTATCCCTGACCGTGGTACTCAGAGATCCCTATCCTAGACATGATACAAGATAGTACTGATTTATTTGTACAAATGCAATCGCCCACGGTGTCCAGGTCATTCATACTTGTCATGTCAGGCTAGCTGTCGTAACAGCATGTTATGATATATCATGTCAGATTTACTTGTCAAGAGTGTGCCACGGCGGACCACTATCGTGTTCAGAAAGTATGCCAAGATTTACATGACATAAACACAAGGTGCCATTTCAGTTTAATAATACTAATATTAATAATAGTAGATAATAATAAAGAGGACAAGACTTGAGGAGGGAGCCATGCGGCTGAGAGAATAGAGCTTATGCGACCAAGAGATCGGATCTCATGCGGCTCGGGATTCAGAAGTCCATGCGGCTGGGGGAGGACAGGGTGCATGCGGCTGGAAAGGCGCGAGCCCATGCGGCTAACTCAAGTGGGGTCCCATGCGGCTGAGCAAGGGAACGATTCATGCGGCAGCGGGAAAGAAGGGGCTCATGCGGCTGAGAAGTGTTTGGTCTCATGCGGCTAAGGAATAAGGGAGCTTATGCGGCTGCAAAACAGTCAAGCCTATGCGGCTGCGGATATTGGAGTTCATGCAGCTAAAGTTGTGCCGAGGCCATATACGGCTGAAAAGAAATATGCACATAGGGCTGGAAGGAGTCAGTCACATGCGACTATATTTAAGTGAGTCTTATACGGCTTTTGGGGGGGGAGTTGACTTTATGCGGCTATGAGGCGCAGTGCCATGTGGCCAAGGCCTTATGCGGCTGAAAGTGATTGAGTTCATGCGGCTGGGTCATGGAGTCTTATACGGCTGAGATACCATACGGCTCTAGGACTTGCCGCATGAAGATCCATACGGTCAAGTACTTCATGCAGCTAAGGGACTGTACTTCTTTTCCACTGATCCGAGAAGAATGGCCATAAAATCCATGGCTTCAAAGCTTCATCACTCCATCATCCAGAGTCCAAATCCGAACTTCCATAAGTCAAAATGGGGCAGAGCGAAATGCTCTACAACATGGAACCATCAAAACTTGGAAATACCAATGTTAAGTAGATCAAAACCTATGAAATCCGAAAATACTATAAACTTAGATCTACACAAATTGAACCATGGAAATTAAAAATGCCAAATATTAAAGTGTGTTAGAATCTCGAGAGGAAGAGAATGGAACAATAAAAACGAAGTTCCTCCATGAAGCAAGCTACACTTGCCTAACCTCTCTCTCTCTCCCTCTTTCTGGTAGGTGAAGAAGTAATGGTGGAGAAGAAGAAGTAAATTAAGAGAATTAATGAAGAGAGAGAGAGTGGGGTGGAAATATAAATGAGGGTGGTGGTGGTAGGTGGGGGTTCGGTCCACCTAAAATCAAGCCAAGCCGAACCAGCAACAAGTTGAACCGAACCAAGAAGGAAATGCCAAAATAACCTTACAAAGAAATACACAATACGAGTCAAGAATACGTACACGTATACCAAGATATGTAATACGAACCACATGCATTATACTTTCGTACAGGGCTCGCTACCCGCCGCGAAAGGATCGCCGTCTAACCCGGCTATAGTCCGCGATGGCTTGACATTGCTAGTGGCCTTCACACCCTTCCACGGCTTAACAAATACAAGGGACACGGGATGAATATGATAGTTTCTTAATGTTATACAATTTCATTGCTTGTCTCAAAATATGTTAACATACAAATCGAACAGGATGGTTAGAAAGATCATTGAAATAGCTAGCTAACATTTTACGAAACTTCTTGAATCAAATACAGAGCTTGGATTTAATTAGCTATTCGTCAGTACAAGTGTTCGTACTGATTATCGCTCTTTGCAGGTCCCGTAAACCAGGAAGGACGTGCCAACTAGCTCGGTGACGTTCGTGACTTTTGAAGCTTCGACCGTACGTCGAAGACTTTCTCTGCGACTCCCCTTTTGAAGGCTCTCGACAGTCCAAGGAAGATGACCCAGCGTCCCTCCTATCTAGGTCACTGGAGTACATTGTTGTATATTAAGGGATGTGTGCAATGTATGGAATGGCTATCTCATCGGCACTCTTTTGTAATCGAGTCATGTTGTAGCCCGTGCGGCAATGAGTTTTCTATCGATGTCTGTAAAAGATGTTCATTATCAATAAAGATCAAGTTTCCTTTACTTATTGTGTGAATCAATTTGTCTGCGTACTCTCTTAGAGCTCGTGTCTCGGATTACCTTATGACTATGTCTTGTGCGATCGCAAATTAGGTTCGCACGGCATCATGTCCGGGGAACGACTATCGATTCGACGGAATCGGGGCGTGACATAATGGTATCAGAGCACGGCTTTACGTCCTTGGCCTCCAATGTCGAGTTCTAGTCTCCAACCGTTGACCTCGTGTCGATGAGATGAGTTGTTCCATACGCTGAACCCAGGACATTTTCTGGAAGTAACGAGTGTTGCCTTTTCTTTTTTCCATCCAGTTACGGGAGCTCAGGCGGAAGACGAGACGAGCGCTTCCAGCGGCTCGAGTGCTTCTAGACCCGAGCATTCCGTCAACCCAACGAAAATGACGTCTATCGTAGCCGGACCTTCCGGCGACCCGATGCAACGTATGCTGCAAATACTTGAGATGCAGGAACGTCAAAACAAGCTCCATCGTCAGCAAGCGAAGGCTCGTCGGACTCAATTTGAGATCGATTCGAGGCTCAATTCAAGCTGCTGCAGCAGCAGCTGAATACCCTCCAGCAGATCGTACAGTCGGTCGTGGGCAACAACAATAATTCAACGATAACGCCTGCCGTCCAACGAAGCCGAACCAGAGGCGTCCGTGCTCTCACATTTGGCACCGAGAAGTTCCAACATCGACGTGTCAAAATTCACAAAAAGCTGCCGTACTTCCTTCAACGGCACAGAAGATCCCTCCGTGACGATCGACTGGTTGGAGGAGCTGGAAGACAAGTTCGAGCTTCTGGGTGTCGAGGACTCGAAGAAAGTCACGTGTGCTCAACTTCTACTTCGAATGAACGTGCACAATTGGTGGACTGTACAGAAGCGGACTATTCGACGTGAAGACGAGACGGCGACGATCTCATGGGCGATATTCAGAAATGCGTTCGAGACCGAATATCTTTCTGCAGCCGTACGGCAGGAAAAGGAAAATGAGTTTATGCAGTTGATGCAAGGGAATATGACTGTACGACAATATACGGCTGAATTCAACAAACTGGCCAAGTTTGCTGGAGACTATCTACCTACCACTGCCAGTCGAGCTGAATAATTCATGGTGGGACTGTGTTCCACTATCCGTGCTTATGTCTCGGTGCCTGAATACAAAACCACGGGCGAGGTACTCAACCATGCCCTCCGTCTGGAGTCCGAGTATCCTCCTACTACTACCGGCGTTGTTCACTTTAATAACAAACGTTATAGTAATGCGGGAGGCAACAATGCACACAAATATCAAAATTGCGGCAACGGAGGCGACAACCAGACGAAGGATCGAGTAGTCTACGAGTTCTGCCACAAGGAGGGGCACATGGCCGTCAAGTGCCGATTTAAGAACGGGGCATGTTTCGTTTGCGGCAAAACAAATCACGTCGCAAAGAACTGCCCAAAAGCTAGGCCGAACCAACGCCCCCAACAATACCATCAGAACTGAGGCCAAGCACCTCGGGCTCCATCGACCGCACAACCGAATGGCCAGGACCGTCGCCCCAATACTCAGGGTCACATCTACGCCATGACTCGCGATGAAGCATTCGCATCTGATACAGTCGTGACAGGTATACTGTAATTCAATAATAAACCTGCTCATGTATTGTTTGATTCAGGTGTCACGTATAGTTTTATATCGGCGGACTTTGCCACCGAGCACAAATTTTCTTTGACACCACTGGGCCTCGATCTTACTGTTAACGTACCGTCGGGCATGCCACTACTTATAAATTTAGTCTGTGGAGACGGAATCATCTGTATAGGTGGTCAAAAGGTCAGTCTCGATGCGATAGTTCTAAATATTAAGGACTATGATATCATTCTGGGGATAGATTGTCTCGGTCCGAGCAACGCAACCATAGACTGCGCTGAAAAGAGGATCACATTTCGCATACCTGGAGCGCCTGAATTCTGCTACTCGTGTGGTGAGGCGTCGCCGACCTGCATGGTGATCTTCGTAATATCTGCTCGACGGATGCTGTATTCCTGGTGCGAAGGCTATCTAGCTTCCTTTCGAGACATGCGGCAGGATGATACAAATACGGGTCAGACCGACGTTGTGGCAGAATTCCTCGATGTGTTCCCGGACGAGCTGTCCGGCATGCTACCCGATCGAGAGATTGAGTTCACTATCGATACATTTTTTGACACTCGATCGATCTCGAAAGCCCCGTACAGAATGGCCCCTGCAGAGCTTAAAGAACTCAAGGTGCAGTTACAAGAGTTGCTCGACAAAGGATTCATCCGACCCAGCTTCTCGTCCTGGGGAGCGCCCGTGCTGTTTGTCAAGAAGAAGGATGGCTCTATGCGTCTTTGTATCGACTATCGCGAGCTGAATAAAGCCACCGTCCGAAACAAATACCCCCTGCCCCGCATAGACGATCTGTTTGATCAGCTTCAAGGAGCCACGGTGTTCTCTAAAATTGATCTGCGTTCGGGTTACCATCAACTCAAGATCAAGCCGGACGATGTACCTAAGTCTGCCTTCCGCACTCGATACGGCCATTACGAGTTCCTGGTAATGCCGTTCGGCCTAACGAACGCCCCTGCTGCTTTCATAGATCTGATGAATCGGGTGTTCTGACCATTCCTCGACAAGTTCGTTGTAGTCTTCATCGATGACATACTCGTCTACTCGAAGAGCAAGTAGCAACACACTGAGCATCTACGGACCGTGCTTCAGACCCTTCGAAAGAATCAGTTGTATGCGAAGCGAAGAAAATGTAAATTTTGGCTGAGTAGTGTCACATTCCTCGGACACATTATTTCAGCTGAAGGCATTGCAGTCGACCCAAAGAAAGTTGAAGTCGTTGTCGATTGGAAGCGGCCAACGTCCGTCAGCGAGATTCGAAGTTTCCTTGGCTTAGCGGGATACTATCGACGCTTCGTGAAAGACTTCGCGAAGATCGCATCGCCCCTGACTCGCCTCACCCAGAAAGGAGTCGCATTTGACTGTTCGGACGACTGTGAAGCTTCATTCCAAGAATTAAAGCAACGGCTCGTCTCGGCCCCGATACTCGCACTTCCAGAAGGGACTGAGGGTTTCCAGATATTCAGCGACGCGTCCGGTCAGGTCTTGGGGTGTGTGCTGATGCAGCAGAGCATGGTGATATCTTTTGCTTCCCGACATCTAAAGCCGCACGAGAAGAATTATCCCACGCACGACCTGGAGTTAGCGACGAATATATTTACATTGAAATTGTGGCGTCACTACCTCTATGGTATGGCGTGCACGATCTATACTGATCACAAGAGCTTCAAGTATCTATTCACGCAGAGGGAACTGAACTTACGGCAGAGGCGCTGGCTTGAACTGATCAAGGATTACGACTTGACTATCGACTATACGCTGGGAAAGGGAAATATTATGGCGGACGCTCTGAGTCAGAAGTACATAGCCTCGCTATCCATCGACCGCAGACTGCTACGCGACCTAGAAGAAATGGGCATCAAAGTCCGAGTCCGATTCCGGAATGTGCAGTTGGCAAAGTTGCAGTTAGAGCCGAGCTTGCTTGAAAAGATCAAGACCGCTCAGAAGGACTATCCGTACCTGAAGAAAATACGAGATCTAATCTCAACGGACAGGACGACCGACTTTGCGGAAGACGAGACCGGCATGCTTCGATTGAGGGGTAGGCTATGCGTTCCGGATGATTCAGAACTTAGAAATGAGGTATTGTCGGAGGCGCACTACGCGAAGTACACCTTGCATCCCGAAAATACGAAGATGTATAAGGACCTACGCACAAACTTCTGGTTGCACGAAATGAAAAGAGATGTGGCACTTTTCGTGTTACAATGCATGGCCTGTCAGCAGGTGAAAGCTGAACACCAGAGACCGGGCGGAGAGATGCAAAATCTTACGATTCCGGAATGGAAGTGGCAGCATGTGTGCATGGATTTTATTGTTGGTCTGCCGAAGACGCCGCGGGGAAATGATGTCATCTGGGTCATTGTCGATCGACTAACCAAGTCAGTGCACTTTATTGCCATCAAAGTTACTTGGAGCGTTGATCGCCTGGCGCAGATTTATCTTGATGAGATAGTACGGCTGCACAGAGTTCCAGTATCCATCGTCTCCGATCGGGATTCACGGTTCATGTCACGATTCTGGAGTAGCCTTCTGTCGGCGCTGGATACCAAGTTGCAGTTCAGCTCAGCTTACCATCCTCAGACCGACGGCCAAACGGAGCACGTCAATCAGATTCTCGAAGACATGCTACGACTCTGCGTAATTGACTTCAAATCAAGTTGGGACAATCATCTATCTCTGGCCGAATTCGCATACAACAACAGCTATTAATCCAGCATTCAAATGGCACCGTATGAAGCCTTGTACGGACGCAAGTGCCGATCACCCATTTGCTGGAACGAAGTCGGAGAGCGGCAGATTCTCGGCCAGGAACTGGTGGAACAGACCGTACAGAAAATTTGGCTCATTCCGAAAAGACTAAAGACTGCGCAGAGTCGTCAGAAAAGCTATGCGGACGTTCATCGTCGACCCCTCGAGTTTCAAGAAGGTGATCACGTATTTCTCAAAGTGTCGCCCATGCGGGGAGTTACTTGGTTCGGTGCGAAAGAAAAGTTGAGCCTGAGATTCGTTGGGCCGTTCGAAATACTCGAACGGGTCACCCCAGTGGCCTATAAAATTGTCCTACCGTCGGCACTTGAAGGTGTACACAATGTCTTCCATGTCTCATAACTTCAGAAGTATGTGTACGACCCAAGCCACGTGGTAGATTTTGGCCAGCTACGTCGAAGAGCCAGTTCAAATCTTAGAACGCAAGGAAAAGCTGCTGCAAAATCGAGCGATCCCTCTCGTCCGCGTCCTCTGGAGGAACCATTCGGTCGAAGAGTCGATGTGGGAGCTTGAATCAGAAATGAAGAAAAAATTTTCTTCATTGTTCTCGTAGAGGTAGGTTCTATCTTTAAGTTTCGAGGACGAAACTTTTTATTAGTTGGTTATGGTGTAGTGCCCGTCCCTACATCGTGCCCCATTTTCGTCCACGGGGTGCGCGAGAAAGGAATACTGTCGCTATCGATTCGGTCGGGACCGATAGGTCGAAATCGGCCGAGTCGATTGAACGGGAACGGTTGAATTAAGATCCATTCCACGTTATGGAATGGCTTCTTCGGAACCAAGTCCCATATTCAGCGGGTAGTGCCTCGAGGATTGGCTCTGCGGCTGAGTCGGGAGAGACCTCCCGTTGCTCTGATTTTCATGCCGCACTTGATTTGGCTTTGGCTTTGGTTTTCATGAATGCATTTTTCGTGAATGTTTTTGATGGGTTTTCGTGACACATTTTCGAGCTTCACATTTATATCGAATATCCTTGAATTATACAGTATTCTAATCAGTTGCTTATGCGATTGCAGGTGATCGCGTAGGCAACGTCAACGCAGCCAACCGGTCGCTCGCTTGAAGCAAGCCTAAGGCGAGTGGCTGACCTCCTTCGCCTCGTCCCTCTACTTCAAAACTCAATATGCGAAGTAAAAATGAATGCTTGTCATAATAGTGTAAAATTAAAGAAATCGTAGCACGATTCTTCACGAAACACTTGTTATCAACTGCTGGTATTGAAAATAGAAAACTTGTTTCTTATGCAAATCCACTTAGCCTATGCAAAGTAATGAATGGATCGATTAATGTTTATCGCAACGATATAGCTAAGTAAGCAAAACGGTCATTGAACAACTTGTAGACAAGGTGTAGTTTCCTCGAACGGTTGCCTAGGCCAAAGGACCGATTCGGCCCGGGAGGAACGAGAATAGCAAGCGCCAGCCCTTCATCGGTATGGGTTATGCGAAAACTTTTGCACAGGGCTCGCTACCCGCCGCGAAAGGATCGTCGTCTAACCCGGCTATAATCCGCGATGGCTTAACATTGCCAGTGGCCTTCACACCCTTCCACGACTTAACAATTACTAAGGACACGGGATGAATATGATAGTTTCTTAATGTTATACAATTTGCTTGCCTCAAAACATGTTAACATACAAATCGAACAGGATGGTTAGAAAGATCATTGAAATAGCTAGCTAATATGTTTACGAAACTTCTTGAATCAAATACAGAACTTAAATTTAATTAGCCATTCGCCAGTACATGTGTTCGTGATGATCCTCGCTCTTTGCAGATCTCGCAAACCAGGAAGGACGTGCCAACTAGCTCGGTAACGTTCGTAACTTTTGAAGCTTCGGCCGTACATCGAAGACTTTCTCTACGACTCTCCTTTTGAAGGCTCTCGACAGTCCAAGAAAGATGACTTAGCGTCCCTCCCATCCAGGTCACTGGAGTACTTTGTTGTATATTGAGAAATGTGCACAATGTATGGAATGGCTATCTCATCGGCACTCTTTTGTAATCGAGTCATGTTGTAGCCCGTACGGCAACGAGTCTTCTATCGGAGTCTGTAAAAGATGTTCATTATCAATAAAGGTCAAGTTTCCTTTACTTATTGTGTGAATCAATTTGTCTGTATACTCTCTTAGATCTCGTGTCTCGGATTACCTTATGACTATGCCTTGTGCGATCGCAAATTAGGTTCACACGGCATTACGCCCGGAGGACGACTATCGATTCGACGGAATCGGGACGTGACAAAATGGCATAACAAGAAACTCCCAATGCCCATATCTAGATCTGAATGTCGTCTTCGGGATGTCCTGCTCTCTGACTCAGATCTGGTGGTACCCTGACCGCAAATCTATCTTCGAGAATACTGCTGCTCCTCTGAGTTGATCAAACAAGTCATCTATCTTTGGGAGAGGATATTTGTTCTTGATTGTCACTGAGTTCAAGGTACGATAGTCAACACATAATCTGGATGTACTATCATTCTTTTTCACAAGAAGCATCGGGACTCCCCAAGGCGATCTACTAGTACGAATGAATCCCTTGGTCCCGAGTTCTTCAATCATTTTGTACAATATCTCCAATTCTGACGGTGCCATCATGTAGACTCTCTCTGACACAGGTGCGGTCCCGAGGATCAAGTCTATGGTGAACTCGATCTCTCGCTCTGGCGGCATTCCTGGAAGCTCTTCTGGAAAAATATCTGGAAACTCCTCGACGATCCGGGGTAACTGCACTGCTGCTACTGCCATCCGCAATACGGGAGGAGAAGATTCAACTTCGTCTCGGGAAAAGGAAAACTCTGGCTCGCCTGATATGCTAAAAATAACCATGTCAATATGGCAATCTATCCTGGCATACTGGTCCCTCAACTAATCCATCCCTAAGACCACATCATAATCGGCCATCGAAAATTCTATCAACCTAGCGAAAAACTCTCTACCGCTAACTACGATCCGACACGAGGAAAACACTCTATCTACTCCCACAAGACCATTACCAGTAAGTATATTGAGCCTTACTGATAATGACTCGGGCTTCAGTCCTATCCGTGTTACGAATCGTACAGACATAAATGAATACGAGGCACCAGAATCAGATAATACTGATGCTGGAAAGGTGTTGACGAGAATAGTACCTGCCACTACCTCACCGGGTGCTATTCCTTCCTTTTCCATGGTCAAGGCCAGCACTTGAACATGTCCTCTTGGTGCGGGTCCTCTCTGCTGAAAATTCCTCTGCCTGTTCTGGATCAGGGCTTGGGCTTGGGCATACTGCTGCGGTCTCTGCTGCTGGAATGCCTGGGCCTGCGTCAGCAATGGCCTCGAGAACGGGTACTGCAGCTGCTGCTGCTGCTAGACTGGTGCTGGTCCTCGAACTGAAGGACTAGAGAAGGCCGATGAACTCCCCCTGTTCGGGCAGTTCCCAACCATGTGGTCCGGGGCACCACAAACCAAGCACAAACCCTGTGCTCTGCGACACTCTGATACCACATGCCCTGGCTTTCCGTAGTGTGAACATCCCACTGCGGAAGTGTCACTACCACATTTCTAGTTTGAGAATATTTTTGTCATTTTTGAATTATTTGAATTTAGTATATTTTATTAGGAATCTAAAATGATTTATTTGAATGGTATGAATTAAATACTAGTTAATTGATTGCCATGTGGTTTAGGTTAGCCTAACCTAGATTGGACCTAACCTAGATTAGTCATAGCTAGTCTAGTTAGCCACATTGAGTTTTAGTTAGTATTGGTTAAATGGGTTTAAGTCATGATTAGCTAGGTTGAGTGGTTTGCAACTTGTCTAGGAAGGAGCCCTAGATTCTAGACCCTTGATTTGACTAGATGATAGGAGAACCCTTGATTTATTTTCCTAAAACCCTAACCCTAGATTTATGGGCCGGCCACTAGGGACACCCCCACCCTATTTAATGTCTCCCAAAAATACTTGCCTCTTTTGTTCATTCCTCCATTTTTTCAAGAGCAAGGTTTGTTCTTCTTTCAAACTTTTTTATTTTGATCAATACTCATCTATTTTCATTCAAACTTCTTGCATTGCAATCTAATTTCTGTTCTACTACTGTTGGTGGAGGTTAACTTCAGTTTTGGTATCCATTGGAGCTTTGAGCTAGCTAGAGGGAATCTCCATTGTTGAGCTTTCTTGAGGAAGAGCACCACATAGGTAACTTCCTATTCTACCATTAGATTTTCGATTTCTTAGCATGGTTGCATAGCCCTAGGTGTCCTCTAACTATAGGAATAGGTTTCGTGTGGTTTCGTGTCCTTTACGTGTCCGTATCGGACACGTATCAGTCTAGGTTCATTAGTGTTCGACGAAATGCCACAGTGGGCATTTCGATCCCGTTTTAGAAATTTTTTTGAATAAGAAATTAGGTTTTTATTTGGCTTATTGATTTCCCATTGACTGAGCTGGATTCGAGTCCAGTTCGTGTCGATACTGGACTCGTGGACACGCCCCGCGCGCGTAGTGGACTGTCCTGCTACTCGCATGTTCGTACGACTGTTCTAGGGCTCGAGGACACGTGTCCTTTGACACAGGCCTTGGGGCAATGTCTGACACGACACCCCCAAGACCATGTTTCCTGTTAGTTCGTGTCGAGTGCAGGAGTCGACCCGCACTGGACACATAAACTGTCGACTGAACCCAGTCTGTGTGTATTGAGTTTTTGTGTGTGTTTGGACACGTTGTGTCCTGTTTTTAGACACCATTTTGTTAGTATGTCACACACTAATATCCACCATTAATTACCTACCTAGGTTTCATCATGAATTGTTAATTTGAATGTGGATTGGAAATGCCCAATCGACTGATACTCAAAGTATCAGTGAGAGTACACTGTTCTTCTTTTTCCCTGTTTCTTAATGATTAAAAATGTTGTTAGCTAGAGTAAATTGCTAATTTATAACCTAAACATGGTTGCTAACCTCTGTTAATTGAGTTTACTTATTAGATTGGGTTGTTTGCTGTGATATGGGATTCAAAATCGAGTTTTGTAATGGGCTGATACCTCTGATACGTATGTTCAGTTTTCCTCATGTTCATTCCCATTTTACCTAATTTTAAGCTGATGTATATGTGTCTAAATGATCCTACATGTGTGTTAACCTCTGATTAATTCGATTTACATATATGAATGGGCTTTGGATTCATGAATAGGATTTTGGCATGTGGTTAGGACTTGACTGATACATTGTATATTTCAATTTTTCTTTCTAAATCTTAATCCTATTTTTAACTATTTTAATTGATGATTAGATAGTCATTTATGATCTCACATAGTTGTTAGTTCATGTTAATTCAATTGCTCATTCGAGTAGGCTTTTGTTATGGAAATGGGATTTTGGGACATTGAGATGGTTCTCGAATGTAATGACTGATACTATATTTGAATGATTGATTCCATCCTTATCTGAGATTTAGCTATATGTAACTATCATGTTCACTTCACAAACCTAAGATGTGATTCTCTATTCACTGTCAATGTATTTCCAGATTTTCCCACTCTCATATCAGTACACTACCATGTGACCTACATTTTTATTTCATTTCCTGAAAACTGAGATTTAGTGCATGTAAACTATCATGCCTATCACTCACTGTACACAGGTTCACACAAATGTAATCACTGATTTTTTCTATATCACTGTTTCCAGATTTCCTAAGCCACCGTTTTGATTCATTTCTATTCATTGTTAATGTGTTTCCAGTTGACACCACACATTTCCTAATATGCTCACTGTTTTTCCATTTCCTATTTACACTACTTATCCCCTAATACTATGTCACTATTTCTAGGTTAACCCTCACACCCTCATGCCACACACACACACACACACAAGTATCTAATTCACATGATGCCATGCCACTGTTTTCCTTCTATTCCAGTTTACACACTGTTTGTATTGCCTTATTTTCCCATTGACACTCACACCTACACACACTCTTGTGCACTCTCATGTCTCACTAACACACACACACATGTCTATCTCATACTCAAGTGACACTCTCTTGTATTCTCACACACACACACACACTTGAACACATGAGCAAATGCATTGCCCTTTCTATTTCTATATATATATGTGTATATACATATATACATGTATATATATTATGTGAGATGTACATATAGGTATCCTATATATTATAATATGTGTGTGTATTATATTTAGATATATGTATAGATATGTTAATATATGATATGTGGGTTTGGCTTTGGCATGATATAGCCTATAGCCTGGGGCTCATGGCCTATGGGTGTGTCTGTTTGCCTATTGAGTGTCGAGTTAGACTTGTATAGCTTGTTTAGATCTAGAATAGACTAGTTAGACTAGTATAGACTTGTTTGACTTAGGTTTGACCTAGTTGACCTAGTTTGACTTCTAGGGTTGACCAGAGTTGACCAAGAGTTGACTTGAGTCTAGATTGACCTAGAATCATGTAGAATGTATAGTAGAACTTTATATTACCATTTTGGACTTGTTGTGACTTGTGCTGTTCTGATTAGGAGCCAGACACCTCTCCTCGGACAGTACATTTCATCCGGACACTCAGATAGCAGGCGAGTACATTATCTGATCATTTTATATCCTGTTAGAATTATTTTCTGCTTTAAATTACTTTACTTGATACTGTCACGTTGGTCACACGGATTAGTGCTATATGGATCCCTTCTTGAGATGTTATCCCCTCAGGGAGCATCGGATACTACATGTTCTGTATGTTTCACTTACATGGTGTATCACTATGCTTCATGGTTCATTGAATCACTTGTGACATGTACTCTCATGATCACAGAGTCTTCTTTGAATCCCCTATTTATGGGCTTTCCTAGAATCCCTATTTATGTGACTATCATGTACCACCCTTCGGGGGCTGTTACATGAATCATAACATAACCTGGCTGGATCCTTGTGTATTGATTGGGGGTACGGGGGAGTAGAAATAGACATGTGAATAATATCCAAGTAGTGTAGCATCAGAATCCTTCCGTAGTGTAGCATCAGAATCACCTATGCCATTCACATATTTATATTGTACTCTGACTCACTAGCCGCTATTAGTTCTCTACTTATAGTAGATATTTCTATTACAGTTCTCTCTCTGTTTACATTCTGTACTTTTTTCAGTTTTATGTATCTTACTTTACTGTATGATTATATTTTCTAACCTACTATGATCTGTTGAGATGTATTGTGCTCGCTCCGTCCTCATTGGGCACCGTTGAATGTTTACATATGACGATTATGAGGTTGGTGTTTGACACCTTCTATGGGACAGCCCTAGACGACACTTGTGAGCTGGACTCTCAGGAGGACCCAGCTTTAGCTGATGACGTTACCCCTACTGCCTAGACTTGTTTAGTTAGGCTTTATTTTTGTCATTGAGATCTGGATTGTATATATTCTTTCATACTCTGTAGTTGAGACTTGTATTCTGGATGTTTGCTGAGATGTTATCTTAGACACTTAGACTCTTCTGATCATCTGTATTTTATTTGAGTTCTATATCATATCGTGCTTCTTCTTCCTTAGTTGTGATTGGGTTTACATTCTGCTATGTCACCCCCATTCGGGGAGTATAAACTGCTTAGCCTTATACTGTTAGATGCTTTGAGACCTAGGACAGCGTTCTACCGCTAACACTGCGGCGTAGGCTGGACGTACCCACGTCTCGTGCCCTTACTCTAGGGTGCGGGTCGTGACACGTTTTTAGTAGTGGCCCATGCAGGTCTAGACTAGACGTGTAGTGGTATTCAAACCAGAGTATCACTACAGCCTGCAGTAGGATATAGGACATTAGTTTTCAAGGTACTCAATCACATTAGGAAAAACTCTATTCTTGCCATCTAAATCCTTACTGTCAATTGATTTCTTTTAAATTTTAACTATCCGCCTTTGTTATATCGCTTCTTTCTCAGCAATTGATACCCTTGTTTGATCTGTCTTCAGGATGGTGGAGACGCGATCACAGCGTACCATTCATTGGGATACTGTAGAGGGGACCACTACCTCTCAGCCAGTTCAGCAGGGCCAGGAGACTGCAGCTCCTGCCAACTCTGGTCGTATTGGGATCTAAATGGCAGTAGCAGGGGGTATGCCTCCACCAGCTCGGAGGCAGGACCCAGTCTTCCCAGAGGTGCCTTTCCAGCAGCCGTCGCCTACAGGATACGTGGACGCGGCACAGATGTTCGCCTACTTTCAGCAGTTTATGGAGGTGCAGCAGACCCGGCAGGCCAGGAGCATGGAGTTGGCCTTTACGACAGTCGCAGCTCGACCAGCAGTCCAGCAGCCGAGAATACCTGGGATAGAGCAGTTCCAGAAGATGAGCCCCAGAGACTTCCTGGGGACGGAGGGGATTTTATATGCTGACGAGTGGATCGAGCATATAGGGAAGATCTTCCGCCTGGCCCGGATACCGACAGATCTCTAGATAGAGGCAGCAGCTAGCCGAATACGAGATCTTGCTCGCACCTGGTATCAGTCAGACCCCAGGATGGGGGTAGCTGGACAGACCTGGGAGGAGTTCAAGGGCTTCTTCAAGAAGAAGTTCTTTCTAGATGCAGCGCTCCGAGGCTTGGAGTCGCAGTTTGAGAGCTTAGTTCAGGGGAGCCTGTCAGTAGAGGAGTACGCTGGGGAGTTCGGCCGCCTCGACAGATTCGTAGAGGGCTTGAGCGAGACGGCGAAGGCCCAGAGGTTCCGAAAGGGTCTGGTCAAGGAAGTCAAGTCCTTGACCAAGGGCAACAGGGATGCCACTTTCGAGGAGATTTTGACGGAAGCCTTATTGGCTGAGGACGATCTTGAGCTGAGGCTCAAGAGGGGACAAGACCCTGTTGGGGGCAGCAGCAGCGGAGGCCAGGCCAAGAGGCCTCACGTTCAGCACCAACAGCCGAGGCAGTTCCAGCCGCAGCCGTTCCAGCAGAGACAGCAGCAACAGCCGAGACAGCACCAGCAGGGCCAGAGACAGATTATCACTTGTGCCTACTGCAAGAAGCCCGGACATGTCTTCAATGAGTGCCAGAAGAGGATGGGCCAGTGCCTTGTGTGTGGTTCAGTAGACCACCAGATGAGGGAGTATCGCATAGGATGAGCAGCTCAGGGAGCAGCAGTCAGAGCTCCAGCAGGCCAGCAGAGGGGACCAGCCCTACCGACACAGCAGCAGAG
Source organism: Iris pallida (assembly GCA_029216955.1). NCBI lineage: Eukaryota > Viridiplantae > Streptophyta > Magnoliopsida > Asparagales > Iridaceae > Iris > Iris pallida. The sequence continues at coordinate 7,338,432 of JANAVB010028196.1, read as the reverse complement.
GTTCGTTCAGCACAAGCAGCAGGCCAGAGGAGGCCAGCAGGGGCGAGCTTTCGCCATTGTGGCCGAGGACGCAGAGGTGATAGGAGAGCTGATCGCAGGTTCGGTTCTTTTCGACTCCAGTCCAGCTTTTGTATTATTCGATTCCGGTGCTTCGCATAGTTTCGTATCAGTATCATTTACAGTTAGACACGGTATCATAGCTGAATCGTTGCCTTGGACTTACAAGATCATGACCGGGGGTGGCATTATCCTCGTGAGTGATGTTTGTAAGGGTCGGAGTATTATTTTGGGAGGCCGTGAGTTGGAGGTGAGCCTGCACGTAATGCCATTATCGAACTACGATATAGTACTCGGTAAGGATTGGTTGAGCAGGCACCACGCCAGTATTGATTGCAGAGGGGAAAAGTTCTCTTCAGAGTGTCGGGAGAGCCAGAGTTCGAGTACTCCAGACGTCAAGCGGAGCAGAGCAGCGGAGTTTTCTGCGGAGTCTCGGTTGAGGAGCGGACGATTCCACACCCCTTGATAGCAGAGTATATGGATGTTTTTCCAGAGGAGTTGCCTGGATTGCCACCAGAAAGAGACATTGAGTTCTCGATAGACTTGGTTCCAGGAGCGGAATCCATCTCTCTGCACGTCTATCGAGTGAACAACAGTAAGTTGGTGGAGCTGAAGAAGCAGGTGCATGAGCTGCAGGACAAGGGCTTCATCTGTTCGAGTTCGTCGCCATGGGATGTACTAGTATTATTTGTGCCGAAGAAGGATGGGTCAGTACAGATGTGTATTGACTACAGGGCACTTAACAGACTAACGATAAAGAACAGATACCCACTACCGTGGATCGATGATCTCTTTGATCATTTGAGCGGAGCTCCGGTGTTCTCCAAGATTGATTTGAGGTCAGGATATCACCAGGTGAAGGTGAAGGGGAGGATATTCCCGAGACCGCTTTCAGGATGCTATACGGGAAGTTTGAGTTTTTGGTTATGCGGTTTGGGCTAACCAACACACCAGCAGTGTTTATGAACTTAATGAACAAGGTGTTCTACCAGTACCTGAATCAGTTTGTGGTGGTATTTATCGACGAAATCTTGGTATATTCGAAGATCAAGGAGGAGCACGAGGAGCATATGAGGATGGTGCTGGAGACTCTCAGAAAGGAGCAGCTTTATGGAAAGCTCTCCAAGTGTGAGTTCTTCTTGGACCGGGTTGACTTTTTGGGGCATGTGGTGACTGGAGATAGGATCTCAGTTGACCCCAAGAAGATCATAGTAGTTGAGGCATGGACAATGTCAACTTCAGTGGCAGAGATCAGGAGTTTTTTGGGGCTGGCAGGATATTATAGGAGATTTGTGCATGATTTCTCCGGATTGCAGAGCCGTTGACTCGGTTAACCCGGAAGGATGCTGAGTATGTTTGGTCAGAGAAGTGTCAAGCAGCTTTTGATGAGTTGAAGAAGCGGCTTACGACAGCTCCGATTCTGATATTGCCTTCAGGATCAGGAGGATTCACTATCTATAGTGATGCTTCAGGGAAGGGGCTGGGTTGTGTCTTGCAGCAGCATAGGAAGGTGATTGCCTATGCTTCCAGGCAATTACGTTCCCATGAGAAGAACTACTCTACCCACGACCTAGAGCTGGCAGCAGTGATTTTTGCTCTGAAGTTGTGGAAGCACTATCTGTATGGAGAGAGGGTGGAGATTTTCACAGATCACAAGAGCTTAAAGTACGTATTTACACAGAATGAGCTCAACATGAGGCAGCACAGATGGCTAGAGTTGATGAAGGACTTTGACATCCTACTTCAGTATCATCCAGAAAAGGCCAACGTGGTTGCCGATGCCTTGAGTAGGTATCCGACAGCCATGTGTTTGACCATGGATCGACATTTGCTTGCTGATTTGGAGAGCCTTGGGATTGAGGTGATCGTGCCCGGAGTGCAGATGCAGTTATGGGGCCTTCGATACAGTCGGACTTGATGGAGAGGATCAAGGCGACACAGTTTGAGGACCTTGCTCTGCGGTGTCTCAGAGAGCAGGTTCGAGCAGGATTGGTGGATGGCGAGTTTTCTCTTGCAGAGGATGGTGCCTTACGACACGGTTCCAGGTTATGTGTGCCCGGCGAAGATCTCAGGGAGCAGGTTATGTAGGAGGCCTACAGATCTCAGTACTCTATACACCCTGGTGCCAACAAGATGTACCGAGATCTGAGGGAGCATGTTTGGTGGTACGGAATGAAGCGGGAGGTAGCTCGCTTCGTAGCTAGGTGCTTGGTCTGTCAGCAGGTCAAGGCAGAGAGGCAGAGGCCCGGTAGATTATTACAGCCGCTGCCCATTCCCGAGTAGAAGTGGGAGCATATCACTATAGATTTTGTATCTGGGTTACCGCGTACACCAGGAGAGAAAGACACGATTTGGGTCATCGTTGACAGGTTGACCAAATCGGCCCACTTCTTGCCATTCAAGGTGGGTACGTCTACAGAGAGGCTTGCGAAGATGTACATACGGCAGATAGTCAGGATTCACGGTGTTCCGGTCAGCATCGTCTCGGATCGGGATAGTCGCTTTACTTTCCATTTCTGGAGGAGTCTGCAGACTAGTTTGGGCACTCAGCTCAAGTTTAGTACTGCATACCACCCCCAAACGGACGGACAGTCAGAGAGGACTATTCAGACATTCGAGGATATGCTGTGGACGTACGTCTTGGACTTTGGTGGTTCCTGGGAGGATCTACATTTGGTGGAGTTTGCTTACAACAACAGTTTTCAGGCCAGCATTGAGATGTCACCTTTCGAGGCTCTGTACGGGCGTAGGTGTCATACACCCTTATCTTAGGATGATGTTGGTGAGCGAGCTTTACTGGGACCAGAGATGGTTGTTGACGCAGCCGAGAAGGTGAAGCTCATCAGGGACAGACTTTGCATGGCGCAGGACAGACATCGGCACTGGGCCGATAGCCACCGAAGGCCACTGGAGTTTGAGGTACAGATTAAAGTAGGATTAGATTTAGGTTTATTTGTTTGTGTTTGTTGAATCATGTTTGTTTATCATAGTTAACATGAGACCTTTTTTGTGTTTAGGTCGGAGACATGGTTTTTCTGAGGATATCTCCGACTCGTGGTACTATACGTTTTGGTGGAGGTGGGAAGCTTAGCCCGCGCTTCATCGGACCTTTCGTGATCAGCGGGAGAGTCGGTGACGTAGCATACAGGCTAGACTTGCCACCTGCACTAGTGGGTATCCACAACGTATTCCATGTATCACAGTTGAGACGGTACGTGGCTGACCCTAGCCACGTGCTGGATCATTCGGAGATTGAGGTTGGACCTACTCTCAGTTATCCAGAGTAGCCTGTGAAGATTCTGGATCGCCGAGAGAAGGTGCTGAGAAACCAGGTGATATCCTTGGTTCGCGTCGCATGGAGGCATCATTCTCCAGGAGAGTCTACCTGGGAGCGGGGGGATGAGATGCGCGAGCGATACCCTTATCTTTTTGGACCGTGAGGTATGATTGTCTATCCTTCTCATTGTTAGTTTCGCCTTTCAATTTCGAGGACGATATTTTTTTTAAGGAGGGTAGATTTGTCACTACCACATTTCTAGTTTGAGGGTATTTTTGTCATTTTTGAATTATTTGAATTTAATATATTTTATTAGGAATTTAAAATGATTTATTTGAATGGTGTGAATTAAATACTAGTTAATTGATTGCCATGTGGTTTAGGTTAGTCTAACCTAGATTGGACCTAACCTAGATTAGTCATAGCTAGTCTAGTTAGCCACATTGAGTTTTAGTTAGTATTGGTTAAATGGGTTTAAGTCATGATTAGCTAGGTTGAGTGGTTTGCAACTTGTCTAGGAAGGAGCCCTAGATTCTAGACCCTTGATTTGACTAGATGATAGGAGAACCCTTGATTTATTTTCCTAAAACCCTAACCCTAGATTTATGGGCCGGCCACTAGGGACACCCCCACCCTATTTAGTGTCTCCCAAAAATACTTGCCTCTTTTGTTCATTCCTCCATTTTTTCAAGAGCAAGGTTTGTTCTTCTTTCAAACTTTTCTATTTTGATCAATACTCATCTATTTTCATTCAAACTTCTTGCATTGTAATCTAATTTCTATTCTACTACTGTTGGTGGAGGTTAACTTCAGTTTTGGTATCCATTGGAGCTTTGAGCTAGCTAGAGGAAATCTCCATTGTTGAGCTTTCTTGAGGAAGAGCACCACATAGGTAACTTCCTATTATACTATTAGATTTTTGATTTCTTAGCATGGTTGCATAGCCCTAGGTGTCCTCTAACTATAGGAATAGGTTTCGTGTGGTTTCGTGTCCTTTGTGTGTCCGTATCGGACACGTATCAGTCTAGGTTTATTAGTGTTCGACGAAATGCCACAGTGGACATTTCGACCATGTTTTAGAAATGCTTTTGAATAGAAAATTAGGTTTTTATTTGGCTTATTGATTTCCCATTGACTGACTGGATTCGAGTCCAGTTCGTGTCGATATTGGACTCGTGGACACGCCCCGCGCCCGCGCAGTAGACTGTCCTGCTACTCGCGTGTCCGTACGGCTGTTCTAGGGCTCGAGGACACGTGTCCTTTGACACAGGCCTTGGGGAAATGTCTGACACGACACCCCCAAGACCACGTGTCCTGTTAGTTCGTGTCAAGTGCAGGAGTCGACCCGTACTGGACACAGGAACTGTCGATTGAACCCAGTCTGTGTGCATTGAGTTTTTGTGTGTGTTTGGACACGTTGTGTCATATTTTTAGACACCATTTCGTTAGCATGAAACACACTAATATCCACCATTAATTACCTACCTAGGTTTTATCACGAATTGTTAATTTGAATGTGGATTGGAAATGCCTAATCGACTGATACTCAAAGTATCAGTGAGAGTACACTGTTCTTCTTTTCCCTGTTTCTTAATGATTAAAAATGTTGTTAGCTAGAGTAAATTGCTAATTTATATCCTAAACATGGTTGCTAACCTCTGTTAATTGAGTTTACTTATTAGATTGGGTTGTTTGCTGTGATATGGGATTCGAAATCGAGTTTTGGAATGGGCTGATACCTCTGATACGTATGTTCAGTTTTCCTCATGTTCATTCCTATTTTATCTAATTTTAAGCTAATGTATATGTGTCTAAATGATCCTACATGTGTGTTAACCTCTGATTAATTCGATTTACATGTATGAATGGGCTTTGGATTCATGAATGGGATTTTGGCATGTGGTTAGGACTTGACTGATACATTGTATATTTCAGTTTTTCTTTCTAAATCTTAATCCTATTTTTAACTGTTTTAATTGATGATTAGATAGTCATTTGTGATCTCACATAGTTGTTAGTTCATGTTAATTCAATTGCTCATTCGAATAGGCTATTGTTATGGAAATGGGATTTTGGGACATTGTGATGGTTCTCGAATGTAATGACTGATACTATATTTGAATGATTGATTCCTTCCTTATCTGAGATTTAGCTATATGTAACTATCATGTTCACTTCACAAACCTAAGATGTGATTCTCTATTCACTGTCAATGTATTTCCAGATTTTCCCACACTCTCATATCAGTACACTACCATGTGACCTACATTGTTATTTCATTTCCTGAAAACTGAGATTTAGTGCATGTAAAGTATCATGTCTATCACTCACTGTACACAGGTTCACACAAATGTAATCACTGATTTTTCCTATATCACTGTTTCCAGATTTCCTAAGCCACTGTTTTGATTCATTCCTATTCATTGTTAATGTGTTTCCAGTTGACACCACACATTTCCTAATATGCTCACTGTTTTTCCATTTCCTGTTTATACTACTTTTCCCCTAATACTATGTCACTGTTTCCAGGTTAACCCTCACACCCTCATGCCACACACACACACACAAGTATATAATTCACATGATGCCATGCCACTGTTTTCCTTCTATTCCAGTTTACACACTATTTGTATTGCCTTGTTTTCCCATTGATACTCACACCTACACATACTCTTGTGCACTCTCATGTCTCACTAACACACACACATGTCTATCTCACACTCAAGTGGCACTCTCTTGTATTCTCACACACACGCACTTGAACACATGAGCAAATGCATTGCCCTTTCTGTTCCTATATATGTGTGTATATACATATATACATGTATATATATTATGTGAGATGTATATATAGGTATCCTATATATTATAATATGTGTGTGTATTATATTTAGATATATGTATAGATATGTTAATATATGATATGTGGGTTTGGCTTGGGCATGATATAGCCTATAGCCTAGGGCTCATGGCCTATGGGTGTGTCTGTTTGCCTAGTGAGTGTCTAGTTAGACTTGTATAGCTTGTTTAGACCTAGAATAGACTAGTTAGACTAGTATAGACTTGTTTTACTTAGGTTTGACCTAGTTGACCTAGTTTGACTTCTAGGGTTGACCAGAGTTGACCAAGAGTTGACTTGAGTGTTGTCACGCCCTAGAACCAGAATACTGGAGAGCGGGGGCGCACATAGCCAGCTACGTATATTGAAATAGAATACATCTCAACTATACGGTCACGACTGTCTAGATATGAGGGTTTACTACAAGCCAACAGTCTCTTAAGGTCAAGCCTACTGTCTTAATCTCAAGCAAATAATATAATTACAAGATGTTTGACCACCAAATATACAATAAAAGGCGTCCCAAATATTACATATCAGCTGATCATGAAGCTAGTCGTACAAAATGCTAGGACTAGCAAGAGTTAAGTCATACATGATCAACCCTAGGATTTGTTAATCATGTTTACAGCCGGTAGGCAGACAGTAAGTAAAAGTACATCGAGCTAACAGGTGCTCGTCGGCTAAACGCCTCAAAAGAATAATTTTACAATAGAGTGAGCGAAACAAAATAGAAAACCCACTCGTAGCCCGGGTTCCTTCTAGTTGCCACTATCGGGCTGGAGGTTCGGAAGATCCCCGAGAGCTGCTCCGAAATCTGGCCACACAAAACTAGCTGGGTCAAACCCCAGAAAGAGCAAGTGCCACAAAGGAGGCCACGAAATAAGAACAAAAGCCAGCATATCAGAACATAAGAAGAGAAATGAAAGAAGGTACAAGTAATAAAGAGTGCAACAGGACAATAAACGACTAGTGACGTGGGACCATTTCGGGAGCCAGGTTACAACCCTTAAAACAAACAAGGACCGAGGTTGTAACCCTTCGCCTGAATAGCACTCTGTCTCCACCCATTTATTGTTAGAGATAAGTAAAACAAGCATGTACAAGAGTAGCCAGGTACAGGGATTAGACAATACTTAGACAGGGCTGGACTCCATCCATTCACAAGCGGCCAAGCAAATTCTACGGCTTACTACTTTAACTAACTAGGGTTATCACAAGCCTTAATTACTAACAAGATGCAAGTGAGAAATTCTCAGTCCCAAGCCCTGCAGACCATCTAGTTATCCTTCCGCGGGTTGAGAGTATGGTTGGGTACATCGCCCCGGAGACGATATACCCTTTGGTGACTTAGAGGGTGCGACACATGACAGTGCGCTGGAAATGTGCTCTACTCGTCGGCAAGCTACAAGTCCAATTAAGAGCGCCCAGATAACAAGATTGCCTGTGACTGGAAATTCTCCATGAACTATAGTTTGATCTAGTCATTAGCCTAATCCATGTTCAGTGCGAATTTCTGACCGTAGGAAACCAGGGAGTCACGTCCTAGACATGATGCAAGACAAGACAAGTGGATTGCACAAGCAAGCAAGCAGGAACACCCACGGTGTCAAGTTGATTATACGAGTAAAGTTAGCCGTCGCAACAGCATCAAGATAAATCATGTCAGGGAACTTGTCAGGAGTGCGCCACGACGGGCCACTATCATGTCAGGTTGGTCATGTCAGGAGTGCACCACTACGGGTCACTGTCGTGTTATGCTAGTTCCTTGCCATACCATGCCATGTACAATAGTCATTCCCAACATATTAAGTAAAATCAAGTTCATAAAAAAAGGCGTAAGGATATAAAATGGGCGTAAAATATCTAATAAAATATCAATATACAGGTCTATAGAAGAGCCAAGCTTAAGAAATAAAAATCAAAACTCCAAGAGCCAATGGTTAAGCAAGGGGTCAGGGGAGCATCGTACGTGAAAAATCACGCACGCATGAGAGCTGCGTACGCAAAAGTCACGCACGCAGGGGAGCAGCGTATGTGAAAAGTCACGCACGCCAGAGGGCTGCGTATGTGAAAAGTCACGCACGCACGAAAGCAGCATACGTGAAAAGTCATGCACGCATGAGAGCAGCATACGTGAAAAGTCACGCACATATGAGAGCAGCATACGTTAAAAGTCACGCACGCAGAGGACAGCATACGTGAAAAGTCACACACGCAGAGGGCAGCATACGTGAAAAGTCACGCACGCATGAGAGCAGCATACGTGAAAAGTCACGCACGCATGAGAGCAGCATATGTGAAAAGTCACGCACGCAGAGGGCAGCATACGTGAAAAGTCACGCACGCAGAGGGCAGCATACGTGAAAAGTCATGCACGCATGAGAGCAGCATACGTGAAAAATCACGCACGCAGAGGGCAGCATACGTAAAAAGTTACGCACGCATGAGAGCTGCATTCGTGCAAAAGCACACAAGCAGAGGGCTGCATATGCGTAAAAACACGCACACAGGGTCTGGGTCTTCTTCTCCATGGCTGAGAAGAAGCTCCATGGCTCCAAAACTTCAAGGCACCACAAGTTGGTCATCCGAACTCCAAATCCAGATTTCCAAAGTTCTAACCAGGGTGGAATTGAACTCTCTTCCACATGGAAACATCAAAACCCATGAAAATCCAACTTAAATAGATCAAAACCATACAAAACCAAAAATAGGAGAAACCTAGATCTAGAACAATGGAGACTCCAAATCATAAAACACCAAGTTCTAATGTTGATCACCATGTCCTAAACTAGCAAATGGACAAATCAAAGAGGGTTCTCATGTGGTGGCATGTTAAACCAAATCAAACCAGATTAAACCGATTCTCCTCCACAAAATGCACCAAGCCAGGTAAAACCCAATTATGAGAACCAAAATCTGCAAGTCAAGCCAATTACAAGTACATGCCAAAATCCGAGAAAATAAATACAGGTCTGAAATACGTGCAAGCTTGACAAAAATACGTATCCAGGATATGGGTGTTACACAAGGGGAGAACCCTTACCTACCACCACCATCCCCATTTATTAACCCAACACTCTTTCTCTCTCCTCATTCACTCTTCTTTTCCTCACCATTACTCTCCACCTACACCCAAGAGCCCTAGACAAGTGCAACTTGCTTCATGATGGATCTCAAGTTTTATTGTTCCATTCTCTTCTTTACATGTTAGAACTTGGAGTTTTTAATTTTTGTGGATAGATTCTTCTAGATCTACGTTGTAACTTGGGGTTTCATGAGTCCATGGAGTTTTTCTTGGTTTTGATCTACTAAAACTTTTATTTTCGAAAACTAATAGTTCCATGAGCAAGAGCATAAAATTTCGTATGAATTTAGTTTTTGATTCACCTCATTTCGAGTTAAAATAAAGTTTTTATGGCCAAAACAAGTTTTCTGAATTTTTTATGTCGGCTTAGTGAAATTTTACACAGGGAACCCTGAAATTGCATATTTTACGCTGGATGGCATCCAGAATGTAAAATTTTACGCAGGAAAGTCTGAAATTGCGTATTTTATGCTGGATGGCATCCAGAATGTAAGATTTTACGCAGAAAACCCTGAAATTGTATATTTTACGCTGGACGGTACCTAGAATGTGAAATTTTATGCTGGAACCCTCCTTTTTTGCGTATTTTACGCAGAATTGAATTTTCGGCGTAAAAAGTGCACAGAATGACTGTTTTTGCCTAGTTTAGCTATTTTCTAGCCAGAATGTGGAAATTATGCCCCGTCTCCCCTGAGCCGCATGATTCCTCCACAACTCTTGCACCCTGTTTATATTTAGTTATTGCATATACGCTTATACCATGTTATATATTAATTTTAAATATGTTTTATGACATAATGGTAACCAGTTGTGGTACACTTTTGACAAATGACATGACATGATAGTGGCCCGTCGTGGCACAATCTTGACAGTGAATTTGACATGATATATATCTCGAATGCTGCTGCGACGGCTAGCATGTCATGACAGAATTGAATGACCTGGACACCATGGGCGATTGCGTAGTACAAATAAACCAGTACTATCTTGCACCATGTCTAGGATAGGGATCCCTGAGTATCACGGTCAGGGATACCTACAGTAATTGACTAAGGCTAATAAACTAGAATAATCCACTAGACATGAAGAGATTTCCAGTTACAGACAATCCCGTTATCTGGGCACATTAAGTGGACTTGTAGCCTACCGACGAGTAGGGCATATTTCCAGCACACAGTCACGTGTTGCATTCTTCATAAACGAACATTCGACCTGGATAACCGGATGGTCTGCAGGACTTGTGGCTGTTGGGATAATCTCATTGTATTTTGCTAATAACTAGGCCTGTGATAACCCTAGTTAGTTAAAAGTATCATGTCGTACTCTTGATTGGCCGTGATTGATTGGATGGAGTTTATTCCAGCTTAGTCTTATCCTGATCCTGTGCAAAATTGTGACATGACATGCTTATTGATGCTTGCCTTAACAATAACGATCGGGGGTCCAGTTCTGTTCAGGCGAAGGGTTACAACCCCGGTCCTTATTTGGTTTAAGGGTTGTAACTGGCTCCCGGAGCAGTTATGTGTCCTCTCTTCGTTTATTGTCTTATTGTAATCTCGTGTCATGTTCATCATGTTTTACCTTACCTTAATACCATGATTATTTATACTGGCCTTAGCGATAAAGATCGGGGGTCCAATTCTGTTCAGGCGAAGGGTTATAACCCCGGTCCTTGTTTGGTTTAAGAGTTGTAACCTGGATCCCGGAGCAGTTCTGTGTCCCCTCTTCGTTTATTGTCTTCACTGTACCAATAGTATTTGAGACGGGTTTCTATTCGGGTGAAGGGCTGCAACCCCGGTCCTTGTTTGGTTTAAGGGTTGTGACCTGGCTACTTGAATGGTTTCCTCGTACTCAGTTAATGTTGTTATCTCTATTATTATCAGTTCTTTATTTATTACCTTTAATATTCTATTATGATATGGTGATTTTAGTTCCTAAGCGAAGCCTCCTTTGTGGTACTTGCTCTTTCTGGGGTCTGACCCAGCTGGTTTTGTGTGGCCAGATATCGGAGCAGCACCAGAGGATCCACCTGTCTTCCAGCCAGATGGTGACCACCAGGCGTAACCCTGACAACGAGTGGGTTTCTCTTTGTCCTCCCACTTTATTATAAAAATTATTCTTTTGAGACGTTTAGCCGGCGAGCACGTGTTAGCCCGTATTGTACCTTTATTTACTGTTCACCTACGGGCTGTATCATGATTGATAGATCCTAGGGTTGATCATGTATGACGGAACTCTTGCTAGTCTTGACATTTTGTACGACTAGCTTCATGATCATTCAATATGTAATGTATGGGATGCCTTGCTATTATATATTTGGTGCTCTGACATCTTGTAACTATTATTGATTGCTTGAGATTGAGACAATAGGCTGGTTCATGACCATAGGAGACTGTTGGCTTGTAGTTAAACCCTCATGTATCTAGAGAGCCGTGATCGTATAGCGAGGTGGGTTGCACTTCAATATGTGTAGCTGGCTATGTACGTCCTCGCTCTCTAGTATTCTGGTTCTAGGACGTTACATAGTTTAAGTGGTGGCCCATGCAGGTCTTGTAAATCAAGATATGTAAGGGTTTACCGAATAGAAGTCTCAATCTGCACTCGTCCTTGATCTCTGCTTGTATCTTCTGAATTCCTGTAATCTTGACCTGATCACATGTTTGTATCGTTGATCTGTCCTGGTCCTTCCTTATTATTTCCTATGTCGTCTTCTTCAACGACATTGTTCCTGGACCTGCCGATCAGCAAGACGGAGCACCTCCCGTGGACCAGCAGCAACCCGAAGATCAAGCCCAACATTCAGGAGTAGCCTCCAGAGTCATGCCTACTGGAGGAGAGCCACCAGTTCAGCCCGTCCAGCCTACAGAGCCTGATGATGGCACTTTGGTGGGTCTCATCAGGTCACTATTAGCCTCCCAGGATCGTCGAGGAGATGCCTTGCACCAGGCGGTGGCAGACGCTTTGACCAGAGGAGGTCATCAGGGTAATAGCGCGGCCAACAGCTTCAAGCGCTTGAACCCTTCCTTCTTCGACGGCAGTGAAGATGCGATCACTACAGACGCATGGCTTCAGGATACATAGGTGATTCTAGAAGCAGCCAGGACTCCAAAGAACGAGAAGGTGGCCGTGGTGCACGTACAACTATTGGATCTTGTCCGCAGCTGGTGGACGGCAGAGGTCGTTGGATTAGTGGCCCCTATTGTCTGGGCAGTATTCAGGGAGAGATTTCAGACCAAGTATTTTGATGTTGTAGCTCAGTATGATCTACAGATGAGGTTCACCAATCTGAAGCAGATGGGCAGGACGGTCGATGGATATGCGGCCGAGTTCTCCAGGCTTAGTCGGTTTGCTCCCACCGTCGTGGCGATCGAGTTTGATAGAGCCCAGCAGTTCCAGCAGGGGCTCCACCTAGAGATTTTATTGGCGGTGGAACAGTTTGAGCATCAAACCTTTGATGCAGTACTGAGGGGAGCCCGGAGGCATGAATATACCTCTCAGAGGATCGTGGATAGGACCGGAGGTCGGAAGCGATCCCATAGCCAGATGAACCAGTCGTCAGCCCCAGCCCCGGCAGCCAGGGCTTTGACCATTGGAGCTCCGAGGCGGGCGACCTCAGTGACGTCGGTTCAGTATTCCACCCCGACGCACCCTCAGCAGCAGAAAGAGAAGCAGTCTTCGTGTCACGACCCGCACCCTAGAGTAAGGGCACGAGACGTGGGTACGTCCAGCCTACGCCGTAGTGTCGGCAGTAGAACGCTGTCCTAGGTCTCAATGCATCTAACAGTATAAGGCTAAGCTATTTATACTCTCCGAATGGGGGAGACATAGCAGAATGTAAACCCAATTACAACTAAGGAAGAGGAAGCACGATATGATATAGAACTCAAATAAAATACAGATGATCAGAAGAGTCTAAGTGTCTAAGATAATATCTCAGCAAACATCCAAAATACAAGTCTCAACTACAGAGTATGAAAGAATATATACAATCCAGATCTAAATGACAGAAATAAAGCCTAACTAAACTACTCTAGGCAGTAGGGGTAATGTCATCAGCTAGAGCTGGGTCCTCCTGAGAGTCCAGCTCACAAGTGTCGTCTAGGGCTGTCCCATAGAAGGTGTCAACACCAACCTTATCCTCATCCTTTGTAAACATTCAACGGTGCCCAATCAGGACGGAGCGAGCACAATACATTTCAACAGATCATAGCAGGTTAGAAAATATAATCATGCAGTAAAGTAAGATACAGGAAACTGAAGAAAGTACAGAATGTAAACAGAGAGAGAACTGTAATAAAAATATCTACTATAAGTAGAGAACTAACAGTGGCTAGTGAGTCAGAGTACAATATAAACATGTGAATGGCATAGGTGATTCTGATGCTACACTACAAAAGGATTCTGATGCTACACTACTTAGATATTATTCACATGTCTACTTCTACTCTTCCGTACCCCCAATCAATACACAAGGATCCAGCCAGGTTATGTTATGATTCATGTAACGGCCCCCGAAGGGTGGTACATGATAGTCCCATAAATGGGGATTCTAGGAAAGCCCATAAATAGAGGATTCAAGGAAGACTCTGTGATCATGAGAGTACATGTCACGAGTGATTCAATGAACCATGAAGCATAGCGATACACCATGTAAGTAAAACGCACAGAATATGTAGTATCCGATGCTCCCTGAGGGGATAACATCTCAAGAAGGGATCCATATAGTACTAATCCGTGTGACCAATATGACAGTATCAAGTAAAGTAATTTAAAGCAGGAAAATAATTCTAACAGGATATAAAATGATCAGAGAATGTACTTGCCTGCTATCTGAGTTGCCGGATAAAATTTACTGTCCGAAGAGAGGTGTCTGGATCCTAATCAGAACAGCACAAGTCACAACAAGTCCAAAATGGTAATATGAAGTTCTACTATGCATTCTACATGATGCTAGGTCAATCTACGCTTGTAACACCCATATTCTGGATACGTATTTTTGTCAAGCTTGTACGTATTTCAGACCTGTATTTATTTTCTCGGATTTTGGCATGTACTTGTAATTGGCTTGACTTGCAGATTTTGGTTCTCATAATTAGGTTTTACCTGGCTTGGTTCATTTTGTGGAGGAGAATCGGTTTGATTTGGTTTGATTTAGTTTAACATGCATTGGAACACCTTAGCCTACACTCCACCCTCAACACACCACATCCCACCCTCTTTAAAACTCGACCAACTTTTTCTCTCTCTTCATAAACTACCATTTATTTCTTCTTCTCCTTCCTCTACACAACTCTCTTCACCTTCCTCTCCATAACACCACCCTTAGGCAAGTGCATCTTACCACCACATGAGAACCTTCTTTGATTTGTCCATTTGCTAGTTTAGGACATGGTGATCAACATTAGAACTTGGTGTTTTGTGATTTGGAGTCTCCATTGTTCTAGATCTAGGTTTCTCCTATTTTTGGTTTTGTATGGTTTTGATCTATTTAAGTTGGATTTTCATGGGTTTTGATGTTTCCATGTGGAAGAGAGTTCAATTCCACCCTGGTTAGAACTTTGGAAATCTGGATTTGGAGTTCGGATGACCAACTTGTGGTGCCTTGATGTTTTGGAGCCATGGAGCTTCTTCTCAGCCATGGAGAAGAAGACCCAGATCCTGCGTGCGTGTTTTTACGCGTATGCAGCCCTCTGCTTGCGTGCTTTTGCACGAATGCAGCTCTCATGCGTGCGTGACTTTTCACGTATGCTGCCCTCTGCGTGCGTGACTTTTTACGTATGCTGCTCTCATGCGTGCGTGACTTTTCACGTATGCTGCTCTCATGTGTGCGTGACTTTTCACGTATGCTGCCCTCTGTGTGCGTGACTTTTCACGTATGCTGCCCTCTGCGTGCGTGACTTTTCACGTATGCTGCTCTCATACGTGCGTGACTTTTCACGTATGCTGCTCTCGTGCGTGCGTGACTTTTCACATACGCAGCCCTCTGGCGTGCGTGACTTTTCACATACGCTGCTCCCCTGCGTGCGTGACTTTTACATACGCAGCTCTCATGCGTGCGTGACTTTTCACGTACGATGCTCCCCTGACCCCTTGCTTAACCATTGGCTCTTGGAGTTTTAATTTTTATTTCTTAAGCTTGGCTCTTCTATAGACCTGTATATTGATATTTTATTAGATATTTTATGCCCATTTTATATCCTTACGCCTTTTTTATGAACTTGATTTTACTTAATATGTTGGAAATGACTATTGTATATGGCATGGTATGGCAAGGAACTAGCATAACACGACAGTGACCCGTAGTGGTGCACTCCTGACATGACCAACCTGACATGATAGTGGCCCGTCGTGGCGCACTCCTGACAAGTACCCTGACATGATTTATCTTGATGCTGTTGCGACGGCTAACTTTACTCGTATAATCAACTTGACATCGTGGGTGTTCCTGCTTGCTTGCTTGTGCAATCCACTTGTCTTGTCTTGCATCATGTCTAGGACGTGACTCCCTAGTTTCCCACGGTCAAGGATTCGTACTGAACATGGATTAGGCTAATGACTAGATCAAACTATAGTTCATGGACAATTTCCAGTCACAGGCAATCTTGTTATCTGGGCGCTCTTAATTGGACTTGTAGCTTGCCGACGAGTAGAGTTTTCGTTTTCCAGAGGCGCAGTGGAGCCATCTTCCCCAGCATTGCGGATGGCAGTAGCAGCAGTGCAGTTACCCCGGATAGTTGAAGAGTTTCCAAATGTCTTTCCAGAGGAGCTTCCAGGGATGCCGCCGGAGCGGAAGATTGAGTTTACTATAGACTTGATTCCCGGGACAGCACCAGTATCAGAGCGAGTCTACAGGATGGCACCTTCGGAGTTGGAGATTTTGTACAAGATGATTGAAGAACTGAGGACCAAGGGATTCATTCGTGCAAGTGGATCATCTTGGGGAGCCCCGATGCTTCTTGTGAAAAAAAAAGGATGGTACGTCCAGGTTATGTGTAGATTATCGTACCTTGAACTCAGTGACAATCAAGAACAGATACCCTCTTCCGAGGATAGATGACTTGTTTGATCAGCTCAGAGGGGCTTCAGTGTTCTCGAAGATAGACTTGCGGTCAGGATACCACCAGATCAGAGTCAGAGAGCAAGACATCCCGAAGACAGCATTCAGATCGAGGTATGGGCATTGGGAGTTCCTTGTTATGCCCTTTGGAGCAACCAATACGCCGGCCGTATTTATAGACCTCATGAATCGTATTTTCATGCCTTACTTGGATTAATTTGTGATCGTGTTCCTAGATGACATCCTGGTCTACAGCAAGAGTGAAGCAGAGCATGAGCAGCATCTCAGAGTCGTCCTTCAGACGCTTAGGGAGCACCAGTTGTACGCCAAGTTCAGTAAATGCGAGTTCTGGCTCGATCGCATTTCGTACTTGGGTCACGTCATTACCCGAGGAGGAGTGGAAGTGGATCCCCAGAAGATTGTGGCTATCGAGTCCTGGCCGGTACCCAGCTCAGTGGCAGAGGTTCGCAGCTTCCTTGGATTGGCCGGCTACTACCGGCGATTTATTTCAGATTTCACAAGGATTTCAGCGCCGATGACCCAGTTGACCCGCAAGGATGTGCCTTTTTTTGGACAGCAGAGTGTCAGGAATCATTTAAGAAGTTGAAGTGAGGTTTGATAACGGCTCCCATTCTCACCCTTCCAGATGGGACCGGAGGATTCACAGTTTATTGCGACGCTTCAGGCAGAGGATTGGGGTGTGTCTTGATGCAGCATGGGAAGGTAATATCTTATGCGTCACGTCAACTTCGTGATCATGAGAAGAATTACCCGACCCACGACTTGGAATTGGCGGCGGTAGTGTTTGCTTTGAAGTTATGGAGACACTACTTGTACGGAGATAGAGTGGAGATCTTTACTGATCATAAGAGCCTGAAGTATGTTTTCACCCAGAAGGACCTTAATATGCGGCAGAGAAGATGGCTTGAGCTGCTGGTGGACTATGATGTGGATTTGCAGTATTATTCCGGGAAGGCCAACGTCGTGGCAGATGCATTGAGCAGGAGAGCCGGAGTTTATTTCCTGATGGCACAACCAGAGTTATTGGCAGATCTTCAGAAGATAGGAATTAAAGTGGTTCTTCCAACCAGCGTGGCATTGATGGCCAGCCTACAGATTCAGTCCAGCATAGTTAAGAGAATCCGGGTGGCGCAGTCAAAAGATTCCAAGATCCAGCGACTCAGAGCAGAGTGTGAAGCAGGAAGAAGGCCAGAGTTATGTATTCATGAGGATGGTACACTTCGACACGGCTCTCGTCTTTGTGTATCCAGTGGAGATATCAGACAGGAAGTCATGGCAGAAGCTCACAGTTCGCAGTATTCTATTCATCCCGGTGGCACGAAGATGTACCGTGATATTCGTCAGCATTTCTGGTGGATTGGCATGAAGAAGGAGATAGCCCGGTTCGTCTCTCGGTGTTTGGTTTGCCAACAGGTTAAAGCTGAACATCAGAGGTCCGCTGGACTTCTTCAACCCTTACCGATCCCAGAGTAGAAATGGGAACATATAACCATGGATTTCGTGACCGGATTGCCCAGATCTCCGGCCGGCAGAGATGCTATTTGGGTAATTATGGACATGCTTACCAAGGTGGTACACTTTCTCCCATTCAGAGTTGGGCAGTCGACGGCGCAGTTAGCAGAGATGTATCTCAGGCAGATCGTCAGGCTTCACGGCGTGCCAGTCAGCATCACCTCGGACAGGGATTCAAGATTCATATCACACTTTTGGCGTAGCTTGCAAGAGAGTTTGGAAACTCGTCTCCAATTCAGTTCAGCATATCATCCGCAGACAGATGGTCAGTCAGAGCGCACTATTCAGACTCTTGAAGACATGTTGAGGTCTTGCACCTTCGACTTCGGTGGTTCATGGGAAGATCACCTGCATCTTGTGGAATTCTCGTACAACAATAGTTTCCAGGCCAGTATCCAGATGGCTCCGTTCGAGGCTCTTTATGGTAGGAAGTGCAGATCCCCGCTAGCATGGGACGATGCGGGGAGAGGCAGATGCTCAGACCCGAATTGATTTCCCAGACGGTTGAAGTGGTCAGGAAGGTCAGAGATCACCTCCGAGTTGCCCAAGATCGCCAGCGGCATTGGACCGATGCTCATCGACGTCCCTTAGAATTTGTTGTCGGCGACCATGTATTCCTTAGGATCTCGCCTAACCGCGGCGTCATTTATTTGTTGTGCGGGAAAAGCTTAGTCCTAGGTATATAGGGTCGTTCGATATTCTGGAGCGAGTAGGAGATGTATCCTATCGTCTCGCTCTTCTTCCGTCGCTAAGTGAGGTGCATGATGTATTCCATGTGTCCCAATTACGACGGTATATTCCGAACCCGAGCCACATCTTAGACCATTCGGAATTGGTTGTTGGTACCAACCTTTCGTATGAGGAGAGGCCCGTGTCTATATTGGATCGGAGGAAGAAGATACTCAAGAACAAGACTATTAAATTAGTCCGTGTTGCTTGGGGTCATCACTCTATAGGTGAGTCAACGTGGGAGCGTGAGGACGACATCCGATCGCGATATCCCTACCTGTTTGACTCGTAAGGTATAATGTCTTCCTTATGCCTTATGTTTTCCATCCCTTGCTTGCATGTATGATTGTCTGATTGCTTGCCTAGTTATAGCTTGCCTGTGATTAATATAGCTTGTCCTTGTCCCTCTAGCCTCTTAATTAAATTCCGAGGACGGAATTCTTTTAAGGTGGGTAGAGTTGTAACACCCATATTCTGGATACGTATTTTTGTCAAGCTTGCACGTATTTCAGACCTGTATTTATTTTCTCGGATTTTGGCATGTACTTGTAATTGGCTTGACTTGCAGATTTTGGTTCTCATAATTGGGTTTTACCTGGCTTGGTTCATTTTGTGGAGGAGAATCGGTTTGATTTGGTTTGATTTGGTTTAACATGCATTGGAACACCTTAGCCTACACTCCACCCTCAACACACCACATCCCACCCTCTTTAAAATTCTACCAACTTTTTCTCTCTCTTCATAAACCACCATTTATTTATTCTTCTCCTTCCTCTACACAACTCTTTTCACCTTCCTCTCCACAACACCACCCTTAGGCAAGTGCATCTTGCCACCACATGAGAACCCTCTTTGATTTGTCCATTTGCTAGTTTAGGACATGGTGATCAACATTAGAACTTGGTGTTTTGTGATTTGGAGTCTCTATTGTTCTAGATCTAGGTTTCTCCTATTTTTGGTTTTGTATGGTTTTGATCTATTTAAGTTAGATTTTCATGGGTTTTGATATTTCCATGTGGAAGAGAGTTCAATTCCACCATGGTTAGAACTTTGGAAATCTGGATTTGGAGTTCGGATGACCAACTTGTGGTGCCTTGAAGTTTTGGAGCCATGGAGCTTCTTCTCAGCCATGGAGAAGAAGACCCAGACCCTGCGTGCGTGTTTTTACGCATATGCAGCCCTCTGCTTGCGTGCTTTTGCACGAATGCAGCTCTCATGAGTGCGTGACTTTTCACGTATGCTGCCCTCTGCGTGCGTGACTTTTCACGTATGCTGCCCTCTGCGTGCGTGACTTTTTACGTATGCGGCTCTCATGCGTGCGTGACTTTTCACGTATGCTGCCCTCATGCGTGCGTGACTTTTCACGTATGCTGCCCTCTGCGTGCGTGACTTTTCACGTATGATGCTCTCATACGTGCGTGACTTTTTACGTATGCTGCTCTCATGCGTGCGTGACTTTTCACGTATGCTGCTCTCGTGCGTGAGTGACTTTTCACATACACAGCCCTCTGGCGTGCGTGACTTTTCACATACGCTGTTCCCCTGCGTGCGTGACTTTTGCGTACGCAGCTCTCACGCGTGCGTGACTTTTCACGTACGATGCTCCCCTGACCCCTTGCTTAACCATTGGCTCTTGGAGTTTTAATTTTTATTTCTTAAGCTTGGCTCTTCTATAGACCTGTATATTGATATTTTATTAGATATTTTACGCCCATTTTATATCCTTACGCCTTTTTTATGAACTTGATTTTACTTAATATGTTGGGAATGACTATTGTACATGGCATGGTATGGCAATGAACTAGCATAACACGACAGTGACCCATAGTGGTGCACTCCTGACATGACCAACCTGACATGATAGTGGCCCGTCGTAGCGTACTCCTGACAAGTACCCTGACATGATTTATCTTGATGCTGTTGCGACGGCTAACTTTACTCGTATAATCAACTTGACACCGTGGGTGTTCCTGCTTGCTTGCTTGTGCAATCCACTTGTCTTGTCTTGCATCATGTCTAGGACGTGACTCCCTGGTTTCCCACGGTCAGGGATTCGTACTGAACATGGATTAGGCTAATGACTAGATCAAACTATAGTTCATGGAGAATTTTCAGTCACAGGCAATCTTGTTATCTGGGCGCTCTTAATTGGACTTGTAGCTTGCCGACGAGTAGAGCACATTTCCAGCGCACTGTCATGGGTTGCACCCTCTAAGTCACCTAAGGGTATATCGTCTCCGGGAAGATGTACCCAACCATACTCTCAACCTGCGGAAGGATAACTAGATGGTCTGCAGGGCTTGGGACTGGAAATTTCTCACTTGCATCTTGTTAGTAATTAAGGCTTGTGATAACCCTAGTTAGTTAAAGTAGTAAGCCGTAGAATTTGCTTGGCCGCTTGTGAATGGATAGAGTCCAGCCCTGTCTAAGTCTTGTCTAGTCCCTGTACCTGGCTACTCTTGTACATGCTTGTTTTACTTATCTCTAACAATAAATGGGTGGAGACAGAGTGCTATTCAGGCGAAGGGTTACAACCTCGGTCCTTGTTTGGTTTAAGGGTTGTAACCTGGCTCTCGGAATGGTCCCACGTCACTAGTCGTTTATTGTCCTGTTGCACTCTTTATTACTTGTACCTTCTTTCATTTCTCTTCTTATGTTCTGATATACTGGCTTTTGTTCTTATTTTGTGGCCTCCTTTGTGGCACTTGCTCTTTCTGGGGTTTGACCCAGCTGGTTTTGTGTGGCCAGATTTCGGAGCAGCTTCCGAGGATCTTTCGAACCTCCAGCCCGATGGTGGCAACTAGAAGGAACCCGGGCTACGAGTGGGTTTTCTATTTTGTTTCGCTCACTCTATTGTAAAATTATTCTTTTGAGGCGTTTAGCCGACGAGCACCTGTTAGCTCGATGCACTTTTACTTACTGTCTGCCTACGGGCTGTAAACATGATTAACAAATCCTAGGGTTGATCATGTATGACTTAACTCTTGCTAGTCCTAATATTTTGTACGACTAGCTTCATGATCAGCTGATATGTAATATTTGGGACGCCTTTTATTGTATATTTGGTGGTCAAACATCTTGTAATTATATTATTTGCCTGAGATTGAGATAGTAGGCTTGACCTTAAGAGACTGTTGGCTTGTAGTAAACCCTCATATCTAGATAGCCGTGACCGTATAGTTGAGATGTATTCTATTTCAATATACATAGCTGGCTATGTGCGCCCCCGCTCTCCAGTATTCTGGTTCTGGGGCGTGACATGGTTTAAGTGGTAGCCCATGCAGGTCCTGTCAATCAAGAAATGTGAGGGTTTACCGATTAGATGTCTCAATCAGTATTCGCCTTTGATCTCCGCCCGTATTTTCAAATCCCTGGAATTCTTGCCCTGATTACATGCTTGTATCGTTGATCTTTCCTGGTCCTTCCTCATTGTTTTCCTGTGTCGTCTTCTTCAGCGATACTGTACCTGACCCTGCCGATCAGCAAGGAGGAGCGCCTCCCGTGGGCCAGCAGCAACCTGGAGATCAAGCCCAGCATTCCGGAGTCGCCTCCAGAGTGATACCTACTGGAGGAGAGTCACCAGTTCGGCCCGTCCAGCCCGCTGAGCCAGATGATGGTACCTTAGTAGGTCTCATCAGAACCTTGATAGCTTCTCAGGATCGTCGCGGAGACGCCTTGCACCAGACTGTGGCAGATGCTTTGACCAGAGGCGGTCATCCAGGGAACAGCTCGGCCAACAGCTTCAAGCGCTTGAACCCTCCTTTCTTCGACGGCAGCGAGGATGCGATTGCCGCGGATGCATGGCTTCAGGATACCGAGGTGATTCTAGAAGCAGCTAGGACACCCGAGAATGAGAAGGTGGTGGTGGTATGCCTGCAGTTGTTGGACTTGGCTCGTAGTTGGTGGGCAGCGCAGGCCATGGGATTAGTGGCACCCATTGCTTGGGCAGTATTTAGAGAGAGATTTCAGACGAATTATTTCGATGCTGTGGCTCGGTACGACCTGCAGACCAGATTTACCAACTTGAAGCAAGGAGGCAGAACAGTCGACAGTTATGCATCGGAGTTTTCTTGACTCAGTAGGTTTGCCCCCACCTAGGTGGCGACCGAGTATGATCGAGCCCAGCGATTCCAGCAGGGGCTGCATTTGGAGATCTTGTTGGCGGTTGAGCAGTTCAAGCACCAGACGTTCGATACAGTCCTGAGAGCTGCTAGGAGGCATGAGTACACCTCCCAGAGGATCGTGGATAGGACCGGAGGTAGGAAGCGGTCCCACAGTCAGATGCACCAATCATCGGCTCCAGCCCCGGCAGCTAGGTGATTGACCATTGAAACTTCGAGGCGGGCGGCCTCAGTGACGTCGGTTCAGCATTCGACCCCGACGTACCCGCAGCAGCAGAAGCAGAAGCAGACTTCCGCGATGGGATGTTCTCATTGCGGGAAGCCGGGCCATGTGGTGGCAGATTGTCGTAGGGCGCAAGGATTATGCCTAGCTTGTAGAGCGGCAGATCACAAGATAGGAGCCTGCCCGAATAGGGGTAGTTCTTCCTCTTTTAACCTAACCAGTCCATCGGTTAGGGGATCAGCACCTGTACAGCAGCAGCAGTACCCGAGGCCATTGTTGCCTCAGGCCCAGGCATTCCAGCAGCAGTGTGCCCAGGCTCCAGTGCAGAGCAGGCAGAGAGGTTTCCAGCAGAGGGGACCAGCAGCCAGAGGACAAGGTCAGGCCATGATGATGGCTATGGAAGAAGAACTTACACCAGGTGAGGTAGTGGCAGGTACTATTCTCGTCAACTCCTCTCCAGCGTCTGTATTATTTGATTCTGGTGCATCGCATTCATTTATGTCTGCACAATTCGCGACACGGATAGGATTGGAGCCCGAGTCATTATCAGTGAGGCTCAATATACTTACTGGTAATGGCCTTGTGGGAGTAGATCGAGTGTTTTCCTCGTGTCGGATCGTAGTTAGCGGTAGGGAGTTCCCCGCTAGATTCATAGAGTTTTCTATGGCAGACTATGATGTAGTCTTTGGCATGGATTGGTTGAGGGACCAGTATGCTAGGATAGACTGCCATATTGGCAGAGTTGTCTTTAGTATCCCCGGCAAGCCAGAGTTTTTGTTTTCCAGAGGAGCAGTGGAGCCATCTTCCCCAGTGTTGCGGATGGCAGTAGCAGCAGTGCAGTTATCCCGGATAGTTGAAGAGTTTCCAGATGTCTTTCCAGAGGAGCTTCCAGGGATACCGCCAGAGAGGGAGATCGAGTTCACTATAGACTTGATTCCCGGGACAGCACCAGTATCAGAGCGAGTCTACAGAATGGCGCCTTCAGAGTTGAAGATTTTATACAAGATGATTGAAGAACTCAGGACCAAGGGATTCATTCGTGCAAGTGGATCGTCTTGGGAAGCCCCGATGTTTCTTGTGAAAAAGAAGGATGGTACGTCCAGGTTATGTGTTGATTATTGTACCTTGAATTCGGTGACAATAAAGAACAGATACCCTCTTCCGAGGATAGATGACTTGTTTGATCAGCTCAGAGGGGCTTCAGTGTTCTCAAAGATAGACTTGCGGTCAGGATACCACCAGATCAGAGTCAGAGAGCAAGACATCCCGAAGACGGCATTCAGATCGAGGTATAGGCATTGGGAGTTCCTTGTTATGCCCTTTGGAGCAACCAATGCGCTGGCCGTATTCATGGACCTCATGAATCGTATTTTCATGCCTTACTTGGATCAATTTGTGATCGTGTTCCTAGATGACATCCTGATCTACAGCAAGAGTGAAGCAGAGCATGAGCAGCATCTCAGAGTCGTCCTTCAGACGCTTAGGGAGCACCAGTTGTACGCCAAGTTCAGTAAATGCGAGTTCTGGCTCGATCGCATTTCGTACTTGGGTCACATCATTACCCGAGGAGGAGTAGAAGTGGATCCCCAGAAGATTGTGGCTATCGAGTCCTGGCCGGTACCCAGCTCAGTGGCAGAGGTTCGCAGCTTCCTTGGATTGGCCGGCTACTACCGGTGATTTGTTTCAGATTTCGCAAGGATTTCAGCACCGATGACCCAGTTGCCCCGCAAGAATATGCCGTTTGTTTGGACAGCAGAGTGTCAGGAATTATTTGAGAAGTTGAAGCGAGGTTTGATAACGGCTCCCATTCTCACCCTTCCAGATGGGACCGGAGGATTCACAGTTTATTGCGATGCTTCAGGCAGAGGATTGGGGTGTGTCTTGATGCAGCATGGGAAGGTAATATCTTATGCGTCACGTCAACTACGTGATCATGAGAAGAATTATCCGACCTACGACTTGGAATTGGCGGCGGTAGTGTTTGCTTTGAAGTTGTGGAGACACTACTTGTACGGAGATAGAATGGAGATCTTTACTGATCATAAGAGCCTGAAGTATGTTTTCACCCAGAAGGACCTTAATATGCGGCAGAGAAGATGGCTTGAGCTGCTGGTGGACTATGATGTGGATTTGCAGTATCATCCCGGGAAGGCCAACGTCGTGGCAGATGCATTGAGCAGGAGAGCCGGAGTTTATTTCCTGACGACGCAACCAGAGTTATTGGCAGATCTTCAGAAGATGGGAATTGAAGTGGTTCTTCCAACCAGCGTGGCATTGATGGCCAGCCTACAGATTCAGTCCAGCATAGATGAGAGAATCCGGGTGGCGCAGTCAACAGATTCCAAGATCCAGCGACTCAGAGCAGAGTGTGAAGCAGGAAGAAGGCCAGAGTTATGTATTCATGAGGATGGTACACTTCGACACGGCTCTCGTCTTTGTGTACCCAGTAGAGATATCAGACAGGAAGTCATGGCAGAAGCTCACAGTTCGCAGTATTCTATTCATTCCGGTGGCACGAAGATGTACCGTGATATTCGTCAACATTTCTGGTGGAATGGCATGAAGAGGGAGATAGCCCGGTTCGTCTCTCGGTGTTTGGTTTGCCAACAGGTTAAAGCTGAACATCAGAGGCCCGCTGAACTTCTTCAACCCTTACCGATCCCAGAATGGAAATGGAAACATATAACCATGGATTTCGTGACCGGATTGCCCAGATCTCCGGCCGACAGAGTTGCTATTTGGGTAATTGTGGACAGGCTTACCAAGGTGGCACACTTTCTTCCATTCAGAGTTGGGCAGTCGACGGCGCAGTTAGCAGAGATGTATCTCAGGCAGATCGTCAGGCTTCACGGTGTGCCAGTCAGCATCACCTCGGACAGGGATTCAAGATTCACATCACACTTTTGGCGTAGCTTGCAAGAGAGTTTGGAAACTCGTCTCCAGTTCAGTTCAGCATATCATCCGCAGACAGATGGTCAGTCAGAGCGCACTATCCAGACTCTTGAAGACATGATGAGGTCTTGCACCCTCGACTTCGGTGGTTCATGGGAAGATCACCTGCATCTTGTAGAATTCTCGTACAACAATAGTTTCCAGGCCAGTATCCAGATGGCTCCGTTCGAGGCTCTGTATGGTAGGAAGTGCAGATTCCCGCTAGCATGGGATGATGTCGGAGAAAGGCAGATGCTTGGCCCAGAGGTGATTGCCCAGACAGTTGAAGTGGTCAGAAGGATCAGAGATCGACTTCGAGTTGCCCAAGATCGCCAGCGGCATTGGGCCGATGCTCATCGGCGTCCCTTAGAATTTGTTGTCGGCGACCATGTATTCCTTAGGATCTCGCCTAACTGCGGCGTCATTCGCTTTGGCGTACGAGGAAAGCTTAGTCCTAGGTATATAGGGCCGTTCGATATTCTAGAGCGAGTTGGAGATGTATCCTATCGTCTCGCTCTTCCGTCGTCGCTAAGTGAGGTGCATGATGTATTCCATGTGTCCCAATTACGACGGTATATTCCGGACCCGAGCCACATCTTAGACCATTCGGAATTGGTTGTTGGTACCAACCTTTCGTATGAGGAGAGGCCCGTGTCTATATTGGACCGGAGGGAGAAGATACTCAAGAACAAGACTATTAAATTAGTCCGTGTTGCTTGGGGTCATCACTCTATAGGTGAGTCAACGTGGGAGCGTGAGGACGACATCCGATCGCGATATCCCTACCTGTTTGACTCGTAAGGTATAATGTCTTTCTTATGCCTTATGTTTTCCATCCCTTGCTTGCATGTATGATTGTCTGATTGCTTGCCTGGTTATAGCTTGCCTGTGATTAATATAGCTTGTCCTTGTCCCTCTAGCCTCTTAATTAAATTTCGAGGACGAAATTCTTTTAAGGTGGGTAGAGTTGTAACACCCATATTCTGGATACGTATTTTTGTCAAGCTTGCACGTATTTCAGACCTGTATTAATTTTTTCAGATTTTGGCATGTACTTGTAATTGGCTTGACTTGCAGATTTTGGTTCTCATAATTGGGTTTTACCTTGCTTGGTTCATTTTGTGGAGGAGAATCGGTTTGATTTGGTTTAACATGCCACCACATGAGAACCCTCTTTGATTTGTCCATTTGCTAGTTTAGGACATGGTGATCAACATTAGAACTTGGTGTTTTGTGATTTGGAGTCTCCATTGTTCTAGATCTAGGTTTCTCCTATTTTCGGTTTTGTATGGTTTTGATCTATTTAAGTTGGATTTTCATGGGTTTTGATGTTTCCATGTGGAAGAGAGTTCAATTCCACCCTGGTTAGAACTTTGGAAATCTGGATTTGGAGTTCGGATGACCAACTTGTGGTGCCTTGAAGTTTTGGAGCCATGGAGCTTCTTCTCAGCCATGGAGAAGAAGACCCAGACCCTGCGTGCGTGTTTTTACGCGTATGCAGTCCTCTGCTTGCGTGCTTTTGTACGAATGCAGCTCTCATGCGTGCGTGACTTTTCACGTATGATGTCCTCTGCGTGCGTGACTTTTCACGTATGCTGCTCTCATGCGTGCGTGACTTTTCACGTATGCTGCCCTCTGCGTGCGTGACTTTTCACGTATGCTGCCCTCTGCGTGCGTGACTTTTCACGTATGCTGCTCTCATGCGTGCGTGACTTTTCACGTATGTTGCTCTCATGCGTGCGTGACTTTTCACGTATGCTGCTCTCATGCGTGCGTGACTTTTCACGTATGCTGCCCTCTGCGTGCGTGACTTTTCACGTATGCTGCCCTCTGCGTGCGTGACTTTTCACGTATGCTGCTCTCATGCGTGCGTGACTTTTCACGTATGTTGCTCTCATGCGTGCGTGACTTTTCACGTATGCTGCCCTCTGCGTGCGTGACTTTTCACGTATGCTGCCCTCTGCGTGCGTGCGTGCGTGACTTTTCACGTATGCTGCTCTCGTGCGTGCGTGACTTTTTACATACGTAGCCCTCTGGCGTGCGTGACTTTTCACATACGCTGCTCCCCTGCGTGCGTGACTTTTGCGTACGCAGCTCTCATGCGTGCGTGACTTTTCACGTACGATGCTCCCCTGACCCCTTGCTTAACCATTGGCTCTTGGAGTTTTGATTTTTATTTCTTAAGCTTGGCTCTTCTATAGACCTGTATATTGATATTTTATTAGATATTTTACGCCCATTTTATATCCTTACGTCTTTTTTATGAACTTGATTTTACTTAATATGTTGGGAATGACTATTGTACATGGCATGGTATGGCAAGTAACTAGCATAACACGACAGTGACCCGTAGTGGTGCACTCCTGACATGACCAACCTGACATGATAGTGGCCCGTCGTGGCGCACTCCTGACAAGTACCCTGACATGATTTATCTTGATGCTGTTACGACGGCTAACTTTACTCGTATAATCAACTTGACACCGTGGGTGTTCCTGCTTGCTTGCTTGTGCAATCCACTTGTCTTGTCTTGCATCATGTCTAGGACGTGACTCCCTGGTTTCCCACGGTCAGGGATTCGCACTGAACATGGATTAGGCTAATGACTAGATCAAACTATAGTTCATGGAGAATTTTCAGTCACAGGCAATCTTGTTATCTGGGCGCTCTTAATTGGACTTGTAGCTTGCCGACGAGTAGAGCACATTTCCAGCGCACTGTCATGTGTTGCACCCTCTAAGTCCCCTAAGGGTATATCGTCTCCGGGACGATGTACCCAACCATACTCTCAACCCGCGGAAGGATAACTAGATGGTCTGCAGGGCTTGGGACTGGGAATTTCTCACTTGCATCTTGTTAGTAATTAAGGCTTGTGATAACCCTAGTTAGTTAAAGTAGTAAGCCGTAGAATTTGCTTGGCCGCTTGTGAATGGATGGAGTCCAGTCCTGTCTAAGTCTTGTCTAGTCCCTGTACCTGGCTACTCTTGTACATGCTTGTTTTACTTATCTCTAACAATAAATGGGTGAAGACAGAGTGCTATTCAGGCGAAGGGTTACAACCTCGGTCCTTGTTTGGTTTAAGGGTTGTAACCTGGCTCCCGGAATGGTCCCGCGTCATTAGTCGTTTATTGTTCTGTTGCACTCTTTATTACTTGTACCTTCTTTCATTTCTCTTCTTATGTTCTGATATGCTGGCTTTTGTTCTTATTTCGTGGCCTCCTTTGTGGCACTTGCTCTTTCTGGGGTTTGACCCAGCTGGTTTTGTGTGGCAAGATTTCGGAGCAGCTCCCGAGGATCTTTCGAACCTCCAGCCCGATGGTGGCAACTAGAAGGAACCCGGGCTACGAGTGGGTTTTCTATTTTGTTTCGCTCACTCTATTGTAAAATTATTCTTTTGAGGCGTTTAGCCGACGAGCACCTGTTAGCTCGATGCACTTTTACTTACTGTCTGCCTACGGGCTGTAAACATGATTAACAAATCCTAGGGTTGATCATGTATGACTTAACTCTTACTAATCCTAGCATTTTGTACGACTAGCTTCATGATCAGCTGATATGTAATATTTGGGACGCCTTTTATTGTATATTTGGTGGTCAAACATCTTGTAATTATATTATTTGCTTGAGATTGAGACAGTAGGCTTGACCTTAAGAGACTGTTGGCTTGTAGTAAACCCTCATATCTAGACAGCCGTGACCGTATAGTTGAGATGTATTCTATTTCAATATACGTAGCTGGCTATGTGCGCCCCCGCTCTCCAGTATTCTGGTTCTGGGACGTGACACCTTGGTTCATGATGAACCAATAAGCAACCCAAGCCGAACCAAGCCAACCCAAACAAGCCGAACCAAGCCAGGAGACATGCATTATGAGTCAGATACGTACACGTATCCCAAAATACGTAATACGAACTATTGTCATCACAAAAATCAAATAATATTCATGTCTATAATTATGTGATATAGTGCAAATTATTATATCAGTTAAACCCTAAATCAAATATCTACAAATTCAACCCCAAAATCAAATATCTACAAATTCAATTGCAAAATTTACTTCGTGCTCAGAACCCTAAATTTAACAAAAGAACTCTAATTCAAGGGTGGCAAGAACCCTAATTCACTTCGTGCTCAGCCTTGGGGTTTAACTGCTCTTCAATTAGGATTTTCGTAATGAAAAGAAAAGTAGAAAAGCCTAAATTTAAGATTCGAAGAAGATGATCCCAAAATTCACTTCGTGCTAATAATAACGGTGCCTGCAGAATCCTAAATTCACTTCGTGCTCTTCAGTTAGGGTTTTCAGAATGAAATGAAAAGAATAAAACCCTAAATTGAGGATTCGAAGAAAACAATCGAAGAAGACGAAAAATAATAAGAAGAAGAAGATAGAGAGAGGGGGGGGGGGGGGGGGAGGAGAGGTACCCATCTGCGAGCGGCGCCGCCGCTTCGTGCTCAGCCGATCGTCGTCGCCTCTCCTCGTCGCCTCTCCTCGTCTTCAGCAGATCGTCGTCGCCTCTTCTAGCACGTTCGTCCTTGGAAGATGAAGAGATACAGAGAGAGAGAGAGTTGGATAGAGCGGGAATTGAGCCAATTCCCCGGCCTCACCCCTTATTTTAGTTGAGTGTACACGTGGACTACACACGTGTAAACTTAGTTTAGGAGTTGGCTTGCCACGTCACATTTCAGTTAGCAACTTGACGGAAAGTTAGTATAGGGACTGTAATACACCTTATTTATAACGTGTGTTACTTTTAAGTAAAAAATAATAAACGAGATACTTCACTATTAATAGGACCTATTTGGAGGACCACAAGCAATTGAGCCAATTTTTGGTCTAGCCTATGCTAGATGGCCTACCGCTTGGAGCAGGCTCTTTGTTAGACCATGGGGGAAAAGAACTGAAAGAACAAAGGCTTTGTTGTCATATATTAATTTTTACATGACAACAAATGGCAGCTACTTCTACTTCTACTTTTTTTTTTTTTTTTTTTTTTGTGAATTCTAGTTCTATCATGTTTTATAATTAGGATCTTAGCTACTTAGATAGATGTCTGCATATTTTGTGGCCATGCCTAGTAATAATGGATTAGCAAGAGATGCATTGGCCTAATTTGGATTGTAATTATATTATATTTCATTAGCTTAAATGTTTTATTTTTGAAATGCTTGTTAGACTAGCATTTCTCTCGTTTGAGTCTCGAAATGATGGCAAGTTTGAAAAATAAAAATCCCTCCCAAATAGTATTCGTTCGGTTCACATCTTGCTTTTAACACCAAATGAATCAGATGAAACGTACACATGAAATCCAAACTGGCCCATACTCTCTCTTTGATCAGCATTAATGGTCTGACTGACTTGTTAAATAATGATTTTAGGAGAACCTCTCTCTAATCTTTCTTAGAATTTTCTTTTTCTCACTTGTAATACAAAAAAGAAGAAGAAAAGAATAAGATCATCTCCAATGGTGATTTCTAAAATTGAGTTCTTATCCTATTTCGCATTGTACTTTAATGAGATTTCTATCATAATTGGAAGAGTTTCTACGTAGAAACTGTAGACATACAAAAATGCTTTCCAATGATTTTCCATTTCTATCCTAGGAGAATTTCTATGAGGGTTTCTACATGTAAAAACCCTCCTAGAAAGTTTTCATCCTACATCATTGCCACCTAGGATAGAAATGTTGATAGAAATCACTATTGGGAGAAGTTTTTTTCTAAAATGGATTTCTTCCATAGAAATAGGGAAGATAGAAACCCCCATTGGAGATGGTCTAAGAGGGTAAAAATGAGTCATGGCTTGATCTCAAGTAGAATTAAGAACCTGAACTAGTCATTAAAATCTGAGATATGGAAGGGAGTTAAATTACCATCATTAAAATCTGGGCTTAATTGCACTTTAATACCCTCAACTATTTCTGTTTTTCAACTTGATATCCTAAACTTTTTTTTGTAACAAGTTGATACCCGAAATTTTTTTTGGACGAAAATACCTTGGTCAAACTTGAAAATTACCCCCCCACCACCCCACCCCCTTCCCGATTTCTGCCACCCCCCTCCCGTTTCCGGCCACCCGCCCCCGCCTCTCCCCCTAGGGCACGACAGCGTGGGAGGAGGGGGGCTGGGGGGGACGGTCGAAAGCGGGAGGGGGGGGATGGGGGGGGGGACGGTCGAAAGCGGGAGGGGGGGGAGGCGGCCGGAAGAGGGAGGGGGGGGGGTGGCCAGAAGCGGGAGAGGGGAGTGGCCGGAGGGGGGGCGTGGCGGGAGGGAGGGGGGATGGGACTGTGCGGGAGGGGAGGGTGGCCGGATTGGGGCCGGGGGGGGGGGGGGGGGGGGGGGGGGGAGGGGAGGGAAGAAGGGGAGAGGGAAGGGATAAGGGCATTTTCGAGACTTTTAAAATTTAAGGTATCAAGTTGAAAAAAATAATAGTTGAGGTATTAAGTTGTTGAGGAAAATAGTTTAGGATATGAAGTTGAAAAATCGGAATAGTTGAAGGTATCAAAGTACAATTTAGCCTAAAATATGAGACTTTGGAGGAGAATACTTACAATACATATATTTGATAAATCAACCTTTCAAAGTAGCCCGTCTAGCTCAACTGGAAGAGCGCAAAGGCTCATAACCTTGTGGTTGTGGGTTCGAACCCCACGATGGGCGTTCTATTTTCGTTACAATTTTTTTCCCTCTCTATTTTTTGAAAAAAGTGTGGTGTCAGCGTCTTTCTAACAAATGGAGATATCTTATTTCCACAGTATATACGTAGTCCTAATAATCATCACGGTTATAGTTTATGATTTATAGACGGATGAGGGGGCATGCGTCAGCCTGAGTGTCAGCCTTGAGAGTTGAGACTAATGTGACAGTCTTCCATTGAATTTATGATGGGATCTAATATTTGCAAGAGCTGGATTCATTGGAGGATCGTCATATTAGTCTCAAACGTCTCACCGCGTCAAACAGATGTCATGTTGCATCGGTCGGTCATGGATTTCTGGTTCTTCGGTCGACCTCGGGTTCTATACAAATGCTGAAACTAATTGTTCCTTTTTGGACTCTTTCGGCTCCTATACAGAAAATGTAATGACCACAGTAGTGTTCAGTTGACCAAAATTGGTCGAAGAAACAAAAATTTTGACGAAATGTTAGTGATGCCATTTGCCTGCAAGACGAGCCCAATCTCGACTCAATCGAGTCTCGTTGATCCTCCTCGACACTTCACGATCTTCTTCTTCGACATACGAGCTACGCTTCCGGGATGACCTCCATGTATATGAGAATGTTACCATCCTAAAAATTTGTCCCTTTCCAACGAAAAATTATTGGGTGTTTCGGTCTCACCACGTGGCAATGATGACTGTTGAGTCCAGGCACTAATTTCTTGATACTTGGCATAATCTATTATATCACTACATTTCTCTTATTTTCTAGGTCAATTTTGTAATGTTTTTGAAAGAAAAAAAATCTATTTTTTTATTTCTAATTATATGCCAAGTGAATTTCTATATATTAAATATTATTTTTTACATTTTTTTGAATTTTTTTTGTCAAATATTATGCCAAGTATCAAAAAATTAGTGGTCGGACTCACCATTCACCATATCCATGTGGTGAGACCGGACCACACAATAATTTTCCCTTTCCAACAAGGTGGCTCCATTCCAACGGCCTTCTTGCAATTCTAATTTCCTCCTCAGCAAAACCTTAGTAAGCATGTCTGTATGGACCTTCTTTATAAGCCCACATCCTTTCCTCCAATACAAGCTCGTATGCAATGATACTAGGTCGCAATAAGCTTGGACGTGCTCTGCAACATCGTGTTCTTACCGAGGTAAATTGTACTCTTACTGTAGCACAACAAAGTATACTGTTTCTGCTTCAGCCTCAGCTCCCTCAGGAGTTTTATTTTCATCAACAATAACTCCTTGCACGTCTTCGTTGTTGCAATATATTTCGCTTCTGTCGTAGACAAACAATCTGCAAACCGCGACTACCACAATATTGCTCCCTTTGTGAATATCATTAATTAAATAGTTTGATGTCGATCTCCTGATGCTTACTTCTCCAGCCATATCAACATCGGTTGTATTCGAACAACTTCCGGGATTGTAGGGATACATGTTACCTGATCCGATCGCATGTGTAATATTTGAACTTTCACAAATCATGGCACTTATTAAGATGCCTACCGTAGAAGCATAGGGCACCCTTTCTATACAAGATTTCTTCCCCCTCGGTCGATAGACTCTACTTGATGCTAAGCCTGAAATGAGCTGCAAGTAGCGTACTCATTTTATTTGACCAATTTATCCCGAACCTTTGAAGCACCTTCTTTATGTTCTTCTCCAAGTCATCGAGGACAAGGGGTGTGCCTTAAGATAATGCTTGAGCTTATACATGGCAAAGATTACGGGTTTTCTTGAGCTTGAGTGTTTTTCTGTCCCTGTACGCAATAGCAGAACCAAGGCAAAGGCTGGAGCCAACCAAAAAAAAAGGTGGTTTTTTTTTTCATATATAATATTTTTTTTTTTGGTTAATTTTTTGTGAGTTACTCTATGCTTAGTCCACCCTAATCTACTCCAGCTCATTCCAGTTCAGATTTTTGATTCCGCTCTTGCCTGTACGACTTAAGAAAATACTAGAACATTTTTCTTTCCCTCTTCTTTTGGGCCAAGAGAGCTTCCTAGGATCCCTCCAATGCGGCGGTGTAGCCGATAAACTTTAATTTAGTTGAAATGAGAACAATGTGGGTTAAGGGGATAGGCCGGCAAAATCAGTCTAACAAGCCTAATCCCATTTGAATGTGATGTCCGACAACCACAACATTTTAGAACTACTCCCTCGGTATATTTCTATCACAAAAATAGTCTCGTTGCATCCAAATTCTTCATAGAGAAAGTCCATCCATATGGTACTTCAACTCCACTATCCTGTTAGCATTTCGGCCCACCAAAATTGTCTACAATGAGCAATAGAATCACATGTCAAAGGTGTAGTAGAGAACTTTCCGTGACAACGTATTCTTGTCACAGTAGAGAACTTTCTGTGACAACGACTTTTGGTCGTCACCTATACTTTTAGCTACGGAGGTATAGGCTACGAAAATAAGTCGTCACTGTACTCGTCACAGAAGATGTGTTGTGACGACTTTCATAATTTCTGTGACAACTTTACATGTCACAAAAACCATGTTTTCTTGTAGTGCTAGTAGCAGTCCTTGTATATATTTATGTATATACTTTAAGATTAAGAAGCAATTACTTTCCCCGACTTATTATAACGAAGAATTGCCTACTCATGGTGAACAACTTGTTACTAAAGAAAAAAAAAAAGAATTAGGACCTGAGCGATTAGCTGACTTGTTTCCTAAGTTGAAAGCTCATCAAACAAGTTTATATATATATATATATATATATATATATATATATATATATATATATATATATATATATATATATATATATGGGTTCGGATTTGGAGTCCTGCGGAAGTTCCGTCCGTCCCTTGACTGTAGGATCGAGCGGACGTGCGCGTGGGCCCCCCGATCCGAAGGTGCAGAGGGGGCAGGGCTTCGACGGGCCTCCGGATCCGGAGCTCCCACGGGGGAGCCCCACGGAAGCTCCGTCCGTCCCTCGATCGTTGGATCGAGCAGACGTGCGCGCGGGCCCCTCGATCCGATTGTGCAGAGGAGGGCGGGACTTCGGCGGGGATCCCGTGACGGAACTTTTGATCCGAATTATATATATATATATATATATATATATATATATATATGCAAATGACCTCTAGTCTAGTGGTTAAGAGAGATACATGCGGCCGAAGTGGTCGGGAGTTCGAGTCCCAGTGGGGACGAGTTCGTTACAATTACTCATTGCTTCAATATATATATATATATATATATATATATATATATATATATATATATATATATATATATATATATATATATATATATATATGAAAGAAGGCAATTGTGGTGAACGCTTCCACCGGAAATCGATCTCCTGACCACTCGGACCGCATGCATCTCTCTAGAA
The DNA here is from genome assembly GCA_029216955.1 of Iris pallida. Taxonomy (NCBI): domain Eukaryota; kingdom Viridiplantae; phylum Streptophyta; class Magnoliopsida; order Asparagales; family Iridaceae; genus Iris; species Iris pallida. Next base: position 7,302,543 of record JANAVB010028196.1, on the reverse strand, counting down.
CCAACCGGCTGGTACGTTGGATTGGAATTGCATGGCCTGACCACTCGGACCGCATGCATCTCTCTAGAACCAACCAGATGGTACATTGGATTGGAATTGCATGGTTGAGATTCAATAACTTAAAAGGTGGTGGGGTCTACACCTTTTTATCTCGACGTCTACATCTTTTTATCTCAACCACTAAATTCCAATCCAATTCATAAACCATAGGGTGATTTTATAATACAAAACCAACCGACTCGTTTTGGAACATTTATATATATATATATATATATATATATATATATATATATATATATAGAGAGAGAGAGAGAGAGAGAGAGTCATTTTCATAACCTTAATCAAAATCGCACCGAAGCACGATTCCATAACTTCACGATTCCATAACTTTCTCTTAGGCTGATTCGGTCCTAGCGCCCCGGATATCGTTTCGAGGAAAGCTTACCTTGTGTCCATGACCATGCGAATATATGAACAGTTTAATATGTGTAAAGTAAATTGCATAGCGCATACATTATTAAACCACATAATCATTTCTACTCGTGCAAGAGTTCTTTTCTTCAAGCCGTACGTTCTGATTTAGCATCCGTAGGCATCAATTTTCTGAATCGTAATATACTGCAACCAATGTTTCTTCATTATGTTTTGCAGAACATGAATAAATTCTCTTTCCTAGAACTTTATTTTTTCTCTTTTTGGTGTGAAACTTATAAATTCGAAGTTAAATTCTCTAAGTTGATATAATTATTCCAAATTCTTGATCTTAGTAGCAAAGCATACATCCAGTTAGCATCATCGATTTGAACGTTGAACTTTAAGAATTTGTTGGCGGGTAGGAGTAGAAAAGAAGGGGCCGAAGAACCACCCACCTAGAGATATTGCACCGAGAGTAGGAGATTGCTTCGTGACGGTCAAGCGTCAATTACACAAACTCCTGCAATGGCACGAGCATCGAATTAGAATCCCTCCTTTAATCATTCCTTCGAAATTTCCAAAGACGTATTCAAAAATCGACGCGAAAGCACACTTATCAAACCCAAGCAACAATTCATTCAGAAGGCCAAGAAAACCAACAAAACCAACAGCAGATCGGTTGCGTCGCTCTCTTTAGAGTTCATTCGCCAAGACACAGTCTACTGCATGCATTTAGGACTTATTCCAGCAGTAGTCGATCCATTAGTTGGAATTGTACTCATATCATTCGTCCAAATCGATTTTATTGATGCCATGATTTTCGTATACCAAACTTGTCGCTGAGTCAGACTAGCCACTATGTTTCCGACCATGTCTGACTTGCTACGAGCCTATTACATAGTGTTTCGTCCCAACGGAAGCGGGAAACTACATGTTTGGGGATGTAAAAAGTGTGGAAATCTTGATCCTTTTCCACCGAAAATCGATGTTCTGACCACTCGGACCGTATGCCTCTCTCTTAACCACTACGCTAGAGGTCATTTGCTATATATAGCTATATATATATATATATATATATATATATATATATATATATATATATATATATAGAGAGAGAGAGAGAGAGAGAGAGAGAGAATCATTTTCATAACCTGAGAATCATTTTCATAACCTTAGTCAAAATATATATAGCTATATATATATATATAACCTTAGTCAAAATATATATAGCTATATATATATATATATATATATATATATATATATATAGAGAGAGAGAGAGAGAGAGAGAGAGAGAGGAGAGAGAGAGAGAGAATCATTTTCATAACCTTAGTCAAAATCGCAACCTTAAGATTGCTGCTCCTTATCCGATAAAACCAAGGCAACAGGATCAACATCTGCGAGATTTGGGACCCTAACACAACACATGGGCGTCTGGATTCTGGTCTGCCCACAATCTTGTCACAAACATCAAATTGGCTTCTGGACAGCCACAAAAAGGAGTTTGAGCTTAGCCTTTGGCAGCAGCAAGGAAACACACCACAGCATTTGATGACAATCTAATAAAGGGGATTCTTTCCAACCCCTCCACCACTCTGACCTTACATTCTCAACTGATGCTGTGTCCCTCGGAACCCTCCTTTTACCTATACTTAGAAAAGAAAAGAAGCCCAAATGGCATAAACATGAACTTTACAAGATGCCTCTAGTCTTAACCTTATCCAAACAAAGATTTATTTACATCTGGTTGCGTGCAATTTAGGTTAACTTTTTCTATATTTCATGTTTATTACACAAATTTTTCTTATTTTGGAAATAATTATGCGGACTTTTTCTGTGTACATTTTATATAAGAGGTTATTACACTAATCATCCTTACTTTCAAAATAAAACATAAAATATAGAAGAGGTCCATGTAATTATTTTCAAAATTATAAAGGATGTCCTTGTAATACCCATGAAATATAAAGGTGGTTACTGTATTTATTTCTATTTCGTTGTGTCGTTCATCCAAATAGGAAATGCAAATGGAGTCGGATCCGACGATTTGGCAGCTACTAAGACATATACAAAACTAAGCTCCAAAATACAAATCGTAAAGGTAAAGACAATGACGTTGCCGTATCTCATCAGATAATTTTTTTTTCTAGAATTTAACACATTGAAAAATGTATATTTTATATGGATACTTCCACCAATATATTTATCAATACACATTTTATTTAAATTGTTGAGATAAACATTTCTTAAGACTTCGATGCAGAGGCAATGGAAGCCAATGTAGAAACTTATTTTTTTTTACTTCCACCGAAGGAATAATTTGCTTTTTCGTGTATTCGAATTCCGAACCATGCAGCCAAGAACGCTATGTCTCTATCTACTGATCACTAGAGACGGAATAATAAACTGATATTGAGACAGAAACAGAGGCTGAGGTTTCAAGCTCCTACCAGAATTGGACCCGGATCCAATAGTTATGGCCATTCACTTGTGCTGCTGTTGTCTAGAGTTCAACCAAACCTTGTTGTCCCTAGTCTCCATTATGGAAAAGAGCAGAGGTTCCTTCTCAACTGATGCTTTCCTTATCTAAGCAAGTGGGCATTGGGAATGGGGCTTTGGAATCAGAATTCTTCTTGCCCTGGTTAATAAGCAGCTTTAATAAGTAGCTTCCTGCAGTTACATAGCCCTGGCAATACAAACTATATATTGCTTGTCCACAGCTCTCAAAAGTTAACCTGCAGAAATTCCTTTGTCAATTTACTGACCTCTTCCCGAGCAAATGATTTGTAGTCACTTACATGCATGCCGTATATATATTTTTGTCCAATGATGAGCTTAGAATTGTTGCAGGCTCTTTGGCCTTTTGTTTTTTGTCACTGTGGAAAGCTGTTTTTGATGTTCTGTTCATTTTTTTTTTTTCTAAAGGAATATTTGGGGGCTTTGCAGTTATACTCAACCAACAAGTAGAAAATCTCATTCCTTGTCCATAAGCTCTCTATGGTAAATGGCAAAATTTCCTCATAAATTTACTGATCCTAATACTTAAAAATGACTTGTATTCTCTTACATTGTTAATTTCATGTCTTCTTGGCAATTTTTTTTCCCTTTCTATGATGGAATTGAACTATGAATGAACTATTTTGGTAAATGTGAAAAGAGAGAACAAAAATCCTAGAGGAACTCATGAGTTCTTAGTTCTTAAAACTAGGCCAGGAAAAACCGTTGGATTACGTGTATTTGATCCCTTGATTTTTTTTTTCCAAAGGGCTAAAGAAAAAATAAAATAAGTACAACTTCAATGTTAGTGAAAATTATTCAAAGAAACAGATTTTGTTAGGAATGCGGTGTGATCCGAACTGAAATTGGTCCATGAGGTGTGATATTGGATTGAGTCCATATACCTTAAAGAAAATTTCCATATAAGATCTGAACTAATTTCAATTATCTACATCTTATGATCACACCTACCCAGGGGCGGAGGTACACTTACACTACACTGGGCTGTAGCCCAGTGTAAGTCAAAAAAAAAAAAAAAAAGCAATTTTTTTTTTCTAATGGAAGGAGGTGTAGCCCAGCCCAGGTTGCCAGCCCACTTCTCCACCTCCCCAGTCCAAGTTACTCCGTAGCTTTCAATCTCCTTTCAAAAAAAAAAAAAAAAATCCCTACGGTTGCTCGCCAGCCCCTCCTCTCCAAGCCGATCGACATGCTGCAGTGGCACGGCTCCTCCCGTTCTCGGCTCTCCCAGTTTCCCCCTTCACCTCCTCCCCTCTCCTGGCTCTCCAGCCCGACCGGCAACCTGGGACCGGCAACCCGGGATCGGCGACCCGCGACCGGCCGGTACGCTGCAGCGGTGCAGCCTGAATCTCCCAGACCCCCGCCTCTGGACCTTGGTAAAATCCTATCATCATCACTATTTACTATTTAATAGGTCTATCGATCTATGGAAAATGTCCCAATTTTGTAAAACCCTAACCCCCAATTTTTGGTATTTGAGTCTGATCTTAATTCACTATTTAATAGGTCTTTGGAAGATAATGGAAAATCAAGGACACTATTTAATAGGGTTTGATCTCCATTTTGGTTTCTTTTCTGATAATTTCCTTGTTGTAATACTTGGTATTTCTGTGTCGATATAGTACACTTACTTTTTAGCATTAGCACTTGAGAAAAAGACTAACTAGAGATGTAAAACTCATGGAGATTCTCTCTATAACCTATTGTGTTTTTATTTGTTTGCTTATATATGAAGTAGGTGGTAGCAGTTCTATGCTTATGTTACATCTATTACTCAATTGGATAGTTTTCTACCATTCCGAACTACTAGTTCATATGTTCACAATTAAATTGTCGTTTTCTACCATGAGTATATGCTACTTTTAAGTTGACATTTTTTAATCAGTGGGCTGGAGTAGGTCTGGTGGGTTGCTCCTGAAGTTTTAAGTGTCATAACACATGTGATGAAGATTACCAAGTACTAGTCCATACATTCTCTTATTGATCTCAATGCTAATTATTCACTGCATATGATATTTTTCTTCATACAAAGATGCACAATAACCTACCTTTTCTCCATTTTTTACTTCTCAAATTTTAATGCTTTGTACTTTTGGATGTTTGCTTTGTGTGTGACCTAGAACAATTTGAACATGTGTAGAACCTAAAGAGAAGTAATCTTGGGATGTCTTTTACTGATGTTGGGAGGGCACTTGGGGATAAGTGTAAGAAGATGACAATTATAGCTTCTCTTTTGCAAGCATAAATGTCCATCTATTTTGGACCAAAGATATCTTGATAAGTTTCTTCATCTGGTTTATAAGATGTATGTTGATAATGAATGAACCAAAATGATAAAAGATTATCAATCAATCTAGGAAGCTGTTTTAAAGTGGAGCACAATTTCTTAAGTTTATTGTTTATGACAGGTTTTAAATCATCGATTTTACAAAGTAAACTCTGTCGAATTTTTGGCATAAATTTAGTCTATTAGCTAGCCCACCCTACTCTAAAATCCTGGTTCCGCCCCTGCACCTACCCGATATATGACTAAATTATCAACTCTATTGTCATCCCCTTTGAGCTTTTAACCGGAAATGAGATACAATCCAAAAGTTGTCATCCCTTGCATTTGATATTGATCCAACTATATATTAGCTTCGCATATTTGTAGGCGCCTGTGTGTTATAATTGGCTCATTCTGATCTGTGGCATTTCTTCCTTTCTGAAGATGGAATTTGCACCATCCTTTTCATATTATCACAGAAGATAGATACTTAATATACGCTTAGCTAGAGAAATTAAAAAGGTTAGTCACTATGAAATGAATTGGCGAGAGAATCTGTGTGTACTAAAGTGGAAGACAACTGGAACTACCGAAACAAAAGATGCTCATACTCTTCTTCCTCACAAACATCAAACTAACTGATCGTCATCGACTTAGTGCTCATTTACTACAAAAATATATTCCTAGGAGAATTAGTGCTCATCATGATAAGAAGATTAGGAATAATTCTCCAATGGGGACCATTATATTGTTGCATGTCAATGAGTTTAAAACATTAAGACGATGGTGATTTGGTCCACGACACTCATCTGAACTTTGCCGAAACTGGCCATCTTTACTCTAATCGAGCGATCGAAGAGGGGACGTGGGGTTCTTTCGATGGATCTTTCCATGGTGCTTAATTATGCGCTTAATTAGGGAATCTAATGAAATTCTCACAGGCTGAGATCTTTCTAATTCTAATCACCCAATCACTGTCCCTTAACTACTTCTGATAAAGACTTCAGTCATTATTTTGCGGCAGGCATCCAATTCTTGGCTTCATATTGAGGGTACAAGTGTGTTAGCTTAGCTTAAGTTGTACTTGTTTTTTTTTTCCTGGCTTATTTGCAATTTTATACCTTCAACTATCTCTGTTTTTTCAACTTCGTACTCTAAACTTTTTTACTCGACAAGTTGATACCCTATAATTTTTTTTTGCTCTTTCTCTCTTTGCCCCCATGGCTGTCACCTCCTCCCGCCGCACACTACCCTCCGGCTGCCCCCTCCTCTCCCCCCCCCCCCCCCCCCCCATCCCTCCGCGTCCCCCTCCTCCCGTCACCTGTCCCCTCCTGTCGTTGATGTTGTCGCTGCCATCGTCGATGTCAGAGAAAGGAAGTAGCAGTAGGAGAGAGAGAGCGAGAGAGAGAGAGAGAGGACAGGCGTATTTTCGATTTTTTTTTAAGATACAAAGTTAAAAATATTCAATACTCGATTGACTAGGGCTGCAAACGAGCCAAGTCGAGCCAAGCTTTTGTAAGCTTGAGCTTGGCTTGACTAGAATTAATCAACTCGAGCTCGAGCTTGATATAAGTTTTTTATTTTAGAGCTTGAGCTTGGCTCGAGGTTGTTTATATTAAGCTTGAGCTTAGCTTGGTTTGAGCTCGAGCTCGAGTTGATAAGCAAGCTTGATAAACAAGTCCGATAAACTCAAAATTAAGCTCGTTCAACTTTATTTCAAGCTCATTAAGCTTGATTTCAAGCTAGTTATGTTTGAATTCAAGTACATATAATATTAACATTTTATTTATAAAAATTTAATTAAAAAAGTGCTTTAAAATCAGTTATTAAGGACACATAAAGATATAATGTACACAACCATATTGTTATACAAACATATATAAAATTAGAATTCAACAAAGAACAAACGAGCTTCTAAACAAGCTCTTAAACGAGCTCCTAAATTTGCTTCTAAACGAGCCAGCTCGCAAGCTCATAAACGAGCCAGCTCGCAAGCTCAAACGAGCCGAGTACTTCTAAGCTTGAGCTTGACTCATTTATTACACGAGCTCAAAAATAAAACTTGAGCTCAACTTATTTACTAAAAGAACCGAGCTCAAACAAGTTTTTATTGAGCCAAATTTCGAGCAACTTGCGAACGGCTTCGCTCATTTGCAGCCGTACGATGATATCAATTGTTGAGTAAAAAAGTTTATAGTATCAAGCTGAAAAGCATGAAAAAAATAAAGACATCAAGTTAAAAATAAGTTTTTCTTTTCTTTTCTTTTCTTTCTTCTTTTGCGTTTTAGCACTAGTTTTGAATTTTTATTCACCACATGAAGTGGGGTTCCCTAGCTTGTAGGGGTGAGTATTCGGTTTATTCGATTCCAACCGAACCGAATAACCGAAAACCGAATTCGACCGAAACCGAATAAGCAAAACCGAAACCTAATCGAATTGGTCAATAACCGAACCGAACCGAATTAATTCGGTTCGATTTTCGGTTTATTCGATTTCTTGGATTTTTTTGTATTTTTTTGTTAATATATATAATAACTAAATATACCTAGATATATTTATTATATACCTCTATATATAAATTAAATTTTTTTATTCGGTTTTCGGTTTTGGACCGAAACCGAAACCAAAAACCGAAACCGAATAAGAAAATTTAGTATTTTCAAAACCGAAATCGAACCGATTTTTTTCAAAACCGAACCAAATCTCTTATTCGGTTCGGTTCGATTAGTTTAGGATTAAGAACCGAATAATGCTCACCCCTACTAGCTTGTGATGTGGTAATGTGTGGAGCTAAATAAAAGCGGCGGATATATTAGAATCTGCAGGAGCCAAGTTTGTTGGAATCGGTCGAATGTTCGACTCCATTCCCATAGAAAAATCAATGGCAATCCCTTGAGTATCTTAATTGTTTGACAGTAGTCATTTGAGTTAGTGATGGCATCTTATGCCAATGAATTTTCTTCTTCTCTTGTTTACTTTATGCGATTTTTTTTTTTTTTTATTTTTTTTTATGGAAGAGACAAAATAAAGAAAGACAATTTTTTGTGCTTGCTTTTGGTTAGGTGAGTGACATTGCTTAATTATGTTCCCCTGCCATTTTTATTTTAAACTTTCTGAGAGAGATGGAAATTGGCAGAGTTGCTCAAAGACAACCAAGCAAACCAACCAATTTTATAGAAAGAAAAAAAATGTAACTTAGTTCCTTGTTTTAAAATATAAGAATGACATCCATGTCCAAAATTTCGGAGTTTATGCAATTCAGAAACTTTCCAAAGAGCCATAGGTGGAAGTGTGAAGTCATGAACATTTTATATGGAATTATACACAAGAAATTTGTCAAGCCAATCCAAGTCTCGACTCCTAAGGCTAACTCAACATCAGGAGTGCTATAAATGATAGTTCTTTAACTTTTATAGACTAAGCTTTCATTAAAGTTACGGACTATTCTAAATTGAAATCGGAAATAATTTCTTAAATGAGCATCTTACCTTCGAAAGGAAAGACTTTTTCACAGAAAGAGAGAGATTCCATCACCGAAAATGTCCTCATTGAGGGAGTAAGTTGTGACAATAAGGTCTCAGTCAACTACGAGCAACTCGCACTAGCCGTAACAGCAACAGGAGTTTGATTCCTCATCCGCTTCCTAGTCGGAAAAGAAGGCGAGCGGAGTGAGGTCGAGCCAGGAAGAGCAACCCGAGAAGAACGGAAAGAGCAGCGAAGGATTGAAAGAATTCCTATACCATTTAGGATAGACGCCACTGAATAGAAAAGAAAGGCGAGCGTTAGTAAGGCGACCATTAGGGAGGAAGAATCCAAAAAGCAAAAAAGAACACTTTCCACCTGGACAGTCCAATTCTAGAAAGCGATAAGCCTAAAGAAGGGGAGAAAGCTCATAGGAAGCGGAACGAACAGAACTGGTGATCTCAGAGAGATTCTCACACTAGGCTGCTCCCGACTCATAATCTCACGTAATAGAGACCGAGGCGCTGTTAAGCCCTTAACTGAAGTTCGAACGGAGTTGCAGTATCGGTATCTGTCACGCCCCAGTACCGAAATACGGAGACGGACTAGGCCAGCTACTCCATATGAGGTATGTAACGTCATACGGCGATCGTGGCTGTCGAGAGACTAGGGGGTACATGCTACAATCAAGTCTCCTATGGTCCCACAGAGTTCTATGTCTCAATCACTCAAACCACATCAGCAATTAAATGAACATTAAAGATAAAGCAGTAAGGCGTCCCCGACGCTTCATCAAAATGTTCATGAGAGACTAGCTTTATAATTTAGCTATCTCAGAGAGTCAGGAGTACAAAATTATACACAGCTGCAGTCTGTTTAATTACAATGATGTACTGACACAAAATATCAAGTAATCCGGCTAACAGGTGCCGGTGGCTAAACGTCGCAAAAGTATAAGCAGGAGTGGTGGAGAAGAAACCCACTCGAGTCCCCGAACCGCCATGCTCCTAGTATGCACCATGGATGTCAGGAAGGAAGATCGTGTCCTCCGGCTCTGCTACGAGATCTGGCCAAACAAAACCAGCGGGGTCAGCCCCGAATAGCAAGTACCGTCAAAGGGGCACAAGAGTTAAGATTAAAAACCCACTTAATAGAATGATTGATAATAGTAATACTTATGCTACTATTATAGGGTAGCGCAACATCTTCGAACCCATATGGCACCCTTACAACCAAACAAGGACAAAAGGTGCCGCATGGAGTCGGGACGTGTCGTACTCTATAACATTCACATAAGTTAAAAGGTATAAACAATAAAACCTCCTGATCGTGACTTCGGTCGATAGCCTATCGCAGCACAATAACCAACCCAACAATCAAACAAGAACATGGGTTGGATCATGTACCATGATAGACCATGTTCCTCAGTCATTCACAGAAGTAGCACTTCATAACCAGAATAAGTCTTCCGTTCATAATATCGGTCCACAGCCTGTCATAGTACGATAACCAACCCAACAATCAAACAAGAACATGGGTTGGATCACGTGCCATGACAGTCCGCTTCCCTCGGTTATTCACGAAAGGTAATAGGACACAAGCAAGTCGTTTTCACGGCCAATCAAGTCTACGAGTTTCTAGTGGGACGAGGTTATCCTCGCATCATGTTATTTAGAAATCCCCAGATCGTATCTTTCCAGCAAGGCTAGCCAACCCAGGGGTTCGCGTAGACAGGTATGATTGAGCACATGTCCCTCGCAAGGCCACCTTGCCAAAACATATAATATATAGCAGGAATTAATCGGATACAGTCATCCACTCGTTGCAGATGACACAGTATCCGTGGAGACCAGCCGGCGCGTCGAGACAATATCTCAAGGCGGCTGGTGTAACACGATCTCGGGATTTTGCCCTCCCCATGCATCTAGTATATTTAGTTGCCTAATTTAACCCTAGGTGAAAACTTGGACTCACATGCTGTGGCCTGCATGATTATCCTCCTAAAAGTCGTACTCAAGTACGAGTACCCCAAAGAGGATCCATGTCAATCAGTATGTCAACATGTTCTACCCTCCTTAGTGTAATACATCATTGCAAATACGTCACGTGGAGTTACGAGTCATTTGTCGAGCATGAACAAGAACTGGGACATTCAGGTACAGGTATCGGGTAGGAACACTTTGTTCACCGGGGTCACATTAGTGCTCATATCATCCTCGGGACAAAAGGCGTAAGGATATAAAATGGTCATCTAATATCTGATAAAATATCAAAAACGTACGCACAAAAGCACGCACGCTCAAGGGGTGAAAAGTCACGCAGGCTTACTCAAGGCAGCGTGCATGAAAAGTCACGCAGGCTCAAGGAGAGAGCTGCCTGAAAAGTCACGCAGGCTCAAGAGGAGAGCTGCGTGAAAAGTCACGCAGGCTCAAGGAGAGAGCTGCGTGAAAAGTCACGCAGACTCAAGGAGAGAGCTACGTGAAAAGTCACGCAGGCTCAAGGAGAGAGCTACGTGAAAAGTCACGCAGGCTCAAGGAGAGAGCTGCGTGAAAAGTCACGCAGGCTCAAGGAGAGAGCTGCGTGAAAAGTCACGCAGACTCACGGGAAGAGCTGCGTGAAAAGTCACGCAGACTCAAGGAGAGAGCTGCGTGAAAAGTCACGCAGACTCACGGGAAGAGCTGCGTGAAAAGTCACGCAGACTCAAGGAGAGAGCTGCGTGAAAAGTCACGCAGACTCACGGGGAGAGCTGCGTGAAAAGTCACGCAGGCTCAAGGAGAGAGCTGCGTAAAAAGTCACGCAGGCTCAAGGAGAGAGCTACGTGAAAAGTCACGCAGACTCACGGGGAGAGGCACGCTTCCAACAGGAAGCGTGCTCAAACAGAAGCACACTGCTCACTGTCTTCTCCAAACAGCAAGAACACCATGGTTGAACCCAAAGCTTCAAAGCATCATAACTTGGCCATCCGAACTCCAAATCCAGATTTCTAAGGTTCCAACTTGGGTGAAACTGAATGCTCTTCCACATGGAAGCATCAAAAACCCATAAAATCCAACTAAAGTAGATCAAACGATGCAAAAGCCGAAAATGATTAAAACTTAGATCTACAAAAATTAAAGCTTCAAAATAGAAATTTCCAAGTTCTAAACTAGTATAGATTGAGGAGAAGAACATGTTTTGACAAATAATTTTGTAAGAAATCATTAACAAAATATAAATCCATCTCTTGAGCAAGTTGGCACTTGCCTTGGTTGGTGGAGGAAATAAATGAGAGGAATAATGAGAGGAGAGAGAATGAGATGAGTTATTATATAGAATCTTAAACCCATGGGTTCATGATGAACCAAAGGGTTCATGATGAACCATTAGGGAACCAAAAATAGGTTACCCAAATGAGCCAAAACTGCAGGCCCAAATGCAGAAAATAAATTAGGAAATAATATTTTGTCGAATATTTTTTAGGAAATGTATGAAGAAATACTGCATAATAAATATCGTATAAATTCAAGGTAAATATAATTTATCGGTTTACGTATTAAAATACGTATTTCAGGATCGGGGAGTGACAGTATCGGCTACGGTTAGCGAGGTATGGTTGGCATTATTTAGAAGGCTAGGCAAGCGAAGTGAGCTCTCGCACCATATCAATCAAACGTAGGAAGTTTGTCTTGCTTGCCATCGTGCCTGTTTTGGCCTGAGTTTCATATGGGTCAGGAAGTAACTCGTCGCCACAAACTCCGTCTTGACCACGAATCGTTACCCTTTGACTCCATGTGCGAATCGGAGTTTCATTAGGTAGCCACCGACCCACAGTTATCCATAAACTTCCGTGCTTGGTGGAGAAGAAGCGAACAAGGTGGCTTTTTGCGGGGAAGCGTTCAAGCCGGGCTAACAAATAAGCCGCTGATTTCGCCAATCGGATTGGAGGAGGTCGTTTTTACATATCCGTCATAGGCATCCCAGCTTCTAGGTCTGGAATCTTTCTAGATTCCAGAGATGTGTTTACCTTCTACGTCCTGGACGCCTACGCCCACGAGTCGTCCGCTCTATCGCCAACCTTGACCATGTTCGGCTCATTCGCCTTCATCTCTAAGGGGTCCCGAGAGGACTCAAAAAAACCGTGCCTTTCAGGAATTTCTTGCCAGAAAACCGTTAACGAGACTACGAGGAAGAGGACGCAACTCGAATCACTCAATAATGAATTCCCGTGGTAGAAGAAAATTGACTTAACCAAGTTTTATGTCGACACCAGAGTGAAGGTGATCGCATCTTGACAGTTCAAAGACCTCTTAGACCGATCTAGAATACCGTCCCTGCTGCCGCACTAGCAAGTCAAGACTTCACTTCCTTTTACCGGGAATGCTAATGCGACCTTCCTTTCAGCGAGTTCCTTAGTCATAAGTATTATAGTTCTAAAGGTTCTGAAAGAATCAAACTATTCAAAAGATTCGTGTACGGATTGCGCCTGCCTTTTACTCGTTCCCGGAAGAGTCCATTTTTCTATTAGCTAAACCCTTTCTTACCCTACCTTTGGACTCCTATTTTGTTTGTACATAATTAACGGAAGCCTTTCTGTCACGACCCGCACCCTGATTAGGGGCACGAGAAATGGGTACGTCCAGCCTACGTCGCAGCATCGGCGGTAGAACGCTGTATAGGTCATCTATATAAAGATACCTGTACAGTATATACTCTCTGAATGGAGGTGACATAGCAATACAGTCTCAATCACAAATATAAAATTAAGGTAGATAGCATGGAAAGGAAATATGATAGATAAAGCAGAAAATGAGTCCAAGATCCACACAAGTCCAGAGCTATACACAAACAACCAAGAGAATCACATAATATATAAAAACTAATACAGTCTAAAATCCAAAGCTGGATCGCAGTCCAGGCAAGCCTAACAAGTGTTATCTACTCAGGGAGTATAAAATCTAGCGGCCAGTCTATCAGGCCACAGCCCTGGCCTGAGTCTCCATCTGTCTCAGAGACATCTGTAAAATTGTCAACGGTATCCTGTCAGGAAAATGAGCAAGTACAAGCACCAACAGCAGTTCCATGTGAATTGACAAAAACTATAAGTGACAGTATAATGATATACAAGACAAAGATATAGGCAACTTGGGAACCATTCGAAAGCCGAGTTACAACCCTTGAACCAAACAAGGACCGGGGTTGTAACCCTTCTTTCAAACAGGACTTAGTCTCAAATCATGGTACAGTATAAAGGCAGGTAGAGCATGTGAGTAAATAAAATCATAGCATAGTGAGAAGTACAGAAAGTAAAGCTGAACTGGATATAAGATACGACAATAAATGTAAAATATAATTTGAATTATTAGAGCGATATGTGATCGACTAGGGAGTCAAGGTAGGGTTATCCACTTGGCCCGGCAATCCACGGTAACCTCAACGGAGAGTCATGCCGTCCAACCTAGATAACTGGCACATGGGGTATCTGCTACACCCTACGTGAGGTGAGGGTGGCGCTAGCAAAATAGTGACAGGAGGCTTTGATCATATAACCCCTAATAATTCCCCCATCCCCGAATAGTATCACGGATCCGAACATGGCACGTCATGACACAGGATTCAAGAGCAGGTGATCAGCCCACTCCCAAATCAATGTCTATATAAGTACATGAAACACGAAAATATCACATACCCATATACCAAGAAAGTCCAGGGATAACATCTCATGACAGGATCCGACGTATACTAGTCCGTGAACCATCGTGTCGGGAATCACGTAAGATACTACAACTGAAACTAATATAGTAGATATCAAGACAATGAAAACTATCAGTGAATGTACTCGCCTGTGGTCATGAGCTAAAAAGGTGAACAGACGCTCAGAGTTATCACAGACCTAAAATAAGATATTATGAGTCAAACAGGATTTTATACTGAAAAAGAAAACTAATTTAAGTCATGAATGCAAGTCTAAGTCAACACTGGGTCAATCTAGGTCAAACTGAGTCATACTAGGTCATATTGGTTCATACTAGGTCAAACCAGGTCACTGGAAGTAATCCAAGTCAAACTAGGTCAAACGGGGTCAAAGGTTAACTTACAGTTGACTTTTGGTCAACTGGTCAACCCTGGTCAACTCTAGGTCAACTCTAGGTCAAACTAGTCTAATGTTGACCAACCATTGACTTTTAGTCAACTGGTCAACTCTGATTTGGTTTTGGTCAAATCTAGTCGCTTTAAGGCTAAGTTTGACTCTCGGTTGACTTTTGTTGACTTTTGGTCAAAATGGTCAACCGAAGTCAAAACTAGTCTAGGAGCACTATATTTGATCATTACCAACCAAGAAAACCAAGTTTTAACCATATCTTAGACTCTAAACTCAAATACCCTATTTCTAGGTAAAACCTACATTACCCTTACCAAGGTAAATCCCGATACCTTGCCCAATACAAAAGAAACCCCGCCAATACCCAAGATACTAGCCTAGGCCCCTTAGGGTAGCTAGATACTATCCTATCTAAGGTTTATCTACCAAGAAATATAGGTATCCTAGGTATCTAACCTATATTAGAACGTGTGTTGGTTTACTATCCTCACATCATTCTAGCACTCACCCACACAACTCACTCACACACAACACTCTCATATATCACTCATGACACCATACTCATAGGCCCTCACCTAGGCTTAGATATAGGCTAACCTATAGGCTATGCCAATCTCACATAGGCTCACACACACACTCACACACAAGCTCATAACACACACACACAAGCATGCAAAGTGGACTGATTTTGGGCAGTAATATGGACTGATTTATTGGACAGCCATGGTGGTTTGAATGGGGTGAATTGGACAGCAATGTGGGTTGAATGTGGGGGCCTAATGGTTGCAAATGGGACAGCCAACAAGGCTTGTATAGGACTGTTATTGGGGG
The DNA here is from genome assembly GCA_029216955.1 of Iris pallida. NCBI lineage: Eukaryota > Viridiplantae > Streptophyta > Magnoliopsida > Asparagales > Iridaceae > Iris > Iris pallida. The sequence continues at coordinate 7,286,977 of JANAVB010028196.1, read as the reverse complement.
CTGTTTTGTAGTGATATTAGGACTTATTTATGGGCTTGTTTGGAGCTATGTTTGGTGGTGGTTCGGGCTGATAACAAGGGGTATTGTCACGCCCCAGAACCAGAATACTGGAGAACGGGGGAATGACTCAGCCAGCTACGTATTACGGGTAGATGAATACCGTATAATACGATCAATGCTGTCTAAAAGACAAGGGGGTGCATACTACATGAAAGTCTTACTATGGTCACTTCACATCTATTGTCTCAATCATTCGAACAAGAAACAGTAATAGAGAACATGTAAGATAAAGCAGTAAGGCGTCCCAAACGCTCTGTCAAAATGTTCTTGATATCTGGCTTTACAAAACATAGCCAGATTGATGTAGCAAAAGTATACACAATTGTTATCAGCTGCAGCCTGACTTTAGTTACAATTATGTAAAAAGTAAGTACGAGACGATCCGACTAACATGTCGGTGCCAAACGGCAAAGTATAAAGTAGATAACAAAAGGAGCGGGGAAGTAAGAAACCCACTCGAGTCCTCCTGCGATCATCCCTCAAGTGTTGACCATCTTGGAGGTAGAAGTAAGCTGAGTCCTCGGGAACCGGCTCTAAATCTGGCCATGCAAAACCAGAGAGGTTAGACCTCTAATAGCAAGTACCACAAGGAAGCACGACATGAGAACTAAAACCAGTAATATGGAATATGATAAATAGATCTCTGCTTGCTACTAGGATTCACATAACATCATGACACTTCGAACCAACCTCCCAACCAAATAAGGACAGAAGTTGGCCCGTCATGTCCTGACATTCTGATCATCCCAGTTAAGTAACAGAGTAGGTACAGTACACAAACAAATCATCTTGAACGGCCAATCAACTACTACGGCTTGCTATTGGGAGTCCCAAGTTATCCTGGAATTTATGCAATAGGGATTCCTCAGTTCTTACTATGTGCAAGCAAGGCTAGTCTATCCAATCAATCAATTGCGCCAATCATGTAGTTAGACGAGTCCCAGCGGGACGCCCGCCGTTAATATAGCATGTACAACAATATAAGCAGATACTGTTCCCTGCCCGTGTGACAGATTTACAGTATCTGTGGGAACCAGCCGGCCCGTCGGGCACTTAATAGTCCCAAGGGGGCTGCCATGTAAGAACTCGGGAATCCATTCTCTCCATGCCATCATTATTTTATTTAACTTAATAGTCTCTACGTTGAGTGAAGTTCCATGCCGTGGATCATGGTCATTCAAATGAGTACTTTCGTACGGGATACGATATGCGCAACTCTACAACGATACCCGTGCGGCTAGGTTGTAGGTTTTACATAGCGTGATGCAACAATCAAATCTGACCACGGAGTAATCATGCCTTGACCATAAAGTACACATGCTGTTTTTGTAAGATAGATAAATAACTAAATAAATAAATAATTTGAAGCCTGCATGTGCCTGTATGCCAATATTCGGGATTGGCTAATCGAGTACAATAGTTCATTACATGAACGTGTCTCATTCATTTCATTCAATAAGACGACTAGCCAGTCTCTTAGTTCCAACTAGGAACACATGATCAATTTTAGTCAAGATAACCATTATCATCAATGGTGACAAGGCATGAAAGTCAAATAGTATTCAGTGGAGTCGAGTCTACGACTCTCAGGGTTTAATTCCAGTCAATCGGGATATCTATAGCTCAATTCATGACACATGGTACATCCCACGTAACAATCTATATTTAACAGAAATATCAACATATCATGATTATATCAAGTTTATGCCAAAAGGCGTAAGGATATAAAATGGACGTTAAACATCTAATAAGATATCAATATACAGGGCTATAGAAGATCCAGGGTAAGCAGGCTACTCTCATGTCAGCCTACGCTCATGTCAGCGTACGCTCAGGTCAAGCTACGCTCAAGCCAGCGTACGCTCCGGTCAAGCTAGCGTATGGACTCCATACGACTCCTCTCTATCCAAGCCAGCGTACGCAAGTCATACGCTTCCAAAAGGCAGCGTATGAACTCCATACGACTCCTGACCATCCAAGTCAGCGTATGCATGTCATACGCTCCCAAAAGGTAGCGTATGAACTCCATACGACTCCTGACCATCCAAGTCAGCGTATGCATGTCATATGCTCCCAAAAGGTAGCGTATGAACTCCATACGACTCCTGACCATCCAAGTCAGCGTATGCATGTCATACGCTCCCAAAAGGTAGCGTATGAACTCCATACGACTCCTGACCATCCAAGTCAGCGCTCCCAAAAGGTAGCGTATGCAAGACACACGCTACCTAAAAAGGCAGCGTATGCAAGACACACGCTACCTAAAAAGGCAGCGTATGGACTCTATACTGCGCTGCGCTAAAGAGCGCGCACAGCTCAGTGACGTAAGCTAAAAAGCTAGCATACACTGCTCACTGTCTTCTCCAAACAGCAAGAACTCCATGGTTGCACCCTAAAGTTTCAAAAGTCCATAACTTGGTCAAAATAAGTCCGAATCCAACTTTACAAAGGTCAAAATTGGGTAAAATGAAATCCTCTACAACATGGAACCATCAAAACTTGAAAACACAGAAGTTTAATAGATCAAAACCCCCAAAATTCGAAAATAACTCATATCTAGATCTACAAAGATTAAGACTTCGAAATAAAAAATGTCAAGTTCTAAACTCTCTTAGAATCACGAGGAAAAGAGAATGGAGCCATAAAAATGGGTCCTCATGAAGAAGCAAGATGTACTTGCCTACGGTTTGGTAGGTGGATGAAGAAGAAGAAGAAAAGGAGTAATGGTGAGAATGAGTAATGAGGAGAGAGAATGGAGAGGGTGGCTTTAAATAAATAGGTGGTAGGTGGGAGTTGGGCCGGGTCCAATGGGTCGGGTTGTAGGGGATCCAACCAAGGCCAACCCGAACCCAAAGCCTAGCTAAAGCAGAGAATAAAAGCATGAAATAAAGTGCAGAAATAAAATTGCAGAAATATAATTGCAGGAAATAAATTAACATGAATTAAAGGAAATTAAATACAGGATAATACATGATAACTATTAAATAAATACATGATAAATACTAAATAAATACACATGAGTTGTACATGTATAAAAATACGCATTTTAGGAACGGGGAGTGATAGGTATATTGGGGCTAAAATGGAGCTATTATTGGACTGGTTTTTGAGGCATGTTATGGGGCTGTTTTAGAGTGGTTTAAGGGCTGCAATTAGGACAGTAATATGGGGATGTTTAGGACTGAATGTAGGGTGGTCATGGACTGTTTTGTGATGGGGTTTTTATGGACAGATTTGGGACAACAAAGGGGCATCAATGTAGACAATAAGGGACTGAAATTGGACAGCAAACAAGTGGTTTTAAGGACAGTTAAAGGGCTGTTTTAGGACAGAAATTTGGAGTGTTAAGGGATGGTGAATGGGGTTGTCATGGTCAGCCATGTATGCTGCTGTCCTGCTGCTGTTAGCAGCAGGGTTATGGGTGTTCCCCTCCCCCTCAACACCACTCTCCACTCTCCACTTCACATCTCAATTCCCCTCTCTAACAATCTCTCAAACACCACACCTACACACACTCTAATCATCTTCTATTCTAACATACACACAAATGACTTCTCCTTTGGCTGAACCTTATATGCCCCCATACCAAATACAAAATCACACATACACACCATAGTATATATATATATATATATATATATATATATATATATATATATATATATATATATATATATATATATATATATATGAGCCATAATATATATATATACATATCTATATATAGAGAATAATATATATACCACCATATATATACATATATAGATTAGATAATATGATACAATATGATACTTAGAAAAACACATTCCAAATCACCTAGAAATCTGATAATAAATATTAACACATTATTTAATCAATATATAATAAAATACATGTGTCCAATAGAGATTTTTTCCACTAGGACACAACCACAACACAAATGACACTCCTATGACCTCCAAATGGACACGAAATGGACACAAATGGAGATATAACCATGAGGGTCGTTCCTACGAGTTCAAAATATTCTTATATGCATGTAGGTATAGATTATAGGAGAGATTATACCTTCCGGGAGAGAGATTCAAAGAAAAAAACCTTCCGACCCGACACCAACACGTAGAGATTCCAAATGGACACGAACGAACTCCGAAACCTCCCAAACTTGGCTAGCTCCTTCCTTTCATGGAGTAGAGAAGAAATGAAGAAGATTTGGTGGAAGGAGGGGTTGATTTGGTGGAGAAATTAATAGGGTTCCTCTTCTAAATTAATTTAGGGAAGAACAAGATAGAGAAAGTGGATGAGAACAAATGAAGATGATTGATGACTCACTCCTCATCCCCCTTAAAGTGGCCGACCCCTATAGTATAGGTGTCCCTATTTTACAATGTCTAAAATACCCCCTACTAATCTATTAATTAGTATTAGGAAAGGGCTTATTGGTTGGGGCTAAATTAGTCATTCTAACACACTAATCTAACTAAACCTACCATGAACTAATTAGTCTAACCACTAACTAAAATAATTAACATGTGGGCCATGGCTAACTAGTGTGTGGGTCCCAGTAGAGTCAACACTACCCCGGGTCCCCGTTTCAAGTCAGATTGAGCTGAAATTCGAACCCGACTCAAATAACCCCAAAACAATATCATAAATAATAAAATAATTTCATAATTATTCTAAAGTGGAAAAGGACAAAAATATCCCTGTTCCTGAAAACTGGGGGTGACACTTACCGACATATAGAGGTCTTTATCCTTCTCCACTTTCAATTGGGGCAGTCCCCGTACGAACGTCTCTTTGACTGTGCGAAAACCTTCTTCGTGCATCATCGAATCCACTCTTTTTTCGTATAGTATAGAAAGATGCTTTGAAAAAGCTTGATTGGTCTGGTGATTCACTGATTAAAGTGACTCTTGTGGGTTTCGATTCAACATCTTCCTCTTCCGAATGTGCCGATGTCCGCCTCGCTCTTCTATTTTTTTTGGCATATTCCAGAAATTCCTTATTTTAAGGAAGGTCTCATTTCAGTTTCAGTCCCTATGAAATCAAACGCACGTGGATCGTCTGAGATCTATGATATTTATTGCTTTAGCACGTCCTCTTACTAAAGAAATACGATCGACGATACAGACAGCTGCTTTTCTAGTCTCAGATGCGGCATTGCCGGTGTTTTCAAGGGGGTGGAAGCGGTCTTGATGCGGAGAAGGTAGGATGTCCAATTTCGTGCTTTAAGGGATTCACAGTACTTGCTTTATGCCTTTCGTTATCATCAGACCAGAGCTGACAGGCTAGCTGACAAGCGAGTAGTTGCATAGCTGACAGGCGGGCTAGCTGACCAGAGACGAGTGACCATAAGGGCCTTTCTGTGATAGGGCAAAGCACGACAAGGTTCTAGCAAGTCGCTGGAAAATGGCGAGAATTTGAGCAAGGAGGGCCATGGCTTCTCGATATACACTGGTAGAAAACTCTTTTATGTATTTTTGTTTTTGTTTTTGTAGAGCACAAAAATTTATCGAGCCTCTATTTATAGAGTGTAGAAAAATTCCACCAATGCAGTACGAATTGTATGGCTGGCACAATCTGGTTGGGCTAGACTAAACCAAATGACTCGGCCAACAAGAGTCAGACTTTTGCTTATGATATAGCCATTTCTGTACATTCAATGTACTCTACGGATAGAGGAATACATAGAGTTGAACATAGTAAAATAAGAAATTGAAAGATTTCGTTGAAATTGTTCGTTTGGAAATTTCGACCCTTCAATGGATCTTGAATTGAGTTTGAGTTAAAGGAGATGCCTTCCTTGTTTCTGAGTTCTTGAGTTATAGCCATGTTCTTTTCATGGAGGCGCTGTTAAGCCCTTCCACTCTTTGACCTCCTCTCAGCACACTCCCGAGCGAGCCTGCTCAGCCCTTTTTCTGAATGGTGACTTTTTCCCGAAAATCCTTTTTCCATTTTCGCTAGCACTCTTTAGGTAAGCACTCGTTCCTGGCTTTCCGTCTGCAAGCGTGACCTAATCGTCGTATCATTTTCACTTTTGCTAGTACCGTTCCTGCGAGCGTTATTCGTTCCTTTTTCTGTGAAGTCTACGTGTAAGTTCCGAAGTTCCCGTGGAGTCAAGGTCGGAGAATTTCGTCTTTCAAGTGGATAAGTGATCATCCCTTTCTTTTAAGTCAGCTAATGAAATCAACAAGTTCTAGCTGTAAGTGAAGTTCCAAATCGCAAGCACCTTACTCCCAAGCACTGGTTTGCGCATTTGTTTAGGTGGGTGATTCGTGCATGCGGATGATAGCCTGGTTCCTATAGGCCGTGGTCAACGAGAACTTATAATCGGGGACAGACAAACTGGAAAAATAGCTATAGCTATCGATACTATATTTATAGAGAACCGCTGCTTTGACTTGACTCTCCCATGTAACCCTTTGTCCTCCTGCCTGCAAATTCGGCTGTTCACCGTCAGTAGGCCTTTTTTTTTAGAAGGCGAGCGAAGTGAGGGTGAGGTGAGGCGACCGATAGGGTGAATTCTCCTTTCGATTGATAAGGAGAAAGCAGGCTCTTCAGCTACATCAAGTACCACATCATCCATTCAATAGTAGCATTTTTACCGCTGACTTTTCACTTTAAGAGCATAGCATAAAGCGAAGAGGCACTACTAAAATACTAATCATCAGCGACAGCTCTAATCCGTCGCCACTACTGAACGACAAAGCATAGATATTTTGATATTAAATATTAGGACGTCATCAATGCGGCGACTAGCCGTCTTTACGCCGTAAATCCAATGATCACCACACCGAATCGATCTCCTGGCAACTCAAACTGTATGCCTTACCACTACCACTAGACTATAAATTATATATATATATATATATATATATATATATATATATATATATATATATAAGTTAATTATCCTTGATTGCTACCACTAGAATTCGAACATTGTCCACTCAATTCTTATGCCTCCACACTAGCTAGCAGCCGTTGGATTATCTTTATGGACCGTCCAGATTATATATATATATATATATATATATATATATATATATATATATATATATATATAAGCAAATGACCTTTAGCCTAGTGGTTAAGCGAGATGCATGCGGCCCAAGTGGTCGGGAGTTCGAGTCTCAGTGGAGACGAGTTCGCCACAAGTACCCATTGCTTCAATATATATATATATATATATATATATATATATATATATATATATATATATATATATATAATGTAGTTAAATGTACTCCTACTCTTATTCACTTTATTATTATTATTATTTACTTTGTTTAAGTTAAACTTATAAAAAATTTCTTTCGATTCACCTTTTTTTTTTCTCTCTGTATTCCTTAATTTCTTAAATCAATTATATGTGCTGGCAAAGGAGATTGTTGGTCGCTCGCACCAGACAAAAGGGATATTCAACACCGTTAAAAGGAAGGGGGAGAAAACGAGCAACACGTGTCACGAGGAGAATCTCCTCCAAAGCTCCAATCCATTTCATTTTAAAGGACGAGCTAGAGAAAGAGATGCTGTGGAGTAGTACTGTAATAATAATAAGGGATTTTTTGACTTTCATCCCACTTATTAATATGAATTTGTACTTACATCCCACTTTTTAATTTTATTTGACTTACATCCCATTTTTGTCACGAAAAATATTTTTTGTGACAAAATGAATACTTTTCGTGACAAAATAAATACTTTTAGTGACAAAAAGTGGGATGTAAGTCTAAAAAAATTTAAAAGTGGGATGTAAGTACAAATGCATATTAATAAGTGGGATGAAAGACAAAAAATTCCTAATAATAATGAAGGGCTGGGTTGGGTTGGGTTGGTCACTCTCTAGATATGAGTCTTGAAGTAGAAGCCTCCAACCCACGCCTTTTCTGTGGATTCTCTCCCTCTCTCAAACATCTTTGAATTTGTACAGAGGAATCTACTTCCCTTCCTGCCCACTTCCTTTCAAAAGTTAGTACTAGTAGCAAGGAGGAAGATTCTCTCTCTCTCTCTCTCTCTCTCTCTCTCTCTCTCTACACTTCTCTCTAAATCTTTAGTTATATTCTTTAGCTCAAGTGAGTTATTGGGTCTAAGGAGTTATCGGGTCGGGTTCGATCTCAGTAGTGCTAGATCACCTAAACTCATGATATTGGTCTTGCATGGATCCCAACCATATACAGTGGCGTAGCCAGCATTTTGGTACAGCGGAGTCAAAATCGACTAAAATAATTTTAATTCAAAAAATTATAAAAAAATGTAGGGACAAAATTGCATAAATTACTCAGAAATCTTATTTTCTATACCTAACGTAGTCGTTCTAGTTTTCCTATTGTAGCTGTTCATTTTTTCTATTCATTTCATAATATGATTGGTATTAAAGTGGACATTAATTCTAACCCAACAGAATCTGCACCTAAACTAATTCAGTGTCATTCCAGTCAGGTCATACAAGACATTTTTGATTAATTTTGATCATTTGATCGAGGAGATTCAATGTATCTTAAAATTCATATTTTGATTTTACCATTTTAGTCATGAACCTTGCCATCCTAGGGTCTTATGAAAATTAAATATTATTTTCTCTCTTAAAGAAAAACAAAATTAAAATATTTTTTTTCCAACCACTAATTAATTTACTTTGACTTCATATTTTTTTTTATATTTTTTTAATCGAAAAATGTTATGCTAGAGAACAATTTTATTCCATCTAAGAGCAAATTAAATATTGCCATCTAAGAACAAATAAGAACAATATCTATAGCATGATTCAACTACTTGTATAGCTACAAGTAAAACGAGTAAAACATCAAATTGTTATTCGTTCATAATATAACTAGCTGGGAGTAAAATAATTAATAATAAAAATCAATATATATATTAAAAATTGAGTGGGGTTACATGACTCCACTGGACTATGCTGGCTCCGCCTATGACCATATCTACATAAATTTCTGGCCTGGTTTGGATGTTCTCTGTAAAGAAACTCGTACCCTACAAGCTCATCAAGATTTTAGTTTGAAAATTCAATACAAGTTTCGTCATTTTTTTTTCCTTGTCATTAAGTTTTAACTATTTGTATTGAGAACGGGTCAAAATTTGAGTAGAAATTATGTTGAATCCAATCTTATATACCAGAAAGTACGGTATATTTGGAAAAGTACTAGACAACACAGTTTCAAAGTAGGATTTATATTTGATTGGAAATATTTGATTGGGGTAGTAAAACACATCTTGTTTGAGTCTCAAGTAAAGATATAATCAGTGCGGAACTTTAGATTTTGAGATATGGGAACAACTCTAAAAGTGGAAAATCTTGATGTTCATTTAATTTTTTTTTCATCGACAATAATACAATATGTTATCTACACCTAATTTAAGAAATAAGACACCAAAAAAAGTAGAATGTCTACCCTACTTTTGATCTTATATACATTAAATAGTATGTAAATTTTTTGTTGTCCTCTACAATTTTGTGCGTGAAACAGCCGTCTCATGTACCTGAAGATAACATACCTTCGTGGCTAAATTTAGGTTTGGATTTAGAAAGAGATCAACCCAAACCCGAATATATATGTTCCAGGTCATGAGTTTCGGCTTGCGGGTCGGGTTTAGATCTTTTACACGAGTATGATCCGAACCCAACCATTGGCAGCCTTAGCCTAAAGCAAAGGCTTGTATTTTGTTGTCACCTGGCCTCACCTGTATGATATTCCTTGCTTAGCTACAATAATATACTTTTTAAGGGTTCATTAGATATATATAGTTCTCCCTTGCGAGTTTCCCTTGTGAATGAATGCTAATGCGCCAGTGGTGGTGTGGTGCACCTTTTGAAAACAAGGAAAGGGGTTCCCTATCCTTTTCTTTTCAATTGGGGGTGTGTGTGTGCGTGAGAATCTTAGCATATCTTGTTTGAATTATTTGTAGTATATGCTCTTTAAGCTTTATAATTTCCTCCTTAGATTAATCACGGGGAATCATTTCACAAGAGTTAAAATGTTTGTTTATTGATTAATGCTTTGACACTACATTCTATAGCTTGCTAGCTAGGTCTCTTTTCAAACTTCGTCAAAACAAGGGCATGGTGATTACATAAAGGGAGATCATTAGTCTGATCCTCATGGAATCTGGTTCAAATTGTTTCACAGCTCTCCTCTCAAGGTGGAATCTAAGAGAAAAAGCGTGTCCTTTACCCTTTAGAATTACTAGTAGTACTATAATTTGGAAGGGGTTAATCTTGTTGAATAGATGTCGTACATGTAGATATTTGTAGTATTCATAAAAATACGTACAAGTTTTTGATGTAGAACCACTTGGACCGGTTTATTTTGATTTGGATATGCACGGCTAGGGGTGGCGATGGGTAGGGTAGGGTAGGGTAAGGGCAGGAAGAGGGCAGGGCAGGGTAGGGTATTGACATTTTTTTGATACCCTAGGGGAGTCATGAGGGTAGGGTAGGGTAGCCCTCTTCCAAAAAAATAATACCCATTATCCGTCCTTGCCCTTTACCCTCACAGGGTAGCTGAGGGTCAGGGTAGGGAGGGTAAAGGTATTACCCTTACCATTTCAGTTTTTTTAACTTTGAAAATCATTTTTTTTTTGCTAGTAAACACCTTGATACTTAAGATTTTTACAACATTCAAAAATCATAACAACTTAACAAGAAATAACAGGGGAAATATTTTTTTACTAAAGGCGCTGAACCCAGTTATATAGTAGAACCTGGGCTGCCTACATACCCAAGGAGGGGGCTAGACCTGACTCCTTAGGATCAAGCACTATGTAGTTCTCCTAATCCTAAGTACTAACTAATTTCAAAAAACTACAAATATGTAGTAGTAATTCAGGGTAGGGTAGGGTTCAGGGTAGGGTTACAGGGCAGAGGGAGTGTGGGACTATACAAGTATGTAGTAGTAACTACAGTTGGAGTGTGGGACTATACAAAATTACAAAGCACAGATTTACAGGGTAGTGGATAGGGTAGTGATACAGGGTAGGGTAGGGTTCAGGGTAGGGTTACAGGACAGAGGGTAGGGCGGGTACCCGGGTAATTGCACTAGGGTAACAAAATAAAATCCTTACCCTACCCTAATTCCAAGAGGGTAAGGGTAGGGCTTGCCCTCCTAGGGTAGAGGGTACCCGTGGGCACCTGAGGGTACAGGGTACCCGGCTAGGGTAGAGGGTACCAGGGCAAAATCGCCAGCCCTATGCACGGCACATCTATAGTAATAATTGCAACAATGACTATTTTGCGCATATACAAATTTGAATATACACATACCTACACATTATTAGCGTTGAAAAGTTCGAAAAATGTCGACTTCGTCTGGTACCTGTACTGCTTTTCACATGAACTATACAAGCGCTAAACAATGTTGAAAGAGTTGATAACGTGATCCTCTCACCAAAATACGTGAAGCCTCTAAACTTAGAAATATACAACCAGGACTATTAATATGAATCCTTTATTAACATGATATTTCATCAGTAGCACTATTCAAAAAATCGGACCGGAGATTAATCCCGTCAGGATATTAGATTGGATTAAATCGGTGGTAAATACGGGGGCATATCAACTGTCCCATTTATTTTGTCCTATTTCTGTCCCCAGTCCTATTACATGTGGACCACCATCAGCTTATCTACTTCTATGGCCTACATGTAATAGAGAGGGGGACATAATAAATGGGACAACATATCTGCTTCCGGTAAATACAGGTAGGTTTATACTTACATTAAATATATTGCATAGTACACAATTACATTTTTTTTGTGCACATACATAACTACATATATACTACTTAGAAGTTCTACATGTTTACCATATTATAATTAGTCATGAAGCAAATTAACATATTAACTTTGCTTGCATGTAATGTCAAGAATAAAAGTGAAAAGTCAAGGTCAAAATGGTTCAAAATCCAAATAGGTCAGATGGTTCGGTAGTTTGACTGGCTGGGTCGACCGAGTTGACTAGATTAATCAAAATTTTATACAAAATAGTGGATCAATATTAAATCAGCTCGAAAAAACTACTGGTTCACGGATTGACCGGTTCAACCGGCCGATCCGATCGGATTTTTAAACACTGATGGGTAGTGATTAATAGTTAGTGTCTTAGTTATGTAACTACACAAGGACATGGCCGGACAATAGGCCACCCCAAAATTTTGGAATTTTTTTTGTTTACATATTTTTTGTAATGTTTCCTAGTTATGTTTTATTCTTTGTTTCAATTTGAGGTATGCAACATTTAAGAGAGAAATAAATTTTTAAAAAATTAGTATTTTATGCAGTGTGATGCTAGTGTCCACATGTTGCTTAAGCTAAATCTAAAGTTTAACCCTTCCTAACTAAAGTTTAACCCTTCCTAATTTTAGATGGTGCCACTAATAATTGTTATTTCAAAATTTTATATATTTTGTTATACGTTTTTCCATTTCCACTAAATTTTGGTATTGTAATTAATATTTTGTTGTCATTAACTTGTAATAGTCAATGCTTTATTTTATCTTTTATGTTAAGAAATTTGGCTGAAATATCCTTGATCCCGTGTTTTATCTTAGAAAAATGAGACAGATTATCAACATTTCCGCAACCATTTGTTTTTCTTCCATAGCTAAATTAATAGTGCGTTGATATATATGCCATGCCAACTAGAAAGGACAAGCTAAATAACCACACATACACAGTTAGAATGGGTTGAAAGAGTAGGAAGGAAACTAAAAGCTTCACTGAACCTGGTTGATTTGAATCAGTACAGGAGGGGTCAGGAGGCCCTATTCACATGACCCCTTGGGATTTTTGATTCCCTCGCCATGAAACCTCCTGCAAACTTTTTATTCCTTCGCTCTCTCTTTGCAAGAAGTTACCATACCTTTGCTTTATCACACATTGCTTTTCTTTTCTTTTCTTTCTTTTTTTTTTCTTTCTTTTTTTTTGTTTTCCTCCTTTATTCCCACCCCCTCAAACTCACACTAAAAAGGAGGGTGATCCCTCCCTGATCCTTCTTGTGCTCGTTTGTTCACAACCTCATTCACAAGAAGAAGAAGAAGTTTGGTGAGAGTAGTGCAAGAGTAGAGTAGGAAGTGATGGGCTCGCCATCGGAGCTAAGTTTGGACTACAAACCTAACACCGCCTACCCACTAGTGGTCCCCAAACCACCGCCCAGCAGCGAGCCGCCGGCCGAGCAGGCGCAGAAGATCGAGGACTTCCTCGCCCGCCTCGAGGACGAGCGCCACAAGATCGAGGCGTTCAAGCGCGAGCTTCCCTTGTGCATGCAACTCCTCAACAATGGTACATAACCTTCATCCACAGATTAATGAAACATGCATATATATATGTATGTAGGAACTTAATTTTGATTCTGTACATTCTTGAATTCACGTTTCATGTTCTTAGAATTAGTATGATAAAGTAATACATACATATTGCATGAACATCATGCACTGCATGGGAACCGAGTATAATCAACCACTTTGCACTTTTTGCAGCACTGGAAACTTACCGGCTGCAGTTAGGAGGGGCGTACCAGAAGGCTAGCAGCCAAGGAGCAAGACCTGTCCTGGAAGAGTTCATACCCCTCGCCAACATGAGCATCAACGGGTCCGAGAAGGCGCCGACCGCGCCCTCCGAGAAGGCGAGCTGGATGGTCTCCGCGCAGCTCTGGAGCCCCGCAGCGAGCGAACCACAACCAGCGAAGCCGCAGCAGCAGCTCTCCGTGGCAGCGATGAAAGAGGATACTGCAGACTGCTCGTTCGATGCGGTCAGCCCGAATCTGGCCTTGGACTCCAAGCAGAGAAATGGAGGCGGAGGCGCCTTCCTTCCTTTCCCCAAGGAGAGGATCAACAAGGCGGGGGCTCTCCCCGAGCTTGCGCTCGCTCCCGCGGAGAAGATGGAGGTGGAGGAGAACAGGAGCTTAGGAGAGAATGGTAAGATTGAAGCGAAAGGAGGGAGTAACCATACACATACACACGAAGGTCAGGTGGGTGCACAGAGTAGTAGTACTCAGAGGAAGGCGAGGCGGTGCTGGTCGCCGGACCTGCATCGGAGATTCGTGAATGCGCTGCAGATGCTGGGCGGCTCTCAAGGTGAAAACCTACAGGCTTTTGCATGCAATTCGTGTTTGTTCTTAGCATTGTTAATTGTTATCAAATTATTTATTTTTTCGGTTCTTGTTTCTGAAGTTGCCACTCCCAAGCAAATAAGAGAGCTCATGAAGGTTGATGGGTTGACTAATGATGAAGTGAAAAGCCATCTCCAGGTTGGTTTCTTTGTCTCTCTTTTGTTCGTTAATTATGAAATAATTAAGCATTCATCAATACTACATAGATTTCTTCCCATATTGATTTGTATGTTCTTTCTTTTCTGTCTTGTCAGAAATATCGTCTCCACACGCGCAGGCCGATCCCGCAGCCGCAGCCGACTGCGTCGGCGGCGCCTCAGCTGGTCGTGCTGGGGGGCATCTGGGTCCCGCCAGAATACGCGGCGGCTGCGGCTGGTTCCGCCATCTATGGCGCCCATCCGCAGGCCCATTACGCCATCCCGCACGACTTCTACTCGCCGGCGCCGGTGCCCCAATCCCACCACCCACATCCCCACCTCCACCGCAGTGTCCCCACCTACAAGGCGGCGGCGGCGTCCATCCACTCGCCAGAGTCCGAGCCCAAGAGCGGCGGCGGCGGAGGAGGAGGAGACTGGTCGGAGAGCATCCAGGAGGAGGAAGAGGACGACGACGAAGGGCACGGAAGGGAGGAGGACGAAGAGGAGGAAGAAGAAGAACATCGAGACGGGATCGACGCGAAGGTTATGGGAGAGGAGAAGCCGGCTTTGGTTCCATCAAACAACATCAATGGTGGCAGCAGCAGTGATGTTGCACTCAAGTTCTAGTTAGGGCTTCTCCAGGGTTTAATTAGGGTTAGGGTTTTGCAACGTCTAGTTGTGTTGTCGAACCAAAAAAAAAAAAAATGGAAATTGGACTGTCATGTTGGAATAGTACAGGCCCAGCTGGTTGCTGGTTGTTGCTTTGGACGACGAAAGCTTGTATTTGTTCTGCTTATGTTTATGTCTATTCTATTCTATTCCACTCTACTTTTCTATATGTTGATAGCAGCAGAAGGAAACATAGTTTTGGTATGATGGGTCTGAACACACTGAAGTCTGAAGACTGAACATTAGAAAGTGATATGAAAAAGAACGTCTCCGTTCAAGTTCATTTGTTTTCCTTTGTATCCCGTGTAAAAGTACTGTCAAGTTCTCAAAAGTTAGCTAGCCCGTACTAACAAAACGAATGTGCCATGTAAAATTTACGGTATTAAATTATTAATTCAATTCAGTCGCTTAGATACTTCATAGCTTGTACATGCATGCATGTTGTAAAAGACACCATAAGGATCTTGATATTAATGTTGATGATCCGTTGATAATATGGTTGGGTTTGGCGAGATTTATATGTATAGGTATATACGTGCGCTTGGTTTTGAAAAGACCGATATTTTAATTAATTATTTTGGACACTCAAATATTATTCATTCTGGTATTTTAGTTCTCCAATATTACGGATTTTCCACCACGAATGTACTGTTTCAAGGTAACGGACTTCAAATTTTTATTTAGCAAAATAGTTGTCAAAATTTTATTTAACGGAACAACACATTTTGATGTTTACGTCACCGTCATAAAATGTCATGGTTATATTTGGTTTAAACTAATGTACCTATAAATGGGGATCCCTGGATCCCCACACTCCCTCGCTTTCGTATCGCATCCAGTCCCCCCGCCCTCAACCCTCCTATCTTTGTCAGAGATCTCATTGACAATACTGTGAATACTTGGAATGAGGAAATCATCAGGTCCATTTTTTCTGATATGGAAGCAGCGGCTATTATCAAAATTCCTATTCGGGAAGTCAATGGAGAGGATGAACTGATCTGGACAAAATCTAAGAATGGCTATTTCAGCTCTAAGTCCCTCTATGAATATCTCCGCAGAGAGGCCCCCAGTTGCTCGACAACCCCAATGCCTAACACCAGTTGGAGGAACCTGTGGAGGATGAAGACTATTTCCCCGAGAATTCAGATCTTCATCTGGAGACTCCTTCAGGGAGCTCTCCCGTTATTTGATACCATGAGCAAAAGAATTGATAACATAAACAAAGATTGCACGTTCTGTTTGGCGCATGTTGAGGATTCAAATCACCTCTTCCTCCATTGCAATGTCTCGAGAGCTGTCTGGTTCGCGAGTCCGCTGGGTTTACGAATAGATCAGCAAGGGGACATCTTTACTCTTCTCGAAGAATGGTTGTCGGACAAGCTAGACGGATACAGGTTTTATATGGGGGCAGCCATACTATGGGCTATATGGAAGGCGCGATGCGCATGTATATTCGAGCATAAAGCACCCAGCATCCACAATATCATATCACAGGCAAATCACTTCTATTGTACGTACTCGGAAGAGAATTTGGCGAGTATGGAGTTCCTCAATACCATACAAGAATCTATTAATGTCAGGCGCTGGCAACCGCCAATCTTGGGGTCTATCAAAATCAATGTGGATGGAGCAGTATCGTCAGAATTCTTAGCAGCTGCGGCCATTGCGAGAGACGGGGAAGGGCACTTCGTGTTAGGCAAAGCAATAGCTACCTCGACCACCTCCTTTATGGAAGAGGATAAAAGTTTAGCGTCGGAATTACTGGCCATCCGTATGGACATCCAACTGGCCAGTTCTCTTGATGTGTGTAGCTGCTCGATCGAAGGAGATTCACTCATTGCCCATCGTATCATCAAAGGAGAAGGACAGCTCATCCCTTGGAGATTACACAATTTGGTCCTTGAGATCAAAGAGGAGATTCGCCGGACGGGGAAGGATCTTCTTTTCTCGTTTATTAGAAGGGAGGGCAATGAGGTAGCACACGTTGTGGCTACTAATTTTGTTAAACAGGCTACTATTGACTCTGTAACTTTGATAACATCTCCTCCAGAATGTATTTTTCAGCTTCTGGAGAAAGAAGCTCACTCCTTTGTAACTGATGGTTTTTGAATAAAGTTTAAAGTTGTTTTGATTCAAAAAAAAAAAACTAATGTATCTATACTACAGTGAACCAAGAATCCAACCGAGCCTAATATTTGATCATAAAATGGAGATGGCGCATTAATTGCAGAAAATCTATTGGCGCCATTATTACTGACTGAGCATTCTATGGAACGTCATTGTAGTTGGCGCCTCCCAAGTCTTATAGGATGTAAAACCCCACTTAGTAGTGTTCCCTGAGAAACATAGAATGTGGGACACCAATGGCGTCCCATGGATTAAAATAAAAAAATGATGGGTGGAAAGTGGAAATATCATAATTTATTTGAATTATTTGGATATTATTTAAATTTTAATAAATATTTTTTTATTTTGTATCTTGCATGACACTACATTTGTTTTTGACATTACAGACAAATAATTGTTAAACAAATTTTATTTAATTTAAAAAAATTTAAAAATAATTTTTATATACAAATTATAGATAGATATTGTACATATAACAAATAGAAAATTTGATTGATAACAAAATTACTATTTATTTTGTGTATAGATAATAACAAATTATTTGTTAGTGATATCAAAAAAGATGCAGTATGGATGATACCAAAAACAAAACAAAAAATCTATTAAGACTTTTAAATCAAAGAAATTTAAATAATATTCAAAATATTAAAATAAATTGTTGTATCCCCACTTTCTGCACATCAATATTTTATTTTATATAGAAAAATCCACGGGCGCCACTAGAGTGTCGTTCCACACCATATATTACTGAGAGCGCTACTTGAGTTGGCATCCCACACCCTATAGGACTCAGGGCGCCAACTGCAATGGCGCCCCATAGAATGCACAGTAATGTCGCATGACGCCATTAGATTGTCTAGAATATGCCATCTCCTGGTGTCTCATCCCTTGTATGCAAATTCTTCAAATTTGTGCTCTTTGATACAATTTATCCAAATATATTCTCCTGTATTAAATTTCTTTTTTTGAATACTAGTCACATGCACTAAAAAATCATTTGATATTGTTGAAAAATAATTTAAATTAATATTTATTATCGATATGATTTGAATATATATTTTTAGGATTTGTTATAGACATATTTATTTGTTAATTAGATTTGTTATAGACATTGGTTTATTTGAGATAAATACTTTAAACAAAAGAGGGACGATGACATGGCAATAAAGGGTGCTATTTTGGTAAATAATTTTTCAACTCCGTTATTATGTTAAATAAAATTTGAAAGTCCACTGTTTTGTAAATATTTCCTACGTTTCATTCCGTTGTACGTGAGTAGTGTGGTGTTGTGTAAATTTATCAGAAAATTTTATCCCAAGGGATGAAAATATATAAATTTGCGCTGAACGGGACGAATTTGGGGCAATTGCAAAGTCAGGGACAGAACTCCAAACGAGTTGGCGGTCCCTGATGGACACTCCAACTCACTTGGCGGCTTGGAGGGGGGGCCTCCAAGTGAGTTGGCGGCTCTGGGGGAGGGCCTCCAACGGCTACATTTTTTTCCCCTTCTTCTTTTCTTTCTTTCTTTCTTCTTCTGCTTTTTCAACGGCTAGTTTCTAACGGCTCTATTCAAATTCACCTATAAAAAGCACATGAGAGCACTCAATCCTCACAACTCACTCACTCCATATTACTCACTCTTCTTCCCATTACTCACCAGCAGACATTGATCAAGTTCTCCATTCATCAAGTTCTCCAGCAGAAACTTCTGATCAATCTCTAGCAGTTGCCTCCTTCGATTATGGATCGTAGCGTAATAATAATATGTTCGCACGGAGGTAACTTAAATGGGTTAGATTACGAAGGCGAGAAACTCAAATATTTTCAGCTTATGAAAGTATTACTTTTGAAAATTTACATAATCTTATTATTCAACGTTGTTCTATTAATTACGAATTTATTTTGAAGTCTGTTTCTAATTGTAGATGTTTCTTAATAGATAGTGATGAAGCATGCAATTATATTTTTGAAATTAATTCACAATCATGCTATGTAAATATTTTTGTTATTCATGTCACGTCATAGTTCCAAAATATATAGGAACCTAAGCGTGACCATGCCAGCTAATACGATCTAGAGTAAGTTTCCAATTTAATATACTTAGTCCTGGACGTACTCCGCTGTAAAGGGGTAACTAAGAGTAACTGATCATCTACATCTCAATCCACAGTGATGAAATGAATACCAAGAATGAACATAATATACTAAAGTTGGCCACCCAGTAATATACATGTTCGAACAAGCTCGAGAAGGAATAAGCTTGGTAATAATAGGCTACATAGCAGTATGAAACAAATATAGGTGAGGATATAAGCTGGAAAGAATAAATGGAATATGCCAGAACACAAATATAAATATATACCTGAGACCTCGGTGCATCAAGCAGCACCCGCCAGCTACTCTGTACTAACCGCTCAGCGAATACCTGGAGAGATCACCAGGTCCTCAGAGGGACGTAACAAGATACAGAGATACATGCCATAACGTGAACTGAATATGAATGGACAACCTGAATCATAACTTGGCCCAATATCCAGTCTTCGATCAATAAACCATACCTCTGACCAATCCTGATCAGTGGAAGGCATACCAGTCCATGATGAGACACTGTTCCATAATATGGTCCGACATGGGTATACGAACTAACCAGTCTATGTGAATGCATGTTGAAGACAACTTTGGAATGAATGGGTAGGTGAATAATAATTTCGTCGAAGCACAGGCCGACGTCGGATCACGAGCCGAAGGATTTGCGCCGGAACACGGGTCGAGCGTCGGATCACGAGCCGATTAGCACAATACTAGCGTACCTCCCGACCGAACCTAGCGCACAGCTAGTGGCCGCTGCCGGATATACCCACTAGTGTCTGTCCCATACGCCTACTGGTTGTCTTCCCCGTCCCAGAAAATGTACAAGTCGTATCCATGACTCAGACAATCCATATCTCAATGCGAGTCTCTGTCACCCTCACTTTTTCAAGATAGGGATAAAATGGTAATTTTCCATTTTAGAATATTTTTGGGAATTTTATTTCATGAATATTAATATTTAATGATTATAGGAGTCGGGTTCAAATTTTATCGCATTCCGACTTAATTCGGGACTCCGGGGAATTTTGACTTGAGTTATGATTAGCACATTAATTAGCCATGGCCCACCAAACTTAACAATTAGGCCTAGGAGTTTGGACTAGTCCCCCATGAGTATTTAGGCTTAATTATGATTTTTTATTTAGTTTTAACTAATCCCCAAACCAATTTAGGAAGATAACTTAGCATGTAAGCAAGGGAGGGGCAAACTTGTAAATTGCAAGTGCCCCAACCTCTCCCACATAGGGCCGGCCACCCTTTCCCCCATTCCTTCTTCTTCCCACTTCAAAATCTCACCATCTTTTTCTTCTCCAAGTTTCTTCCCAAGTAAGAATAGGAAATCCTTAGTTTTGATCTCAAAATAAATCTCTTCTTCCCATTTTTCTTCCATCCAACTCTTCCTCTACCCCAAGTGAAGCTTCTCCAAGCTTTTGGGAGCAAGAAGTGCAAGGGTGTGTCCTAAATAATTCGTTTTGTGTCGGAGCCGTGTCGGAGGATTTTTGCTTGGATCCATCTCCCGATAGGTATAACCTATTCTCTAATTGATTCTTTTCATCATGATAAATAGTTTGAATCCCGTAGGATTGATCCCCGTGTTTGTATCCCTCTTCGTGTCAAGTTTGAGTCTGTTTGGAGTATCCTAGGAGAAGTTAGGATTTGTGGTTGTGTCCTTGAGTTTCTCCCAAATTTGGACACTTCTAGAATAACTAGATTTCATCTAAGTGGGTTAGGCACCTTAAACTTCATTTGTATTAGTGTTATGTGGAGTGTAATATTCATATTTAGTGTGTGTGTGAGTGTGTTCATATATATATATATATATATATATATATATATATATAAAAATTATATATATATATATATATATATATATATATATATATATATATATATATATATATATTTTATATATATATATATATATATATATATATATATATATATATATATATATATATATATATATATATATATATTTTATATGTATAAAATATATATATATATATATATATATATATATATATATATTTTTATATATATATATATATATATATATATATATATATATATATATATATATATATATATATATATATATATATATATATATGTGTGTGTGTGTGTGTGTGTGTGTGAGAGTGTCTATATATATATATATATATATATATATATATATATATATATATATATATATATATATATATGTATGTGTGTGTGTTCATATATATATGTGTGTGTGTGTGAGAGTGTATATATATATATATGTGATATATACTTGTGTGTGTATTTATATATATAGAGAGGGGGAGAATGAGAGATTTGTATGTGAGAGTTTATATATATATTAGAGAGAATAGAGGAGTTTTAGAAAGGAGAATAGAGGAGTTTAGAGAAGGATTTATAGAGGGAGAAAGAGAGGGAAGAAGACGGAAAGTAGGAGAGCACCAACAGCAGCTGGGGGGGGGGGGGCAAGGGGCTGCTGCCCCCCGTAAATCACAGCAGCACCAGCTGCATTAGCAGGCAGCAGCAGCAAGCAGCCTTAGCAGCAGCAGTAGCACCCCGCTTTAGCCCCTAAAACCCCCACCTATATACCTATATATATATACATATATATACCCCTATATATAGCTATATATACGCCTATATATACCCTCTAACTAGCCCCTAAAACTAGTCCTAAGTGAGTGTGAAAAATGAGTTTGAGTGAGTGAGTGAATGGTCGAGTTAGAATTTAGTGAAGAGGGGATTTTGAGTTAGGAGCGTCGGAACGCGTCCAAACTTGGAGGGGACTTAGCTATTATAAAATAGAGTTTACGGGTAGGCTCCTAGGTGGAAATCGGGACTTCATGTGGGATTAGGAAGCTGGTATCGCGCGATATCATTGAATATCTTGAGATACTCAAGATAACGGATAAACGACCAATATGGACCGTAAGATGGACTGGATGTCCACTCTACCTAGAGAACTTGGTAGGTAATGGTTGTATAGGCTAGTACCCTACTACCCTAGGAAGCCGGGAGTGGAATTCCTAAGGAAAAGCCACTTGACGTCAATGTTAAAGTGGTTTAAGGGTATGTGTATTAGAGGGTAATCGGATAATTTCAAAATACGGGGTTCGGGTATTCGGATTGACTTGAAACTTAGGTGACTTGTTAGGTACACCCTACAAACGTTATTTTTGAACCAATTTTGGCTCGGTTGACCCAGAGTTGACTTTTTACCCAAAAGTTAACGATGAGTCAACACTTTGTCTAAATTTGACCAAATCCAAACTAGAGTTGACCAGTTGACCAAAAGTCAACTGTTGGTCAACATTTGACCATTTTGATCTAGAGTTGACTAGAGTTGACCAGGGTTGACCAGTTGACTAAAAGTCAATTGTAGGCCAACTCTTGACCCCGTTTGACTTACTTCGACTTGTTTTGACTTGCGATGATTGGTATGACCTAGGGTTGACTTAGTCTGACTTAGATTGACTTGATATAACTTGATTTGACCTAGATTGACTTGACAGGACTTAGTGTGACTCAGTGAGACCTAGTTTGACCTAGATTTCATATCATTCATAAATAAGTCATTCTTAACTTTGTTAAACCTAAATTAACATGCAATATCTCATCTTTAGGTTTCTGATTACCACTCTGAGCATTGATATACCCTACAGCTCAGGACAGCAGGCGAGTACATTCACTGATAGTTTTTATTGTCTTGATATCTGCTATATTCGATTCAGTCATAGTGTCTTACTTGATTCTCAGTCACGATAGTTCACGGACTAGTATTGTCGAATTCCTGTCATGAGATGTCATTCCTGGATTTCTTGGGATACTGGTACTTACTTGGCCTTGATTTTTGTACTTGTATTGACGCTGATTCCTGAAGAGGACTTGCTTCCCTCTTAGGGAATCTCGCGTCATGACGTGCCATGTCTGGATCCGTGTACTATTCGGAGAATAGGGAATTTTATAGATAGTGTGATCAATACCCACCTTGTGTTACTACTTGTATCATAGCTATACCCTCACCTCACGATGGGGCCTGACCTGTGCTACTACTTGCTCCATAGCTTGCCATCCCGGCCGGGCCGAATCCACGTACTTGTAGTCGGTCGGCTGGAAGCCTGATCTTGACCCATACCGATCATATTATGCTATAATATTTGAGGCACATTTTATATTTACTTATCTTATCATATATCCTGTTCTGTTTTACATTCAGTACCTTCTCACCATGCTATGATATTCAGATTACTCACATGTTCTACATGCCTTTATATTGTTCCTTGATTGGAGACTAAGTTCTGTTCGTGAGAAGAGTTACAACCCCGATCCTTGTTTGGTTTAAGGGTTGTAACTCAGCTTCCGAACGGTTTCCAAGTCTTCATATATCTTTGTCTTGTAGTTCATTATAATGTCTCTTATAGAATTTGTCAATTCATATGAAACTGCTGTTAGTGCTTGTACTTGCTCATTTTTCTGACAGGATACCGTTGATATATTACAGATGATTCTGATTCGGACTGCTCGACCTATTATGGGCTCGAGCTAGACGGAGTAGTCCAGGACCGTGGCCTTATAGTAGAGCCACTAGACTTTATTCTCCCAGAGTAGTGTAGATTTGTTGGGTTGCCTGGACTGCGATCCAGCTAGCATTATCAGACTGTAGTTTCTATGTTATATTTTGAGACCCTGAGATGTTGTATTTATCTGGGCTTGTGTTGGACACTGGACTTATTTTCTTTTCATCTATCATATGTTTCCTTCTATGCTATCTACCTTAGTTTTATTCTGTGATTGAGACTGTATTAATATGTCACCTCCATTCGGAGAGTATATACTGTACAGGTATCTTTATACTGTTAGCCGTAGTATTTACAGACGTTATATACAGCGTTCTACCGCCGATACTGCGACGTAGGCTGGACGTACCCACGTGCTCATGCCCCTCATAAGGGTACGGGTTGTGACACGTTTTTGTGGTGGCCCATGCAGGTCAGTGTCACAATTAGTGCGATCTCGTAATGGTGCTCGACTTAGAGTACTAATTACGAGCCTGCAATTAGGACGTAGGACCTAGGATATGATAGGAGTTTCTCAATCACACCTAGGAAAATTTTCGATCTTTTGATTATCATGATTACTTCCCTTGTATTAAATTAACTGTCCTTCTTTGATAATATCTTCTCATGTGCCATATTGATCTTCTTGCTTCCATTCGTCTCTAGGATGATGAAGACGCACCCGCAGGCCACTGGATCGAGTAGCTTGCCCGAGAGATCTGACCAGGCTGAGGAGGAGGTTCACGAGACTGCCCCAGTGATTCCACTATCCTGGAGGTCCTGGCAGTTGCACAGGAAGGTCTACCACCTCCACCCCAGAGGGTTTCGGTCGTTGTTCCAGAGATACTGCCGCTACCACCTCCGATACCGACGGATACACACCACATGTTCCTTCTCCTTCAGCAGATGATGGAGACACAGCGAGCCCAGGTAGAGGCGTCGTAGCGCTAGACGGAGGCGTCACACCGTCAGATTGAGATGCTGAGGCAGAGTATGGAGAACTCGTATCAGCTTGCACTGGCAGCCGTGGAGAGAGTGGCACCGGGTACGGTGTAGGGCCCTACCGGCCAGCAGCCGTACCAGCAGCAGTCCAGGCCAGGAACAGTATTAGACTTTAGGAAGATGAGCTCCAGGGACTTCACGGGCACGGAGGGCATTTCAGCAGAGGCTATTTCAACAGTAGAATCAGGCACCAGCACGTGCCCCACAACATCAGGGTCAGGGCCAGAGGTAGACCCAACAATGTGCTTTCTGCGGAAAGACGGGGCACAGCAGAGACGTATGCCGAAGGAGGTTAAGCGCTTGCCTATTCTGCGGAGGGACCGACCACCAGCTGAAGGGCTGCCCAGTTCGAGCAGCCAAGGGAGGCCAGGACAGGGCACTGACGGGACCGGCAGTTCAGCCGAGGGGTCAGCCACTCCAGACACAGCAGCAGAAGTTCGTGCAGCATCAGAGGGCACCCCAGGGCAGAGCCTTTGCACTAGCAGTGGAGGAGGTCGAGCCAGTGGGAGATGTTGTAGCAGGTTATGTTCTCCTTGATTCTTTCCTTGTTTTTGCCTTGTTTGATTCTGGGACTACTCATAGTTTTGTGTCTGTTTCTTTTGCTCTGAGACACAATATTATTGCTGAATATATGGGTAGGACTTGCAA
Organism: Iris pallida; assembly: GCA_029216955.1. Lineage (NCBI taxonomy): Eukaryota > Viridiplantae > Streptophyta > Magnoliopsida > Asparagales > Iridaceae > Iris > Iris pallida. Next base: position 7,261,580 of record JANAVB010028196.1, on the reverse strand, counting down.
GATTATGACCGGGGGAGGCATTATCCTGGTTAATAATATTTACAAGGGGCGGAGAGTTACCCTGAGAGGCCGGGACTTGAGTGCGTGTCTGCTCGTAATGCCCCTACCGAGGTACGATATGGTACTCGGTATGGATTGGTTGAGCATGCACCATGCTAGTATTGATTGTAGAGGAGGCAGAGTTCTTTTTAAGCCGCCGGGAGAGCCAGAGATAGAGTTTGCTCAAGGAGCAGCGGAGCCGGAGGCTGGATTCTGTGGGGCTTTGTTGGCGGGACAGGATTTGCCACATCCGTTGATAGCTGAGTTCTCGAATGTCTTTTTCGAGGAGTTGCTAGGGATGCCACCAGACAGGGACATTGAGTTCTCTATAGACTTGGTGCCGGGCGCCGAGCCCATTTTACAGCATGTCTATAGGGTCAACAACAGCGAGTTGATAGAGCTGAAGAAGCAAGTCGACGAGCTGCAGGACAAGGGGTTTATTAGATCCGGTTCTTCGTCTTGGGGAGCGCCAGTCCTGTTTGTGCCGAAGAAGGACGGTACATCCCGCATGTGCATTGATTACCGGGCGCTCAACAACCTCACTATCAAGAATAGATACCATTTGCCGAGGATCGATGACTTGTTCGATTAGCTGAGTGGGGCGAAGGTATTTTCGAAGATAGACTTGAGGTCCGGGTATCACCAGCTGAAGATGAGACGGGATGACATTCCCAAGACGGTATTTTGGACTCGGTACGGCCAGTACGAGTTTACAGTGATGCCATTTGGGTTGACCAATGCTCCCGCGGTGTTCATGAACTTGATGAACAAGGTATTCCATCAGTACCTTGACAAGTTCGTGGTGGTCTTCATAGATGATATCTTGATCTATTCGAAGACGCAGGAGGAGCATGAGGAGCACTTGAGAGTTCTGTTAGAGACTCTGAGGAGGGAGCAACTCTACGGAAAGCTTTCAAAGTGTGAGTTCTTCTTGGACCGGGTCGAGTTCTTAGGTCATATTGTGACCGAGCATGGGATCTCAGTGGACCAGAGGAAGATTTCAGCAGTTGAGTCTTGGTCTACGCCCAGTTCAGTTGCCAAGGTTCGGAGCTTTCTGGGTTTGGCTGGCTATTACCGAAAGTTCGTCCAGGACTTCTCGCGGATTGCAGAGCCGATGACTAGACTCACCAGAAAGGACGTGGAGTTTGTCTGGACTGTTGAGTATCAGGCTGCATTCGATGAGCTGAAGAGGAGGTTGACTTCAGCTCCGATCTTGACTTTACCATCTTGGTCAGGTGGGTTCTCGATCTACAGCGATGCTTCAGGGAAGGAAGTTTAGGTTGTGTTCTTCAGCAGCACGGAAAGGTGATTGCCTATGCATCCAGGCAGTTACGTCCTCATGAGAAGAACTATCCTACTCATGATCTGGAGTTGGCCACGGTTATTTTTGCTTTGAAGTTATGGAAGCATTACCTGTACGGAAAGCGAGTTGAGATCTTCACAGATCACAAGAGCTTGAAGTACGTGTTCACTCAGAAGGAGCTAAACATGCGGCAGAGACGGTGGTTAGAGCTGATGAAGGACTTTGATATATCACTGCAGTACCATCCGGGGAAGGCCAACGTAGTTGCAAATGCCTTGAGCAGGTATCCAGTAGCTATGTTCTTGACGACAGATCGTCATCTTTTGGCCCACCTGGATAGTTTGGGTATCGAGGTCATCATTCCGGGTGTGGAGATTCAGATGTGGGGTTTACAGATTCAGTCTGAGCTGATGGATAGAGTCAGGTCAGCGCAGTATGATGATGTTGCCCTGAGGAGCATCAGGGAGCAGGCACTACCAAAATACAGTAAATTAGCGACGGACTATTAGCGACAGAAATTTTCAGTCGGCGTTAGCGACGGCTTCGTGGCCGCTCGCCGACGGATTACCGAACACACGCCTTTACATTTTTTTATTTTAATTTTGGGGAAGGAAAGGTCGCATATCCGTCGCTAGGATGTCGGAGATATAGCGACGGATCAATAGTCGTCGCTACGTAGTCGATTATTTGGCGGGAATTATGTCGAGAATTGGCGGGACATTTTTTCGACTACGTAGCGACGAATATTCAGTCGGCAGTATCAAATATAGCGACTACCGGGCGACGGATTCGTTGACGTCGCTTTTTCGTCGCTAAATATACGTTCCAGACTTAAATTGAAACGGCGGGGGAAACTTTTCACCTTCCCCCCAAATTCTCTCTCTCTCCTCTCTCTCTCTCTCTCTCTCTCTCCCGCGGCTTCGGTGATCGACGTCGGCGTCCTCTCCTCTCTCTCTCCCGAAGGTGATCCCCTCTCTCTCTCTCTCGATCTCTCTCTCTCTCTGTCGCGGTGTCGACGTAGGGGCAGCGGTGGCGACGGGCTTGGGGACATTCGGGGGCTGGGCGGCTGGCTTGGGGCGGTGGCGTCGGGGACTGGGCGGCGGGCTTGGGGCGGGGGCGTCGGGGGCTGGGCGGCTGGCTTGGGGTGGGGGCGTCGGGGGCTGGGCGGTGGGCTTGGGGCAGGGGCGTCGGGGGCTGGGCGGCGGGCTTGGGGCAGGGGCGTCGGGGGCTGGGCGGTGGGCTTGGGGTGGGGGCGTCGGGGGCTGGGCGGCGGGCTTGGGGCGGCGGGCTTTGGTCGGGGGCTGGGCGGCGGGCTTGGGGTGGGGGCGTCGGGGGCTGGACGGCGGGCTTGGGGCGGCAGGCTTTGGTCGGGGGCGTCGGGGGCGGCGGGGGCTTTGCTTCTCAAATTCATCTGAGTTTATATATTGGCTAAATAATGTGTTATCCATATTGGGTGTTATCCATTAGTTTGGTGGTGTTTGGATTAGTAAATGTGAATATGGAGTTTGGGTTCATGGTGTATATGTTCACTGTATCAGGGACAGTGCGAGTTCTTCATCTGCATAAGTCACTGAATATAGATGTATATCTATACATCTAACTGTGATATATCTATACATCTAACGGTGATATACATATATATATGTATGTGTGCTTTAGAGAGTGAGGAATGAAGGCAGGCCTACCATGTCTATTAGCATGCAGGACGGCTTGGGGTGTAATGTGTGAGTGTAGACATGGTAGGAATTATAGGTAATTAATGCTAGTGTGACTAGACTAAGGTAGTGCTTGCTAGATAGTAAGGACACTCTAGTATCCTAACCAAGTTAATTTTAGACTAGATATTTAGGATATAGCTCCCATATCCTAGAAGTGGACTCTTGCAATTTAGAAATAGATAGATTGACTCAGTTTGATTAATTGACCTATAATGACTCTAAAACTTGATTTGCTGCTGCAAGCATACAACACCACAAAAATATTTAAGAACTCGTCAAGTTGAACCGTGTATAACATGCTCGACGCTTAAGAAGAATCATTTCGACTTAGTGGACTATCGAAGAATCGGTATCGGACTATCGGTATCGGTATCGGTATCGAACTATCTGTCACGTCCCAGAACCAGAATACTGGAGAGCGGGGGCAGACATAGCCAGCTACGTATAACGGAATGGAATCCACACCGCTATACGGTCACGGCTGTCTAGATATGTGAGGGTTTCACTACAATCCATCAGTCTCTTAAGGTCATAAAATAGCCTATTGTCTCAATCTCAACCAACTAATAATAGTTACACGACGTCAGACCACCAAATACACAATAGTAAGGCGTCCCATACATTACATATTCGGAATGATCATGAAGCTAGTCGTTACAAAATGTGAGGACTAGTAAGAGTTCAGTCATACATGATCAACCTCCGGGGCTTGTCGATCATGTTACAGCCCGTAGGCAGACAATAAGTAAAATGTACACGAGCTAACACTTGCTCGGCGGCTAAACGCCTCAAAAATAATAATTTTACAATAGAGTGGGAGAGCAAAAATAAATCCACTCGATGCCCTGGTTATGCCTGGTGACCACCATCGGGCTGGAAAGCAGGTAGATTCTTTGCTGCTGCTCCGGTATCTGGCCATACAAAACCAGCTGGGTCAGACCCCAGAAAGAGCAATAGCCACAAAGGAGGCTTCACTTAGGAACTAAAACCAGCAAATCATTAGCATTCAACATGTAAGAAAAATAACAATAAGTAACACAGATTGAGGTTTGTGCACTACCAATGCACTTGTCCCAATCAGAGAAAATAATTAAGTGAAACATTATTGACATAAGACAACTGGAGAATCATGCTAAATAAAATATAGCTGGACAATATATGAAGAGAAGATGAAGGTACTATTCCGGAAGCCAGGTTACAATCCTTAAACCAAACAAGGACCGAGATTGTAACCCTTCGTCTGAACAGAACTTAGTCTCTGATCATTTATTGCTAAAGGTGACAATCATTAAGGGGAAAATGAGAGAGTACCATGATAAAAGTGACAATGAAGAGTACAATACGCTAGAGTGACAGTAGAGTACAATCATTATAGTGACAATCTGGAGTGACAATCATTCAATCATTTTGGTACAATCTTGCAATCAATTACTTCTAAACAATACTATACTGGACTAGACTCCATCCAATCAATCACGGCCAATCATTGCCTACGGCTTTCTATATTAACTAACTAGGGTTATCATAATCCTAGTTACTAGCAAGATGCAAGGAGATGCTCCAAGTAGTCACAGGCCCTGTAGCTATCCAGGTTATCCAGGCAATCATTATAGTGACAATTTAGGGAGTACAATACATTAGAGTGACAATAGAGTTTAATCATTCAAGTGACAATGGTGGGTGCCCCACATAACAGTGGGCTGGAAATGTGCCCTACTCGTCGGCAGGCTACAAATCCAAACATTTGCGGCCGGGATAACGGGATCGCCGGTAACTGGGGAACATCTCTTCATGTCTAGTGAATTATTCTAGTAATTAACCTTAGTCCATTTCAGTAGGTACTCCTGACCGTGGTACTCAGGAGTCCCCTCCTAGACATGATGCAAGACAGGACTGGATTATTTGTACAAGCACAATCGCTCACGGTGTCCAGGTTACTTATACAGGTCAGGTCATGTCAGGTAGCCGTCGCAATAGCTATTCAAGATATATCAGGTCAGGTTATCATGCCAAGTGTACTTTGTTAGGAGTGCACCACGACGGGCCACTATCATGTCATGTCAGTTTATTATTTCAATCATGTCAATCAAGTTCAGGACAAAAGGCGTAAGGATATAAAATGGGCATAAAAATATACAATAAAGGGTTACAAGACATGGGCAAATAGTAATAAAATAATAATACACAGGGCTATGGAGAGCCATGCGGCTCAGGCATATGCGACCAGGAATGATCTCATGCGGCTGGGAAGAGAACAGCCATGCGGCTAAAATAGGGTCAGGCAAGGACGCATGCGGCTAGAAGGGGCAAGGGCGCATGCGGCTAGCAGGGCAAGGGCGCATGCGGCTGGATCAATGCGGGTCAGAAATCGAGCCCATGCGGCTCAGGTAGATTAGGCTCATGCGGCCAAGAGTGAACTCTTATGCGGCCAGAAAATAATTTCTCATACGGTCAGGATAGAGACTAGCTCATGCGGCTGGGGAACAATATGCGGCAGGATCAACTCATACGGCTGGATAAGGACTAGTCCCCATACGGCCAGGCAAAATAGGTCACATGCGGCTCAGTCCAATGCGACTGGAAATGGACGGATCTTTATGCGGCTAGGATTCAATCAGGGGTTCATGCGGCTAAAGAACCAATCAAGTCCATGCGGCCCGAGTTAAGTCACATGCGGCTAAAATAATGGTCCTAAGTCATGCGGTTGGGATTGAAAGTTCATGCGACCGAGGATTAAACCTTCATGCGACTGAGGAGTTAGTCCCTGCGCCATAGGCCATGCAACTAAATAGTGCAGCAAGACTTATGTGGCTGGGAGGAAACTTGCCGTATAAAGACTATGCGGCTAAGTTCATGCGGCTGTGAACAGTTCTTCTTCTCCTTCATTCCGAAGAGAAGAACTCTTCAAGCCATGGCTCCCAAGCTCCATGAACCTTTCATCCAGAGTCCAAATCCGAACTTTCATAGGTCAAATTAGGGCAGAACGAAATGCTCTACAACATGGAACCATTAGAACTTGATAATAACAAGATTAAATTGATCAAACCCAAAAAATTTCAAAAATAGTATAAACTTAGATCTACAAAAATCTAGCCATAGAAAGTGGAAATGCCAAGTACTAAAGTAAGTTAAAATGCTGTAAGGAAGAGAATGAAGCAATAAAATTGGAGTTCCTTCATGAAGCAAGTTGCACTTGCCTAGACCCCTCTCTCCCTCTGGTAGGTGAGGAGTAAATGAGGAAGAAGAAGATGATTAATGAAGAGAGAGAAAGGAGAAGGGGGTTAATAAATGGGGATGGTGGTGGTAGGTAGGGGTTCATGCTAGCCCAAACCAAGCCAAACCAATCCAAGCCCAACCCGAACCAAGCCAGGCCAAACCGAGCTAACCCAATCCTCCTCTTATCCAAATAAAACCAAGCTCCACTAATCCGAATTAATCCATGAACAATAAATGACAATTAAACCACAATGCTAAATATAAAAATAAGCCATAATTAACTAATCAAAGAAAAAAAGAAATACGGGTCAGAAATACGAACACGTATAAAATACGTATCACAAATTTCGGGGCACTACACTATCGGACTATCGGTATCGAACTATCGGTATCGCTAGCGGACTATCATACTATCGTACTATCGGTATCGGTATCGCACTATCCGTATCGGACTATCAGTATCGGTATCGTACTATCGGTATCGGTATCGAACTATCGGTATCGAACTCGGTATCAAGCTATCGGTATCGAACTATTAGTAACAACTGTACTTAGATTTTTCTCTTCTTGAGCTAGAATACCAGCGGATCCACCAGTTACATGATTATATACTAATTCTGTTTAGTTTGTCTTACTATACAGATTTTTACATCCAATCTGTGATGGATCGTTATTTTGTTGATCGTACATGGATGTACAAATGACAACACGAGAGCAGAATAGGTGTGGGTGACAATTTTCAGGCAAGCATGGAAGTGTTTCTTAAGTATTCCATGAGCAAAGCTCAGTTTATGGACGGTAACAAAATCAAGTGTCTATGTCGTAATTGTCGCAATAGACGTTACGAAGAAGTGGTGAGTGTAAGAGATCATTTGACCCGTATGGGTTTCGTACGTGATTACGGCCTGTGGTCATCGCAAGGTGAACTATATACGGAAAGACAGGTTGCGAATGCTGCTACTTATGCTTTTGATGATAATGCTGCAGCAGATTTTGTCGTCGATGACGACGAACGCTCCGTTGATTATGGAGACGTGCAGAACCTTGCACGAGATATGGTGTACGACGTGGCAAGGCCTAATTTTGATCCGGAGGATCCTAATCCCGAGGCGAAGGAGTTCTATGATATGTTTCAGGATGCTGAAACTTCTTTATATCCTGGTTGTGAGCCACATTCCGTACTGTCAGTGACGATGCGGTTGTTGAACATAAAGTTCGATTTTAACTTCTCGCAAACTTGCTATGATCGGATTACACAACTAATGAAGGAGGTATTACCGAAGGACTCAAAAGTGCTTCCAAAAAACTTCTACAAGTCGAAGATAATGGTCCGACAACTGGGACTGGGGTACGACAAGATAGATTGTTGTCGCAACGGATGCATGTTGTACTACAAGGAGAACGAGGATGTAGAAAGTTGCAGCTTCTGTAATGCGGATCGTTACAAGAAAGTCAGGGGAAAAGGAAAGTCAACTAGAAAACGACGTCCTTACAAGTATATGCATTACTTGTTGATCACGAAGCGCTTGTAGAGGATGTATATGTCTCAGAATACAGCAGAACACATGAAATGGCACAACGAAGAACGCACAAAGGACGATGGAGAATTGTCACATCCTTCGGATGGAGAGGCGTAGAAATATTTTGATTTTTGTCATCCAGATTTTGCTGCAGAGCCTAGAAATGTACGCATGGGGCTATGTTCTGATGGATTCGCCCCTTTCGGGCAGGCAGGATCTCAATACTCCTGCTGGCCGGTCATTCTGACCCCTTACAATCTGCCATCATGGATGTGTATGAAGACTCCTTATATGTTCTTGACAGCTATCATACCGGGTCCCAAAAATTCGACGAAGAATATCGATATATATTTACAGCCGTTGGTGGATGAGCTGAAACAGCTGTGGGAGATCGGCGTCACGACCTATGATATTTCCAGGAAACAGAACTTTCAGATGAGAGCTTCACTGATGTGGACAATCAATGATTTTCCCGCATACGTTATGCTGTCGGGATGGAGTACTCACGGCACCCTGTCTTGTCCGATATGCATACAAAATAGTAAGGCATTCCGCCTTAAGCATGGAGGAAAAACTTCTTTTTTTGATTGTCATCGTCAATTTCTGCCCGTGAGTCATCCTTGGAGAAAGAACAAGGACGCGTTCAGAGCTGAAAAACAAAAATTTTCTCATCCGCCTGCCAGATTGTCGGGATACGATATTTGGGAAGATGTAAAGGACTTGCCCACTGTAATGGAAGATCCATCGAACAATCGTGTCGATGGATTCGGACAAACCCATAACTGGACCAAACGGAGTATCTTCTGGGACTTGCCTTATTGGAAAGATAATCTTATAAGGCATAATCTTGATATTATGCATATCGAAAAGAATATGTTCGATAATATCTTCAATACCGTCATGGACATTAAAGGAAAGACGAAGGACAATCCAAAAGCAAGACAAGACATTGTCGAGATATGCAAGCGTCCTTATCTGAACTTGATACAAAGGGGAGCTGCTGGACAATTAAGTAAGCCGATAGCACAATACACATTGAGCAAGGAAGATAGATTAATAATCTGCAAGTGGGTATCTACTTTAAGATTTCTCGACGGCTACGTGTCGAATTTGTCTAGTTGCGTTGATCTCAATAAACGCAAGCTAACGGGAATGAAGAGTCATGACTGCCACGTGTTTATGGAAAGATTATTGCCCATTGCTTTGAAAGAGTTGTTGCCTTCTGCTGTATGGGTTCCGTTGGCCGAACTATCAATATTTTTTAGGGATATTTGTTCAACTAAGTTGACTGTGCAACACATGGTTGAACTTGAGGAGAAGATTATCTTAACAATTTGCAAGTTGGAGAAAATATTTCCTCCTAGCTTCTTCGACAGCATGGAGCATCTACCGATTCGTCTAGAATACGAAGCCCATGTCGGTGCATCTGTTCATTATCGATGGATGTACCCATTTAAAAGGTACATAAAAATTGATATAATTTAAGTTGAATTTTAGTGTGTTTTAAAATTCTTTCTTAATTCTCAAGATAATTTGTCTCTCTAGATACCTACACCATCTAAAGAAGAAAGTTGGCAACAAAGCTCATATAGAGGCTTCGATATGCGAAGTATATCTTATTGAAGAGGTATCAAACTTCTGCTCCATTTATTTCGATACTCATGTTAAGACAAATCGAAATAGACCTCAAAGGAATGACGAGGACGTTAAGGATGGAGGAATATTCAATATAAGGGGCAAGCCTGTTGGGGCTAGTAAAAGACGGTGGTTGACAGACGACGAGTATGATGCCGCTCACCGATATGTTTTGTTAAACTGTGACATACAAGAAGTGAGAGATTTGGAGAAGTATGTCAGTACACTTGCACTCGTTATAATCTTGAATTTGATGAAGTAAGTGACTACACTTATATATTCTTATTTTACTCTTTAATAGTGTATTTAGAGATGAAGTCAAAATGAGAACACCCGATATTACCGATGAGGGACTTCAAAGAGAGGTTGATTGTACATTTCCGTCATGGTTTAGCAAATACGTAAGTAACTATGATTATAATTGATATTATAAATATATAATCTGAAATATTTAAATTATAAATATTTATTTACAGGTTTTATTGCCTGAAATAACACTCACTCATGAGAGTGTTCGTTATCTAGCATTGGGACCGAAGAAGCAAATAAAGACTTGGCCAGGCTATCTCGTTAATGGCTTCAGGTTTAAGTCAACTCAGAATGCTATAAATGTCGACGAGTCGGACTTTTTCGTTATTTCGGTGTTTGCATAAGAGGCACCATCTATGACGACGAGCCGGACTTTGACTATTATGGAGTACTTCGGGATATTGTAGATTTACAATATACTGGCCCATATGATATGCATATTATGATGTTCAAATGTGAGTGGTTCGATACGATACCAAATATCGGTTGGAGAATCGATAAATAATTTGGATTCGTCGATATAAATCATCGCAGGAGGTATAGAGGGTCCGATACATTTGCGATAGCAAATCAGGTTGTTCAAGTCTACTATACAAGCTACCCAAGGCGTCGTAGAGATCGATTTGACTGGTGGGCAGTATGTAAGATTAAACCTAGAAATACATTCAACGTTGGAGACCCAGCATACCAAGAGGACCAGATCGAAAAGTCCCAATACTTGGGACAACACTCAGATATAATGGATGTTGAGGATATTGTTGAGGAAAATAGAGGGGAGGAAGAGGTTGATACACAAGACTTAGCTGTCAACCAGGGGAGAAAGAGGCATCTTGTCCCAAATATTGAGGCAGAAGAAGAAGAAGAAGAAGACGAAGAAGAAAAAGAAGAAGAAGAAGAAGAAGAATTTAATGGGGATAAGGATACAGATGAAATCGACGATGAAGATAAGGATGAGAATGAGGATGAGGAGGATGATGATGAAGACGAGGCCGAGGATGAGAACGAAGATGATGATTAGGTTAAATATTGTTGTATATTAAAAATACTTCCAATTACGTGAATTAAGTTTGACCTCATAAAAGCAATTACGTGAATTCATATTTTTTTCATTCGATTATTTACTTATTGCAGATGGCACTCCTAGTCTTTTTCGTCGCGGCGGCACTCGTCTCCCTACTGGTGGTATGTATATTTTAGTTTAGTTTTTTATATCCATTTATACTTTTATATTGTTAATTATGTTTAAGTGTTCTATTTACAGGTCATGATGGCTGGCCGTGGTCGTGGTACTGGCGGTGGTCGTGGTGGTGGTGGTGGTGCGGGTCGTGGTCGTAGTGGTGCTGGTGGTCGTGGTCGTATTCAAAGTTCTCGGGATGTGACCCCATCGAGCGACCCCAACTCGGGGAATATCCCGGGCACAGACGCATCCCGTCCTCGATCGACCACTTCATTGAAGCATGAGTCCGGATCTGCTAGCGGATCCGTTCCGCTATCGGAACCACCAGCAGCGGATCCACCAGGGGGTGCCCCAGTTACTGCACAGTGGGCCCCGGAGTACCCCCATACTCGGTTCCATCCGGTTACTGGGGAGTACATGTGCGGACCCGCGGATCCTCCGACGGCACCAGAGAGGCCGAGAGGCGAGTTCCGACGAGAGCTATGGCCCGCGGGGACCTCATAAGTAAATTTAAGATAATTTATTAAATTTCTTTCATTTATTCAAGTTAATAATCCAGTTGTTTCTTCTTTATAGGTTTTTTGTTTAATATTGGCAGGGCTCTTGGAGAAATTATCAGGGCTAACTTCCACGGTCCCTACCTCAACTTTTCGTCGGTGCCCCTAAACGTGAAGTACGTCTGGCTCGACGAGTTGAGGGTATATATCTATATCTTCTGGTTAATTATTAGTTACTCTTTAATCAACCATTTTTTAAATTACGTGATAATTGAATTTCTATGTTAGATGACGTACTGGTGGCCCCCCCATCGCGAGGACGCGATCCGCATGACCTACAGAAGCGCTGCCTCGAAGAAGATACGGGATATGATTCATGACCTGAAAATGGGGCATACGAGGCCGAATTGGATCCGATAGGAGTATTATGAGGACCTCTTAGGTATGATGGATATCCCTGCGTACAAGGAGAAATCGGAGAAGGCGAAGGCGAACCGACAGGTCGTGGGCCTTCATACGGGGGGATCAAGGCCCCACGCAGCGACGCTTGCAGATCTGGTGAGCTACCGTAAATTTATTTCACGATCGAATTAGGTATTATTAATTAAAGGAGTTATCGACGTTCTACGAAAATTTTGTATGCAGGCCCAACGGACGGTGAAGGAGGGAAGGGCGCCAGAATCGGTCACCATGCACGACGTGTTCCAGCATACGCACAATAGACGGAAGGACGGGAGCTTCGTCGACGAGAGGGCCAAGGAGACAGATGTAAGTACTTATGTTTATGAGATTTACGTTAGAATTAAAAGTATTCGGACTATAACTTAGGTAAACTTAGGATTCACACTTAACTTAGTGAAACATAGAATTTAGATTACAACTTAGGTAAATCTTATAATATAAACACATTCATTTGATAGGCTGCGTATCGTGAGGCCCTTAGTCAGGCTCAGTTAACTGACACCGAGGATGTTGGTGAAACGACGCCCGCCCAGACGCCTTCTTCTTTGGCCGCTCGTAACGACTTGTTCGTAGATACCGTTGGCGGCTTTAAGAAAGGGCTCCTGTACGGAGTCGGCTCCCTAGGGCCATTGCACATGACGACGTAGAGATTTCCACCGACACCGCCTCCTCCCGTGGCACCGGCAGACGATGATGTTAGGTCGCAGCTTACGCAGCTGCACGAGGCGGTGTCGTCCTTACGAGAGCAATTTGCCACGTACTTTTTGCCTCCGTCTGCTGCTGCCGGTCCGTCTGCTGATGGTGTTGGTCCGTCTTCTACTGGTCCGTCGACTGCTGGTGTTGGTCCTTCTTCCGTGGGTCATCTTTCTTTCAACCCTGATGCCCCTGTGGTACCGCCTACGACTGTGACGTCACTTCTGGATCTGATGTCGGCAGAGCAGCTACGCCGACTTTCGAGCAGTGTCTACAACGGCTTGCCGTCGTAGCTAGTAGAGGAGTATATTCGTCGATCGCAGCTGGGATTACCACCACCGGACAATCGACCTCCTCCTTCTTCTTAAAATATTATATTAAGAAAATTTGGAATATTTGTGAGATCTTTGGATTAATTGTGCTATAATCGGATTATAGCACCGGATATTATGTTACTCTTCGGGATAATTGATGTTTATTTTCTACTAATTTGGTTTGGTCTGTGATTCTTGGATAATTGGTGTGCATTAAATTCGTATGTGCATATTTGGTCTACGTGATTCTTGGATAATTGGTGTGCATTATATATTTGGTCTATGTGATTGTTGAATAATTGGTGTGCATTATATATTGGTTTAGTTTATGCATATTTTTGTGAACAGGAAAAGTGCTGCAATTTTTTTCCAAAAAATTTCATTTAGCGATGGACTAGTGACTGGTTAGCGACGGATAATCCCAGTTTTTGACTGATTTTCGACGGAGTAGCCGTCGCTAACTGGAGATTTGAAACTGTTTCTAGGTAGCGACGGGTGATCGACGGAATATCCGTCGGCAAGGTTCTGGTGGTATATAGTACGACGGAATAGCGACGGATTAGCCGTCGCCAAGGTGACTGATAATCAGCCACTAATCAGTCGCCCTCGCGACGGCATAGCGACGGACAATCCATCGACAAGGTTTTGGAAATGCTTGACATTTCCAGAACCGTGGCGACGGATAATCCGCCACTAATCAGTCGCTCTATCGACGGCGTAGCGACAGATTAGTGACGACTATTCCGTCGCCATGGTGCTGGAAATGTCAAGCATTTTCAGAAGCTGATCGACGGATTTTTCGTCAGCAAACCGTCGCTAATCCGTCCTTTGTTATCGACGGTGGTCGACGGATTAGCGACGGAACGATACACTCTGATACGCTATTACGATGGTTTACCGACGGAACTTTACGTCGCTATTGTCTAAACAATTCAATATTTAATACTTGAAATGGATGACAGTCCGTCGGAAAGTAGTCGATTATGCTTCATATTTTGAAGTCGAAATGCCGTCGCTAGTCCGTCGGTTTACGACTACGTAGCGATGGACCGTTATTAGCGACGAGCTGATTGCCGACGAATTTTTTTGGCCAAAACCCGTCAGTGATCGGTCGCTAATAGAAATTCCCGTCGGACTGGCGACGGATCTGGCCGTCGCTAAATCGGCAAATTTTGGTAGTGAGGTGCGGACGGGTTTGCTCGACGATTTCTCTTTAGCCGAAGATGGGTCGTTGCGGCACGGTACTAGGCTGTACGTTCCGCGTGGAGAGCTTTGGGAGGAGGTTCTTCAGGAGGCGCATCGCTCTCAGTATTCTATGCATCCTGGAGCCAACAAGATGTATAGGGACCTGAGAGAGCACGTGTGGTGGTATGGCATGAAGTACGAGGTAGCATAGTTTGTATCTCGTTGCCTTGTGTGTCAGCAGGTGAAGGCCGAGAGACAGAGACCAGGTGGATTACTACAGTCGCTACCCATTTCCGAGGGGAAGTGGGAGCACATCACCATGGACTTTGTGTCTGGACTTCCACAATCGCCAGGAGGGAAAGACGCGGTTTGGGTCATCGTTGAGAGATTGACCAAATCGGCCCACTTTTTGCCTTTTAAAGTGGGTTTGTCTACGGAGAGGCTGGCAGAGCTGTATGTTCGTCAGATCGTGAGATTGCACGGAGTTTCGGTGAGCATAGTTTCAGACCGGGATAGCCGATTCACTTCCTACTTCTGGAGGAGTTTGCAGGCTAGCTTGGGCACCTCGCTCAAGTTTAGTACCGCTTATCATCCTCAGACAGACGGGCAGTCGAAGAGAACTATACAGACCTTGGAGGATATGCTTCGCACATGTGTGCTTGATCTCGAGGGTTCTTGGGAGGACCATCTTCACCTGGTAGAGTTTGCTTACAACAAAAACTACCAGGCCAGTATAGAGATGTCGCCATTTGAGGCTCTATATGGACGGAGATGCCGTACTCCTTTGTCTTGGGACGATGTCGGCAAGAGGACGCTTCTGTAGTACCCCGCTCTGCGAAGGCACTAGATAGACAGAAAGATCGGATTGCTGGCTCTGCAACAGAAGACGATTGATCTGAGTGAGTGGACGAAGTCTCATTTGCTGATTCGCTTACTCCTTAAGAATCTGAGTTTTTGATTGAATACTATTGTTAATAACAAGATGGTAAATCATTGAGTATGCTTAAAGAGAATTCACATATTGCCTCGCTAAGATATGAATGTTGCCTTGATAAAGAGAACCTTGTCATGCTAATAACAAGACGGTAACCACTATGTATGCTTATAAGAGATTTCACATGTTGCCATTCTAAGAACAAGAAAAGAATAATCTTCGTGCTAATAAGAAGACTCGTTGCCTGCTAATAAGAACTGAAATGATGCTTGTCATGCTTGATAGGATAAGAGAAGACATTTGAATCGAATTGAATGCTTGATCATTGCTTGTTGCTAAGTATGCTTGAGAATTGTAGACATGTACAGACGGACTTGTACATGTTGACATGAATAAAAGAAATGCATGGATTGAACGTGTCGTATATCTGCAAAGGCATGAAAAGAACATGTCGTACATCTGATCACAAATCTGTCTCATCTGATAGAATCATGCTAGAGCATGCATGTGGTCTAGGACAACTTGTTAACAAGGAAATTTTGTCTCTCGGGTGGATCTGGCGGCGCCTGGACCACTCGGCCTAGAAGAGATTAGCGCCTCCATGTGAAAATAGGAGTCGATCTGAGTCCTTAGCGACGAGCTGAACCCAAGAGAGTCACAGCGGCTAATCATGGGTTTCCTATGGACCATTATATAGATAGGTATTGGTTGGTGCAGAGCTGAACCGGAGAGTCACAGCTGCCAATCGGTCTGCATGTGTCTATCATATGTTTTGCTAAGAGCTAACGATGCAGAGACGAACAGGGAATGACAATGTTGGTTTATAATGTTTATGCTAATCCTTGTCTTATACAGGGATGGACGGTCGGATATGGTAAGAATCACTGAAAAGTGATACATATGTATTGCTTGAGTTTGCTATATGAATTGCTTGAAAAGATTAATCTGTTACCAAGAAGTGCTATGTTCTACTAACGAAAAGATATAATATCATGCTTGTAATCTGAACCCTAGAATGTCTTGAATCAAAGAAAAGATATGATATCGTGCTTATACTTGTCCGTAAGAATTGCTTGATCAAAGAAATGAATATGCTCATAAAACACACTGTGCATTGCACATGAAATAAATAGTCATCGTGCTAGAAATGATTAGTCCCTTGTATGCTTGAAATGAACTGAATTGAAATGTTAGCTTTTCAAAGATGTTTTCAAAAGAGATGTAAACTGACTCTGTATGCATGAAATAAACATAGGTAAAAAGTAGCAAGATCACATCACAAGAAAACATTTTCTCACTAATTGAACAGTGATCGTTTCAGACAAATGTAGCTCTTTGTTCACAATCACCAGTATGCTGATATACTGACCCACCATCAGTCTGCATGCAGGTGCACTATGCATCGAAAAGGATAGTCCGAAGCGATAGCCCGAGCCTCATCTTCAGGAGCCAGAAATCAAAAGAGATGCCAAGAGATGACATCTGTTGTAAGAGTTGGTTTTGTATATAAAGGGATATAATGTATGGGAACGGGATCATTGTAATCTGTAAAGTTCTGAGAGAATGTAACATTGTATCAGAGAGAATCGAGAGCTTGTAATCTGTTCAAATGAAATCAATAAAGAGATTTGTTTCTTGTTACCATTGTGTTCAATGTTTGTATTCTGAAATATGTCCGCTGCTGCTTCAAATATCTGTGATACGTTCCGTTGCGTATTATCAACCTTGTCTATCTTGTCTTGTTCCAGGTCTTGGCCTTGTGCAAGCGCAACTTAGGCTTGTACGGCATCACGCCTTAGCGAGGATGAACGGTCCCAAAGGGTCCGAAGCGAGGACGAAAAGAACTCTGCAGGATCGGGGCGTGACAGCTTCTTGGGCCGGAGATGGTTGTGGATGCGACCGAGAAGGTCAGGTTGATTAAAGACAGACTTCGGGTGGCTCAGGATAGACAGCGGCATTGGGCCGATAGTCAACGGAGACTGTTAGAGTTTGAGGTTAGTTTCAGTTTCCTGTCGTGTTGTTTGTGATTGTTTGTTAGTTATGTGCTGAGTTTTGTCTTATGTCTAGGTTGGTGACATGGTGTTTCTGAGAATATCCTCGACACATGGCACGATTCGCTTTGGCGGCGGTGGGAAGCTCAGTCCGTGCTACATCGGACCTTTCACCATCATAGAGAGGATCGGTACAGTAGCCTACCCACTGGACTTGCCGACTAGGCTCGAGGGAGTGCACAACGTGTTTTATGCATCTCAGCTGAGGCAATACGTGGCAGATCCTAGCCATGTATTGGACCATTCAGCGATACAGGTGGGACCTACTTTCAGCTATCCAGAACAGCCGGTAGAGATTCTGGATCACAGGAAGAAGGTGCTCCAGAACTAGGTACCCTTGGTTCGGGTTGCATGGAGACATCACTCTCCAGGTGAGTCTACCTGGGAGAGGAAGGACGACATGCGGAAGCGTTTTCTTTATCTTTTTGTGCCCTTGTTTGCCATTAAAATCTTTTGATTGCAAATTTCAATTACAAACAGAACAGTATTACAATGTAGGACTTAGATGTAGTCCTAGGAGTATACTTTTGTTTATCTGGGTCCCTTGTGCCGATGGAGCGAGTGGTAATACGTTGACTCCGTTGACGATCTGACGACGGTTCTCGGTTCTCTGAAGGTCCGAGTTGCTCTGGGTGCTGGAGCTTGCGGAAAAGAAGAAGACGTTGAGTGTCTGTATCTGCCTCTCTGTGTCGGTGCTCGTAGGTCTATCTCTGTGTATTCTTGTCTGTGTGTGTAAGAAGGAAATGATCCCTCTATTTATAGTTTTGCAGGCTGGCTGCTCATGCAAGCATATGTAGGATGCGCCTGTACGTGGGGACGCCACATGGTGATTGCTGATGGAGGTGCATGGGCGATGCGCTTTGATTGAGGAGTTGAACCCTTCCTGTTGTATTTATGGGCTGCGGTCGAGCTGATACGTAGCAATGGAGAGGATCTTTCAGTTGCTGAGATCTTGGATGATTAGCACCCCTTCATAGGATGAATCGAGTCAAAGGACACATGTCGTAGGTCCATGGCTCGAAGATCTCGGATTTGGTGGGGAGTGATCTGATAGGATGCGCCTGGAATTGGGCGTATGAGAAGACTTTAGCTTGTTACCTTTAGGAGTCATGAGCCAGTCTGGGTGCACGGCTTTTGAGGCGCATGCGAGGCTTCAATAGTGACTTTGACTTCTGTTTTTAGGGATCAGAGAAAAAGTCCGAGGTGCATAGCTTTTGAGGCGCATGCAGAGATTTAGGGACATGGCTGCGGAGGCACATGCGAGATGGTTGGACGGCCACGTAGGTTGTAACCGCCAGAGGAGAGTAATGATGATGCTGACGTCGGCGACACTTCGTCTTCTGAAAAAGCTGTCAATTATTCAGTCCTCGGGGGACGTGCTGCCAACTCTGTCAGAATTCAGCATTTAATATTCTTTGACAAGTGATGGGCTGTTGAGTGGGCGCATCGATCCGTGTTCTACTAGGCATATGGAGACGCATGGGAATGCATGGAGCGCATCCTCGTAAGGTGCTTGGTGCTGGTGGGCGCATCAGTATGATGTGCGGTATGGCCGGCGCATCCGTTTGTATGACACGTCTTTATTGGCCCGACTGTTACGTTCTTCGAGTGCTTTAAATAGCCGTTTTTTGACTTGGCTGAATTCGAAGCGTCAGGTTCATCACCATTAATGCAAATTTATTGTACGGGATTCGGAGAGCCCGCCACTTGGCTTATGGGTTTGATTTGCCCGGCCTATAAATAGTGGCAAGGAGAGAGTTTGCTTCTCGTTCTCCCACGTCCTCCCGAAATGAACTTGTTTGCTTGAGCACATTCTGTTGACGAGATGCTCCCGAGGGTGAAGATGCGACGCACTGTCTTCATTGATACACTTGAAGGTGACTGTTACATCCAAAAGTCGGAGTCGAGGGCTTCAGAGGCAGGTGAAAGGTGCCTGTTGCATCCAAAGATCGGGATGCTCGAGCCCCGTTTCCGTTTTGCTGGAAGAGCCGCAGATCGGAATTGCGGTGCCCCGATCATCTTTCTTGGGCTTTGGGAGAGCTCTTTCTCCTGCTAGAGTGGGTGTTGCCCATTCTGGTTGTGTTGAAAGCTGCTCCTTTAGTCGCAGATTT
Organism: Iris pallida; assembly: GCA_029216955.1. Classification (NCBI taxonomy): domain Eukaryota; kingdom Viridiplantae; phylum Streptophyta; class Magnoliopsida; order Asparagales; family Iridaceae; genus Iris; species Iris pallida. The sequence continues at coordinate 7,242,416 of JANAVB010028196.1, read as the reverse complement.
GTGGTGCTCTCCTCTTCCAGCTAGGGGGTTGATTGCCTACCATCGTTCTTCTCAGACGCTGAAGGACGGCACATAACTGAGCTGCTGAAGGGATGCACATAACTGAGCAGGGATGCACATAACTGCTGCTGAAGGGATGCGCCTGGCTGAGACGCTGAAGTGATACGCCAAACTGAGACGCTGAAGTGATACGCCAAGCTGAGAGCGCATGGCGGTTGCTGCGCCTAGCTGTAGACTTATGGTCTTTTCTTTGTAGAAATTCTCCTTTGTACTGCTCTTTTTTAGACATGTAATAGACTTTTATATGAAATAAAAACCTTCTTTTAATGTCTATGCTTTTGTTATTTGCTGTGCCGAGTACTTCATCCGAGCTCCCTGACGCATGTAATATTAGGCGCATAGGATTTCTGGTCTTAAAATTCTATGCTTCTACTAGACCCCCTTCAAAGTTTTCAAAACTTTTCACCAAGTTTTGGAATACTTTGAATAAGAAGCATGGTGGTGTCTTCATCGGGTCGCATGACTGTTCGGGCGTATTATTACTCCGCACATCAGTGATGGGGCGCATGCTCCTTTCAGTTAATACAAATGATAATGCTTCGATAACCAAGAAGATTAATGATGATCTTTTTGGATTTATTTACAGTTATTACTTCATAGAACCCGAGGCGGCGGCTGATGTCACACTTCAACGGTTCACGCGTGCGACTAAGCCTATAAATAGGCGTTTGATGGAGAGAGAGAGAGAGTTCTTTCTCTCTTTGCTTTCTCTTTTAGAGTTCTTCTTTCGAAAAACCCTAACTTTCTTCTTTCACGAAATGGCCCCCAAGACTTCTCACGGCGGTGCTGGTAAGGGGAAGGAGCCTGCGGAGTTCATCGAAGAGGACGCTCCTGTCACCATTGTGACTCCGGCCGACGTTCGGCCTGCGGTGACGGGTGGGTATAATCTTTCAACCTTTTTAGACGAGTTTGGAGCACATGGCTGAGTTGTTGTCTTGCCCTAACTCTCTGTCGCCAACACGCATGGACTTCTGTCCTGATGATGCGCCGAGGCTATTCCGCCGACGCGCATGGGTTTAGGCCCTGATTATGTACCGAGGTTTTACTGCTGACGTGCATGGGTTTACAACTTGATGATGTGCCGAAGCTTCACTGCTGAAGCGCATAGGTTTAGACCCTAATGATGCGCCGAAGCTTCACTGCTAATGCACATGGGTTTAGACCCTGATGATGCGCCAGGCTGCTTGACCCACTTTGTCTTCTTAAAGCTCTTTGCCTGACTTTTGCTTTTGCTGTGTCAGTGTCGATGATTATCCCTTTGCTGAATGAAGTCCTTCTGGATGCCTCTCTTTGTCAAATGGGAGTTAATTTTGACGAGGAGGTAATTAACCCCGCGAAGGCTGCTATCCTATTGAATCAGCCTTCCGAGAGAATGCAGCAAATCCGGAATCAGTTGCCTGTTTTCCTCCAGAGTATGATGGAGAGCGGCAAACTGAAATCCGTTGAGTCCGAGGATGTGACCTTCTTGAAACCTGCCTTTCTGTTTGGTGACCGCTTGACCTCCACCGAGGCGAAGATATTGAAGATCAAAGAAGACTGGTTCTTCTTTGCGAAAGGCATGGTTCTGTACATACGACAACTTGAACACCAATTGCCGCTGACGGCCTTCTACCATTTAGCTTCTAAGAGAAGGATGCCATGGGAACTTACTCCTTCTCAAGGAGGGGCGGTGGGGGGTACTCTTTCGATTGATGTTACTTCGAATCAAAGGGATACGTTGGCCGCTTTGCGAGCCGGGCCCTCGTTCAGTTGTCGAACTTTGCGCGCTAGGAGCCTTTATAGTGAGGTCCCTAACGACACCTTTGCCTTTGGTGCTTCGACCTTTGTAAATCGGATGTTAACGTCAAAGGTTATGTATCCGAAAGGTGGCTTTAGGGTTGAAGGTTGGTGTCACCACGTGCCGAAGTGGGACGAGTTGACCCTTTGGGTGTTGTCGAAGTTCAAGGCTGAACTTAAAGAGATTGGGCCGACGGCCGCTATCCGTGCCACACAGGCCGGCGTGGATCTCAACAAGCATATGTTTCTTGCACTCTTGGAAACGTTCAACACCCAGACTGGCACTTTCTTTACCCCAGTGGGAGAATTGGGATTGGCTCTTCATGAGATGTACGAGGTGTCCAAGCTTTCCTGGGGATCGGAACCATACGAGGAATATTTCTCGACAAATAAAGAGATCCTGGTTCTGGAAAAGAAGGACCCGGAGATGATGGCCGTCTTCAAAGAGGTGGCGAGCCATCATTATCTGATGCAACGAAAGGACAAAGGCAAGACACAGCCTCATGTGACTGCTTGGAGAGATTACATCTTAAAGCAGGATTTGGCGGACTCCTTGAAGATCCGGTTTACGACTCCGTAGGGGCTGAAACCCGCGAAAGTAACTTCCGAAATGAGCCAACTAGGTGAGAAGGCCCCTCGTTCACATGAGAGTGACGAAGATGTGTACAGCTGTTTCTGGCACTGTGTGCACCGGATGTCATCCAAGGCAGTGTTGGCTGCATACTTGATGATATGGCTCCGAGACTGTGTGTTCTCGGGCGGATCTGGCTCTGTGGAGAGGGTAACCCGGAACCTCATTTTGCCAGCGGTAAAACTGGTTTTTGGTCGCCCTCTGGCTCTCCTCCCCATGATGGTGTGTAACCTGCTGTGGGGTTTAAGAGATTTTGCTGATGATGTGGTCCGTGAGAGGGGTAGGAAAGACAACTTTCCCCGAACTGAGCTACCATTCCATTATCTGATGGGATGGTTGATTCTGCACCACCCAAACGTGATGAGTCCGGGTCCTGAAGACGACCACGTTGAAGGCGATGCCTTTATCCGTCGCTTCTACAAGAGAAAGTGGCTGCACACCGGCGTCCCTGTCTGTAGGAGAGTCTTGTCTTATCTCCAGGGGTGGGAGATTGTTAAGGTCTGTCCCATCTTCAAAGATTTTGAGACTGACCAAGATTTGGAAGACTCTGGGGAGGATGCGATCACTCTGTCGAAATGGGGGTTTCGTTGGTAGCAGAGTATTCGGCCTTCCTACTTGGTCTACCGCAACCAAAATAAGTGTTACCTGGAGCCATATCTGCCAAGCCGGTTTGCTCGCTAGTTTGGTTACACCCAGCTAATGCTACGGAATCCCAGTAACAGTCTGGGGTTTACTGGAAGTTTACTGGATGGAGCCCGGGGTTGGCAATATTACAATGCTGGGTGCACTGGGGTTCGTTTCAATACACCAGTTCACAACCCTCAGCCACAGATCCTGTATTCGGCCGTCAAGCTATATTGTGCCATGAATACTGTGCCTCCTGATTATGATAGGGGGGGCTAGTTTCATCGTTGGAACTCAGCTTGAGGCTACGAAGAATATGTTGGCGGCGGCCCGGTCGTATTGTCCACCAGAGTTGGCGGGATATCGGGCTGCTGCTGCAGCAACAACGGGAGGCACTCGGGAAGATCCCCCAGCTGGAAAGAGGCGGACTGACGCAGAAGCCGGTTCGTCTGTACCAAAAAGGCCGAAAAAATGACGAATCCAAAGGCTACGGGAGTGCCGCTTGTAATGCCAAGGGAATCAGTTCCTACTGAGGTAAAGACATTTTCCATAATCTGGCTCCTTCTGTCAGTTTCGTGACATATGCTTTCCTTTTGTAGGAATCATTGAAGAAGAAGACTCGGGTTTCGAAACCGGGTGTCAGTAAACCGAAGGAGGTGGCGAGCTCTTCTGATGAGCGCATTCCTCCGATTGTAATGTCTTCCGTGGAGGAGAATCCTGACAATGTCGTTGCTGTGGAGATTCCAGTATCTCCCGATTATGTTGGAAGGGAAGCTGAGGTTGAAGCAGTTTCCGGGATGGTGCCAACCGTCGTGGGGGCCTCTGACATTAAGGACCCAGCAGATAAGGGGCTTCCAGATGAGGAAGAGGAGTGGAGTTCGTCGTCTTCAGATGACGTTCCTCCAGAGATGAGGGAGCCTGTTGCAGGAGCAACAGACATGATTGAAGCAGAAGAGATGGCTGATTCCCCTCCTTTTCATGATGTGGGGAGGTCGGCTGCAGCATTGCCGAGCCCTACTCCAGACTCAGCAGCAGAAGCTGAGGTGGCTGCCGACCAGGAGGCAGCGACAGATTCTATCCCCGTGGAGGGATCCGATGAGGAATGTGAGACTCGTCCGCCAATCCTGACTCCAAGGGAGCCGAGTCAGAAAACAAGTGCTGACCTCGCTGTTTTACCAGAGAGGAAAGATCTCGTACGGCCTGCTGATAATGTGTTGGGACAGATAGGGCAGCCCCTAACGTCGGTGGTCCCTCCGAGCTTGAGAAGGGTAAGGGTTTGCTGGAACCCTCTGTTGCCCCTTCTACGTGGGGTACGATATCGAAGCCACTCCCGGTTCCTTTCGTTCTTTTGGCTCCTCGGGCCAGTGGCGAAGTTCAAGCCCCTGTCAAGGGAGAGTCCGTTGATGCCGAGGTTTCAGCCTCGTAGATCGAAGCCGGCGGGTCTTCTTTCGGTCCGCCATCTAGAGCAGCTCCTCCAACTCCTACTATGACGCCGCAAGTGCTGGCGGATGCGGATGAGTATGTGAAGTTTATCGTTGAGGCGGTATACAAGATGCTGCAGAGGGGCGTATCGGCAGTGATGAATGCCAATGGGAGTTTTACGACGGCAAAAATCCTGGCGCTCTTCACATCAATCTGATACGTTACCACCAGGGCCATGATCATATGGCCGAGATTCTGGAGGCATCGGTGGCCGAGCTAGACCAGCTGCTTTCCGAGTTTCAGTGTATCCTGCGAAATGATCTCTCCGTCCTGATAGACGCAGAAAAGAAGAAGTTGATCGCTGAAACTGCGTCATCTTATCAGGCTACCGTGGCTGTCTTGGAGCGCGAGGTGGACGAAACTGAGGCTGCGATGGAGAGGCTATCTCAGTCCGTGCAGGAGAAGGTAGAGTTGCGAGTCGCGTTGGACGCTAGTATAGCGGAGGTTAATGCCAAGATTCGCCTCCTTGAAGACCAGCGGGCCCAACTCTTGTTAGATGCTGAGCGAGTCCAGGCTGAACATATAGCATCTAAGGAGGAGGAAGCGGCTTTCACCCGCCAGGCTCTTTCCCTGGCTCAGCAGCGGCAACAGTTGGACGAAAAGTATGAGGATGACACTTTTTCTGAGGCCATAGAAATGATACGTCAAGAAGCCGAGCGCCGAGTCCTGGCGACCGCAGAGACTCGGGCGACAGACTTGAAGCGTCGGATCGAAGAGCTTTCAGCCAATCCGGGGGATGCTTAAGGATTGTAGTCTCTCCCTTTTTTTGTGTAATTTGCAACTCCTGCCGGGGATGTAAATCTTTACTTTTAAATAAAGAATGAAGAGTTTTGTGGTGTGTTCATTTTTTTGCTGTCATGAACTTGATGATTTGTGTGGACCTATTATCTTTTGCGTACCTTGGTTGTTAGGTACAGATAATAAGTTTGAGAGAACCTGACATGTTTGCTCAAAGGTGATATGGACGTGGCAAATATGGGGTTCAAATGATGGATCTTCCTACTCAGAGGTGTTATGGACGTGGTAGGAGTGACTCTGGAGGGATACGCGAAACTACTCAGTGGTAATGTGGACGTGGAAGTTCTGCGATAAATGTACAACAACGCAGGGGTTGTCTGTACGGGATGTTTACTCAGAGGTAATATGAACGTGGTAAATATGGTGGGTAGCGTAGTCTTACGGAGCGTAGGATTTCGCTTTGTAGGGCGTAGAAGAGCAACTCAGAGGTAATGTGGACGTGGTTGTCCTTCTACTGGAAGATAGAACGCCACGGAACAGCTGGGTTCAACAAGCGTAAGATTTTGTGGGAGGTGTACGTGAGCCCTGATGATTGGGTCCACAGACTCCCTTGTTGGGTGAAGATAGAAGTACATGTCTGAAGGATGTCAAGAGTAGTACTTCTTTAGGAACTTGCCGTTGATGGACATCATGAACAAGTCCCCATTGGGTTTGGCGAGGCGGTAAGCACCATTTGAGTACACCGTCTATATGATGAAAGGTCCCTCCCACTTGGGTTCGAACCTTCCTGGTGTCTTGTGAGTCAACACCATCGGCCTCCTGACTGCTAGAACCAGGTCGTCTACTTGGAAAGTCCTCTGCTTGACCTTCTTGTTAAAAGCCTGTGATATGTGGGCTTGATAGAGTTCGATGCGCTATTGAGCTAGGAGACATTTTTTGTCAAGTGCCTCCAATTTTTGCATACGGTGACGTTGATTGTCTTCTTCTGTGAGTTCATTTGTGATGGCTACACGGAGTGAGGGTATCTGGATCTTGAGAGGCAGTACCGCTTCGCTCCCGTAGACCAAGGAGAATGGAGTGTTGCCTGTCGGGGTCCGTACCGTCGTACGGTAGGCCCAAAGGCATTCGCCGAGCTTCTCGTCCCAGTCGCATTTGTTGGATGACACGACCTTTTTGAGTAGCCTTACGATAGTCTTGTTAAAAGCCTCGGCCAATTCGTTTACTGTCGGATTGTAGGCGGTTGATGCCACGTTCTGAATGCGATTCTTGTCACAGAATCTGCTGAAAACATGGCTGATGAACTATGGACCGTTGTCATGGATAATCCTACGGGGTAACCCGAAACGGTATATGACATGATGCTTGATGAAGCTGATCACCCTAGAGCTTTTTACTTCCACCAGTGGGACTGCTTCCGCCCATTTGGAGAAGTAGTCAGTGATAGCCAGGATGAAGCGGTGTCCCCTCGATGAAGGAAGGGTGATAGGTCCTATAATGTCCATGCCCCAAGCTTCGAAGGGCCAAGAGGCGACCGTAGGATGTAGTGGTTCCGACGATGTATGGATAAAGTCGACATGGAGTTGGAAAGCATGGCACTTCTTAGCATAGTCGACAGCGTCGGCTGCCATAGTTGGCCAATAGTAGCCCATGCGTCGCAGTCGATCCTGCAACTTAGGCCCAGGTTGATGAGCCCCGCAAGTTCCGTTATGAGCTTTTCGAAGGTCTTCGGCTGCCTCTTCGTTGGACAGGCATCGAAGGAGAAGTCCATCGTAGGAGCATCGGTACAACATTTTAGTGGCTGTATCATAATAGAATCGAAGGGAACGCCTCCTGACCGAGACGGCTTCTTTGGGGTCTTCTGGGAGGATTCCGTAGACAGCGAAGTCGATGAATGGGAACCTCCAGTCTCGGACGTTAACACCAGCACTTGTTGACATGTCATGGGCCGTTTGTAAGCATAGGTTGTTTTTAGGACCAAGTCTCGACCAACCACCGTAACATAGTGTTGAGTTCCGAGGGGTGCTGCCAATAAGGCTGCGAGGCCAGCCAGAGCGTCAGCCTCCAGGTTTTGTAACCGGGGTACGTGTTCTATGAAGAACTTGGTGAAGGTTGTAATAATATTCAATGCAACCTCATGGTAAGGAACCAGATCTTCATGGCGAACTTCGTACTGCCCTCTGATCTGGTTAACGACGAGTTTTGAGTCACCGTAGGCATCCAGATGATCCACCCCCAGCTGTTACGCCAGCTGGAGTCCCATGATGAGAGCGTTGTACTCGGCAACATTGTTGGAGCACGACTTTAAAAGGGAGTAAGCACGCTGGATGACCAGCTGATCGGGGAAGACTAAGACTATCCCCACTCCGGCGTTGATTTGGCCTTTGGAGCCTGTTCTTGAAGCGCCATCGAAAAACATCCGTCAGACGGAGCTTTCTTCGGTGACATTTGATTCTTGGACCTCATCTGGGATGTCTTCATAGAGTCTGGAAGACTCTGGGATGGGGTGCGCGGCTAAAAAGTCGGCCAGAGCTTGACCCTTGACGGCTTTTTGTGGAACAAATACCATGTTGTATGGCGTCAACAGGATCGCCCATGTAGCTAGTCGGGATTTCAATGATCCTGGCTTCGTCATGAGAACGCTCAGTGGATTGACTCTGGAGATGACATGAATTGTCTGGCCCGAGACATAATGGCAAGTCTTCTGGATGGCGAACACCAAAGCCAGACACTCCTTTTCAACAGGATTGTACCGGTGTTCGTGTCACGACCCGCACCCTAAAGAGGGGCACGAGCACGTGGTTACGTCCAGCCTACGCCGCAAAATCGGCGGTAGAATGCTGTATATAGGGTCTGTAACTACTACGACTAAAACAGATAAAGGTACCTGTACAGTATATACACTCAGAATGGAGGTGACATAGCAATACTGTCTCAATCACAAATATAAAACAAAGATAGATAGTATGGAAAGGAAAATACGATAGATGAGAACAGGAAATAAGTCCAAGATCCACACAAGTCCAGAGCTATACATAACATCACAGAGTCACAGAAAATATATATAACTACTACAGTCTAAAAAGTACTAGCTGGATCGCAGACCAGGCAAACCTAACTAAGCTACACTACTCAGGGTGAGCAAAGTCTAGTGGATCTACTAACAAGCCACAGTCCGGGTCTACTCCATCAGACTCGACCCCATAATAGGTCGGACAATCTGCCTCAGAATCATCTGTAATATGTCAACGGTATCCTGTCAGGAAAATGAGCAAGTACAAACACCAATAGCAGTTCCATATGAATTGACAAATTCTATAAGAGACAGTGTAATGAAATACAAGACAAAATCAATAGGAAATATATATCGAGATGTGAGTACTGAATAGGACGACAATATATATATAGGACGACTTGGGAACTATTCGGAAGCCGAATTACAACCCCTAAACCAAACAAGCACTACAAAAAAAATGTCTTTTTGGGACGACACTATAAGGAACACTAGTCTAAAAAGTCCTAAAAGTATAATTGTAGGGACGGGTATATTTTTAGTAACAAATAGTTGCATTTTTTTGGGACAGATTGTGAAAATGGATCATTATTTAGGACTAATGGAAAGTTCTGTTCCAAATAATACATATTTTCGTCCCAAATAGGACGGCGGGAATACCACACATTTGGCGGCTAATTGCCAAAGTTATGGGGGGAAAGTTTTACCTCCACGTGTTCCCATCGTAACCGTTCGATCGGATGGATTAATCCAGACCGTCCATCCCAAAATCATTTACAACTTATTCTCCATTTGATCAAAACCAACCTAAATATCTCTCTCTCCGATCAAAAACTTGGCTGCTACAAACCCTCTCTCTCTGATCAAAATCAACGGTGCTCCAAACCCTCTCTCTCTTCCCCTTATCGCCACTCCGACCCCGAGCCAGGCCTCCGCCACCACCCGCCCTCATCTCATCGGCGCCACCACTCCAACCACCTCTCTCTCTCTCTCTTTCATTCATCATCGTGATAGATTCTGAGAATGACCACTAGGTAAGAAGTTCTTCTTCTTCTTCTTCTTCTTCTTCTATTTTTTCAATCGGATCGATCTGATGTTCATTTGGTCTTGATTTTGAATAGGAAAGGGGGTTTTGCTTAGTCCATGGGGGGCATCGACGAGTCGGACCAGAAGCGCCAGTACTTTAGCTCCGTCTTCCCCATCGCTGGCACAAAGAAGAAGCCAATGCTCGCCTGCTCCGAGAATAAGGAGGTACCATCCCATCAACCGAATCTAATGCGATTAATCGGATTGATCTATTTCTAGGGTTTTTATGCTTAATTAGGTCAAATTTGGCATTTTTTTGGGATTGATTGTGAGTACATATATGTGCAAACGAAATATGTTATGAATATTGTTACAATTGTGTTTTTATGCCAAAATTATTAAAAAGTTGAGTTCTCACTCATTATTTCATATCATGAGAACTCCTAAAATTATATACAGTGTAATTCTACTGTTATTATTCAAAAAATAAATTTTCATATGATTTTTTTGGGCTTGATAGGGTTTTTTAAGAGTTGTTACTTTGCTGTATGAATGTTACGTCGTTGACACTAATGATCTAATGTTTATATGATGCATGTGTTTATAGCTTTGAGCATATTTTCGGAGCCACCATCTTTGATGGTTCTTGAAGGCAATGTGATGGCTGGAGAACCAGTAGTTGGGTCAGTTCACAATCACTCTCAACAGGATATATTTTTAACCTTGTCGTATTCTAGCCATCGATCAATCTTACTGTCTTTAAAAACTTTAATCGTGTTTAGAGTTTTCTTATTGAATCACTGAAACTCAACGATAAACATATATTGTACTTTTCTGAAGCAGATTGACTGATGAATATGGAATTATTTTGTGTGTTTCAGGTACTGGTTGTTTGCATAGGACCTGTCATATTCTCATGGATTGTGGTTGATGATGGATCCAACCAAGACTTAAGTCTCTAATTCCATAATATGGTCGGTGAAATTAGAAAATTCCATTATGGATGATACTATATGAAACTAATTTAGCAAAGAGGTTTAGCCTATAAAATCATATCTTTGTCCTAATCTTCAGCCAAGTTCCACCAAAATCCTTCGGTTCTATATGCCTCCAATGTTATTTATATGTTTGGTTTCAACTACTCTTTATGTTATCAGCAGATAATATGAAAATACCAATTATATTTATTCGCAAACCAATGTCAATCTTATAATCAACTTCAAGATATTATTATAGTTGTTGTGCCATCGATAGTTCTGCTATATTTCTTATTCAATTATCCTGACCATGCTATGTCCTGCTACTCTCTTTTGTCTGCCTCATTATGACATGGTCCAGGTCTCTTCCCAATAAAAAGAACCAACTGAAGTTTTTGAAGAAATTATACAAAGCTAAGAGAGAGAAACTGAAGCTAGATCAATTAAATGAGCTATTTGTTTCTCTTGGTTATGCACTTGGTAAGATTTCCCTATAACTTTGAATATATCATATTTTAAATTTATCAATAGTTTTAGTCTTAGGAGCTTGGAAGCATGGATGCACCAAAATATGTGCATGTCTATGTATACATGAACCTCGACAAAGCCTGAATCCTATATGGATGTGGCTACGGATAAATAAAAAGTGGTATTGTGTCATGCAGCATTGTTTACATATGTGCAAACGTAGTTGGTTTGTGTCTATTAATGATGATTACTTTATTTAGTCTTGTAGAAGAATTGAAGCTTCCAAGAATCTGAGACCTGGAACAGCCTCTCTGTAAATAGGGGCAAGGCTGCTACATCTTGTTACTTCCCAGACCCTGTGCATTAGCAGAAACTTTGTGGCAGTAGGACACCTTGCAAAGTATCAAGAACTGGGCAGATTATAATTACTCTTTAATCACTACAATCTTTTTCTTTTTTTAAAATATTTTCTTCCACAAAAATGGTTGGATCTTGGTAGATAAAATTTAAAAAATGATTCATGGGAAAGTAATGTGCTCATCATGCAAGTTCTGTTGCAGATTTAGGTAACCATGCAAATTCTGTTGATATTGGTCTAAACCTATTATATTTGTATAAGTTTTGGAAGGATGCTTATATTTGCAATAATGCTAGGTTTTGTTTCTGATGCAATCTCAGATAACTTTGACTCATTGAGGAAGGGCATAAGTGCAAGTTATAGAGAAAAATCACACACTAATACTTGGTTGGAGTGACATTCTGGTAAATTTTTACCTTTTGTGAAAGCCTTATTTCTTTCTTCGTCAGTAATATGCTTACTAATTTTTATATTTATTATAAAATTTGATTCCAGGGTTACTATTATTTTAGCCTAATATTTAGTCATATGAGATAATTATTTTAGTAAGCTCTGCTTTAAGGTAGCAGTGCCATTTGTTCATGTCAAGGTCATAAAGCATGGATGAAATCCACAGGGCCTTTCATATTTGTACATCTTTTAAAATATGTAGACCACTTTGAGTGATGTGGATCATGCATTTCCAAGATTATGATTGTGTCAAATAAACCCACCTATTATATGAGCTTTATTCAAAACTTTTAATATGCTTCTACATTCACAAATAAACCCTAGTTAGATAAACAAAACTTTGATAGCAATGTTGAACTTGAACTAATGTATTTTAACTTGACAATTAGTTAATGAGTGCTTTGTGGTTTCCTCCACTTATGAAGGGTTGTCATGGACAAGAAAGGGCTAAATTCTAAACTTGGCAGCACACTCAATCCTTTACTATTAGTAAGATTGTACATGGGTGCAGTAAAATTCATATGGTGACTACTGCAAATACAGAAAACAAGTATAAAGGTCATGATTATTAAATCATGCGTGGGGAAATAGAGGAAATGGTTTTCTGATATCAAATTCAATATTGTCAAGAAGCTTCTAATTGTTTGGTAATAAGTTACAATGCTACGAAAGTAACATAGGTGGAGGCAAGGCTAGTTTCTCATGATTGCTAGTTAAAATAATTTAAGCTAAATATTGAGTTGTATTTCTACTGATTGAAATGACAATACAGTCTTTGGAAATATGGCGCATTGAAAATCTTCTCCTAGTTCCTATCCCAAATTCTGATTATCTTAATGGTTACTTATTTTTTGTAAAAATGTCAAGAAGGATGCGAGCTAAGCAAACTCCAGTACTTAATTTTTTTTCATCTTGAACTCCATCATGTTTATTATTCCATATTTAATTGAACCTCACTGCCAAAGGATAATTATAGATGTTTCTGCAGCAAAAGAAATAATTTTAATTACTCTTATTGTTAGTAATTGCATGCTTGACTGTTGCAGTTGTTTGCTTGACTATTGCTCAGATTATCGGGACCTCGCTGATAGGAACCAATTGTTGGCCAAATTCAACGGCCAAGTTTGGATTGTTAGTCTCTTGGTAAGTATTTACATAGATACACCTTAATAGAATTCTCATAAGAATTGAACACTTAACATAATAATTATAATAACTAAACACATGTTGTGGATAGGTAGATGAGTTATGGGATGGCAACCGGTTCGAGCATGAATGGCTGGCAATACTGTGGAAAGGTAGATGAGTTGGACTACTACAATTGTTTCTTGAAACATTAGGTAAACACATGGGGAACAATTATGAAATACAGAGTTAACTTGTGGGAACAGACTGTAAATGCTGGGAATCTCAAAAGAACAACTTGGGAAATTTGTAGAAACTTGGGCAATGTGTGAAACTTTGTAATTGTTATGGGAACTCATAGAAGGTCATGCATGTTTTCATTTTTAACTATACATATTTTTCCATATATCTGATTTCTGTCTTTTTTATTAACATACATTTTTATTTTGGCATTGGCTTCTAATATGGTATCCCGTATCCACACCATCTCATTGACGATTATTATTCTCTTTCTTCTTAGAATCCACTACCTTGCTCACAATATGTAAAACTCTGCATCGGTATCAATTTTAGATCCATTTTGTGAGTACCTGGTATTGGTAGTTTTGACAGTTTCAGTTGTTTTTGATTGGACCATTAGAATGTTCTGTTTAAACACTTACAAAATTGTTTTAAAGAATCTTATCAAAACATAAGAAATGATGTCCCAAGTTGTATAATTCATGAACTATGTATGTAGTTATATGGTGGTGTTGGTAAATAATTAAACGATCTCTATGGAATTATAACATGGTAATTTCACAATGTAATACACAACATACGGTATAAAGTTTTAAAATTTCTTTTCAAGCATGAAATGAATGTAAAGGCAAATCAAATATATAATTCATAATTTTGGCAAGTAGGTCCTATTTTGGCAAAATTTTGCTTGTTTATGCTAATTTAAGTCTGGTTCGTCATGTTTTTGCCAATATAAGGTGGATCTCGTAATTTTGTGCAATTTCAGGTTGGCTCTATACAAATCCAGTTTGATGTGAACATTAGGTATTAGTGTGGGCTGATTTTTTGAGCCTTGCTTACCATGAAGAGTGTCCCTCTCATGCTATATTCATATTTTTCCTTTTTTTTAAGCCTTGCTTCCTATTTACCAAGTCCTAGATGTTTTTTGATTGTCTATTATAAGCTATTAAAATAATTTATTTGTAATAAGGTTGTCACTTTTGTCTATTCTTAGAATGTAGTTTCAGGAAACATGTATTTGGTTTGAGAGTGAGGGGTCTGGCTTTCATGGTTTTAATATCATTTATTTGTGGGGCCCTTGCAGGAAAAAAAGACTAAAAATAGAGGGCAGCTTGAAGAGTGAATAGTTTTCTGCCTTTCAGGTACTAGTTCTGGTTCTAAAAAGGATTTATTATCACATTCATTGCCTACTGGTGGACCTTAGTCCACTTATGGAGTATACGATAAGGTGTGCATATTTTCTTTGACTCTTTTTATCCTTTCATCCTACAGTAAATTCCTACATCCTCTTCTTCACTGTGCATGTCATGGAGTTATGCTTCTAAAGGTCAAAAGTTTTTTGCTTCACTTATTATGGCAGTGTTCTTGTTGGCATTGTATATTTGTATGTAAATTTTCCATATATTGCATACCAACCAATTTATATTTTCCATTGTTACCGATACGGGCTGATATTTTCAAACTTGGCCTGCCAACTAAGAACAATGGTTATGGGTATTAGTTTGATATAAATCTGGTCATCCAGTGGGCTTACTTATAATGACTCAAAAAAATCTCTCCAAATTTCTTTTGATTTATAAAATATATTCCTGAATCTGTTTTGAATCTGGTTATAGGGTCGGAATAGTACATATGAATCATAGTTCAAATATTTCGTGTCTTCATCTACTTTATGTATTTTGTTCTCATTGATGCTCAATAATGCGTCTTTTCTTGATTACCGGGTGTAATTTCTATTTTCTTTATGGTGTAATTGGTTTAAGGTCTTGAATTGATGATTGGTCTACTATTATTGGCCCCAAATGTGAATCATGGAGCTAGGTTCTGGAAACTCCATTCCACATGATACAATAGGTCCTTTTTTATACTATAAGAAGGCTATTTGTTGGCAAAAAGTGGAGACTGATATATAGAGTAAACATTTTGTTGTAAGAAAAAAATATGGAGAAATAATTATATCATCTGAATCATAGTAACTGCTCGAATATCCAAGGAGTTGGAAAATTGATTGGGTTTTCAATTGGTCATGATCCAACTGATATGCAATACACACAAAAAAGGGTTCGTATTGGGTAACCTAGCATAGCGTGTCAGAAACGTTTTAAATTCGGCTGCCACCACCTATACATCGTTTAATTAAAATATACATCTTTAAACTTTGGGATATAATTATGGTGTCTGCTCCTACAGCACAATATTATTCAAGTTTGATGCTCATAAACCTTACCCTCTTTTGTTTATATTTTCTTTCTCTTGGCTATTTGGGTTCTGAGGTTGAAGTTTTATACTAGGTATGCATGCAATACTAATTAGTATAAGCATATTGTTTTATTTATACTTGGTTATGTTATTCATAAAGGATAAAGTATTTTCATTTATTCAGTCTCATCTTTCATGCATATAGATTATGTAAGTTCCACAACCAAAATATGCACTACCTTAGCCATGTAAAGCCCAACAACATGAAGAACTATTAACAAATGCAACTCCAGTTAAATAATGGTACAAGGACCAATGTAGATAACTCCAAGCATAATTTTGGCTTCTAATGAGCATTCATTGATGTCTTCACTATCTAGAAATATCTTATTTATATGTCCAATTCTTGTTGTGATATATGTATTGATCACTCAACTTTCAGGTGGTTGCCTGCATACTTCAAGACACTACATCTAGAAAATTAATGTGGCAGATAAGGTATGAGTCATATATTACTTGTTCTCTGTCATTTTCGATATGCCTATCACACTTTTTTTTTTACAAAATATCAGTTCATTATTGTGCTATTCTTTTCCTCATTTGTCAATATACTCTGTAGAATGAATACTTGTCTTGAACTTAATTTCAAGTTGTTTCCCCCCTTACATAAGGTGATCGGAGAGAAATCGAAGAGCCATTTAAAATTGAAATAACAATAAACAGTAATCGGAGAGTCATTTGAAATTGAAATGACAATATTCCTGAACCAACTTGGTCATAGGATGATTTGAGGACGACGTTCGCAAGCGGGTAGTTTTCAAAAATTGTAGCATGCATGATGCATAGCTTTCAAAAATTATAGCATGTATTTTCCAGCTACAAAACGATAACAACAATGGTAGTGGTACTAATAATAACAACGATAATCGTGACCAATGATGGTTAAAATGAAAAAGAGTAGCTCATCAAACTGTACTCCACTTTCAATGTCTACGAATAAGTTGTGACGATTACATGATAAAGGTGAACTTTTATTTTCCCGTTGCTCAGGGAACAACTAGTGGCAATTAGTTAAAACGTGCAAGTGTCAATAGTATAGGTCACATATGTATTACTTAAATTCTATTAACTTGACCAATTAGTGTGTGGATTGGCATTTGGTGAAGGAATAAGTAAAATGAGGTCTTGAGCTTGTCTTTGCTTTGGTTCCTTCCCATGCATGTTCTGGGTGTCATAGGGTTAATGACAACCATCAGACATTGGGACAAAACCTCAAGGGATGTCATAGGGTTAATAGAATGGGGTTAATGACAACCATCAGATATTTGGTTCCTTCCCATGCTTTGGTTCCTTCATATGCATGTCCTGGGTGTCATGGGGTTAATAGAATTCTCTGTTTTCTCTTTTTCCTGGACCAATTTTTGGACTTAACTTTTTATATTGTCTGTACAGATTTTAACTTTTACATTAGTTTTTTCCAGCTTGTTACTGTAATTCTTGCTAGAATAATTGTAGTTCCCATTTAAAATGTTTTCCAATTTTTCCTGTCTTCACTTAAAGCTTCCTTTTTCACTTGAAGCTTCCTTTGTCACTTGAAGCTTTTTCTGTACATTATTTTTTTTCCATTTGTTTGTACGCAGGTCTGTACAGTTTGGAAGGACTGTTAGTAGGTTTGTACAATTTGTTTAAACATTCACAAACTAATGTGGTCTAGTCTGTACAATTTAGAAGAACTTGTCTTTCTTTTCTGGTTGTTCGTGTACAGTTAGCAGGTTGCTAATATATTGGCATATCTTCATTTACAGGTCCTTCAAAAGCATTCTGGATATGCTAAAATGATGGACGACGATCTTGTGATGATAAAAAGTTTGGGTTAATTTTTGGGTTCATGTTGGATATACTAAAAATATGGTGTAATGGTGGAGACAATGGGTTCATTTTGTAACTGATGTTGTAGCTATAGTGTTTTGGTTTATTTTGGAAAAGGTGGTTAATGCTTAATGGGTTTAACATTTTATATGTAATGGTGGAGACAATGGGTTCATTTTGTAACTGATGCTGTGGGTGATGTATAGTGTTTTGGATTTATTTTGGAAATGGTGGTTAAGGATGCTTAATGTTAAGCTTTTTGTTGTTTATCAATTGAACATATATAGTTATATATGGATTTTGTTGTCTTCTACTTAATGGTAAAGAATGCTTGATGTTGTTAAGCTTTTTTTTGTATTGGAGCTCTGATACCTGGAAATACATCTGAGGACAAGCTTGACAACGGCCATGATCATACGAATTATGTGTATTTAAATTGTATGTTTTATAGCTGAAAAATACAAACAATAATTTCAGAAGTATTACTTTTGGGACAGTTATGTAATTGTCCTAGATATAAACGACATCCTTTTGTAACGCTGACATTTTTTTAGGACGGGTGTTATTCGTCACAAGCTCTTTTATTTTGGGACCGTTTTGTAAACCGTCATAAACATATAATAATTCAAACTCTTTTGGTACGGTTAGATTTTTCGACCCTAAAAGCAAATTAGGACGGTATTTTTCGTCCTAAAACTTTTTGCCACGCCACCCTAATAGCACTGTCACTTACCGTCCTAAAATTCGTCCCAAAATACAATTTAGGACTGATTTGGGTCTTTTTAAGACGGATTTTTGGCGTCCTAGAAAGACACTTTTTTTGTAGTGAAGGACCAGGGCTGTAACCCTTCTCCCGAACAGAACTTAGCCTCCAACGATAATAAATATAAAAGGTGCCTTGAATTATTAGTGGGTTATGTGATCGGCTTGGGAAAATATGATCAGGCTTTCCATTCGACCGGCTATGACCAATGTGTACAATAGAGCGGTAAGGCCGGTCACCATGGAAAGCTATGAACGATGTCGGGTAAGGCTTTACCCGTCGTGAGGCGAGGGTATAGCTATGAACAATGAATATGTACCAATACATGGAAATAAGACAGAATATGTACCAATATACCATGAAAATATAGGAACAACATTCTATGTCATGATCCAACATATACTAGTCCGTGAACTATCGTGACTAGAAATCGAGTAAGATACTACAACTGAATCGGATATAGCAGATATCAAGATAATGAAAACTATCAGTAAATGTACTCGCCTGTGGTCCTGAACTGATAAGGTGAACAGACGCTCAGAGTAATCACAGATCTAAAATGAGATACTATAAGTTAAACAGGGTTTTATACTGAAAAGAAAACTAATTTAAGTCATGAATGCAAGTCTAAGTCAGACAAGGTCAATCTAGGTCAAACTGAGTCATACTAGGTCATACTGGATCATACCAGGTCACTGGGAGTCAATCCAAGTCAAACTAGGTCAAACGGGGTCAAAGGTTGACTTACAGTTGACGTTTGGTCAACTGGTCAACCCTGGTCAACTTTGGTCAACTCTGGTCAATTCTAGGTCAACCCTAGGTCAAACTAGTCTAATGTTGACCAACTATTGACTTTTAGTCAACTAGCCAACTCTGGTTTGGTTTCGGTCAAATCTAGTCGCTTAAAGGCTAAGTTTGACTCTCGGTTGACTTTTGTTGACTTTTGGTCAAAATGGTCAACCGAAGTCAAAACTAGTCTAGGAGCACTATATTTGATCATTACCAACCAAGGGAACCAAGTTCTAACCATATCTTAGACTCTAGACTCAAATACCTTAGTTCTAGGTAAAACCTGTATTACCCTTACCAAGGTAAATCCCGATACCTTGTCCAATACAAAGGAACCCCGCTAATACCCAAGATACTAGCCTAGGCTCCTTAGGGTATCTAGATACTATCCTATCTAAGGTTTACCTACCAAGAAATACAGGTATCCTAGGTATCTAGCCTATCTTAGAACATATGTTGGTTTACCCTCATTATCCTACCATGATATCATACCCCATTCTTACATCATTCTAGCACTCACCCACACAACTCACTCACACACAACACTCACATATAACACTCACCTATAAGCTTTCCTATAGGTTTACACATAGGCCCTCCTATAGGCTATTAGCTATACCCCTATAGGCTCACACACACACACACAAACTCATAAACACACACACACACAAACTCATAAACACACACACACACAAGGCTTTGAAGTGGACTGATATGGGTGGTTTGGGGACTAATTAGGACAGCCATGTGTTGGTGTTAAGGACTGATTTTAGGGTGTATCAAAGGTGATTAGAAGGGGCATACAAAGGGCTGATTTTGGACAGCCAATAGGGTGGTTTAAGGGGCTATCATTGGACTGAAATGGGATGGTTTGTAGGGGCATACCAAGACTGAACTATGGACTGAATATGGGGGTGGTTATGGACTGTTAACAGGGGGTTATGGTGGTGGTTTGATGGGCTAATATTTGGACTATTAAAGGGCTGTTAAGGGAAGCAAGGGGGACAGCCAACATGTGGTGTTAAAGGCTGAATGGACAGGGTTTTGGGATGGCCAAAGGGGACAGTAAATAGATGGACTGAAGTTGGACTGCTATGTGGCTATTTGGACTGGAATGTGGGGGCTATTTGTTGTGGTTTGAGGACTGAATTTAGGGTGGTTAGGGACAGCCATGTAGAGTATGTTGGGGGATGAATTGGGGCATGTTAGGACAGCAATGTGGCTTGCAATGACAGGTTTAGGGACAGTCAAGGGGACTGCCATGGTGGTGGTTAGGGGCATCAATGGACAGGTATTTGGGCAGGAAATGACAGCCATATGGGAGTATGTTGGGAGCTAAAATGAAGAGCTAATGGACTGTAAAATCTGACAGCAAGGGGGTAGTCATTAGGCTGGAATGTGGGGTGTTAATGGACAGGATATAGAGTGTTTAGGGGCTCAAATGGCTGTCAATAGGACAGCCATACGGGACAGCAATGAGCTGCTGTTTGCAGCTGGGTTCCCCCCTTTGTAATACCACTCACACACCTCATAACCCTCTCTAACCTCTCCACTATTTCCCCTCTCAAACTCTCTCACAAACCAACTCTCAAACACCATCTATACCACACATTCACTCCCCTTCTATACTACCACATACACATCAACTCTTCTCACAACACACATCCAATCTCCTCCTTGGCCGAACCCTCATACCCACAACCAAACACAAAATTACACATTGCATACCATAGTATATATACATATATATAAGCCACAATATATATGTACATACATACATACATATATATATATATATATATATATATATATATATATATATATATATATAGAGAGAGAGAGAGAGAGAGAGAGAGAATAATATATATATACAACCATATATATATACACACACACATATAGATTAAGTAATATGATACAATATGATACTTAGGAAAACACATCTCTAAACACCTATAAATCTGGAATTAAATACTAAAACAACATTTAATCAATATATAATAAATCCACATGTGTCCTATTAGGGATTTTCCCACTAGTACACGTTACCACAACACAAGGACACTCCTATGACCTCCAAATGGACACGAAATGGACACAAATGGAGATATAATTATGGGGGTCATTCCTACGGGTTCAAAATATTCCTATATGCATGTAGGGGTGGTTTAGAGGAGAGATTATACCTTCCGGGAGAGAGATTCAAAGGAAAAGCCTTCCCGATACGACACCGACTCGTAGGAATCCCGAATGGACACGAACGAGCTCCGACTCCTCCCAAACTTGGCTAGCTTCCTCCTCGGCTTGAGTAGAGAAGAAAAGAAGAAGGTTGGGTGGAAGAATGAAGAGATTTGATGGAGAAATCAATGGAAACTCTCTCTAGAAATTTGGAGAAGAACTAGAGAGAGAAAAATAAAGTCGAAAATAACAAGAGTCTCTCTCCTACCTCTCATGCTAGGGCCGGCCATGTATGGGCTGTTTTGGACCTATTTTGCAATGTCTAAAATACCCCCCACTAGCCTATTTAATTAAAATTAGAAAAATGGTTAATGGTTGAGGCTATTTTAGTCATTCTAAAACTCTAATCTAACCAAACCCTATCCATAATTAATTAGACTAACCACTAACTAGAATAATTATCATGTGGGCCATGGCTAACTAATGTGTGGGTCTCACTAGAGTCAAAACTACCCCGGGTCCCCGATACAAGTCGGATTGAGTTGAAATTCGAACCCGACTCAAATAACCCCATAATAATATCATAAATAATAAAATAAATTTTAAAAAATATTCTAAAATGAAAAAATGACAAAAACACCCCTGTTCCAGAAAATTGGGGGTGACAAATCTGTCCACCTTAAAAAATTTCGTCCTCGAAATTAAAACCAAACAATAGTAAAATGTCAAAATCACAAGTCATGGCTTAAAATTTAAAATGATTAAAATCTCAAAAATCAAAGCATGAATTAAATGACTAAAATTATAAAATTTAAAATTACAATCAAATAGATACTGGGTGCTATAAGTCTATCCACCTTAAAAGAATCATCCTAAAAAATTAAAACAAAGTAAACACTGAAAAAAATCATGCAAATCGATAATCGTATGCGTCTGTCCAATCATCATGATACTCAGAATCTTCGTCATGCCAGTAAGCATGGCTACGATAATCACAGAGTCCTCGACTAAGGTACATACCTCTAGAATTATGGTATTTAAAATTTTTGCATTGCCGCTAGCTTGGCAGCAAAAACCTTAAATTCCCACACCCGAGAAATACGTCCATAATCCGACTATATGTCCTCACTCTGCCTGCTAACATGACCCTAGAGGATTCTAAAATCTCATAATCGAGGCGACCTAGCCCATACGACTTATCTCAAAAGAATATCACATCATAAGGACAAAATTCATCCAACGACCAAGAGCAGATAGAATCGAATTTCAAGACAGTTTATAAGAAGGCAAATGCGGAAAAGAGATTCGAATATTGGAACCTGCTATCTGCTCTGCTACTACTTGAGTGGGCTCAACTATCATGGCGAAAACTCGCTCCTGCTGGCCTCCTCTAGCCTGCTGCACCCTGTCCTGGCCTGCCTGTCTGGCTGCACGGACAGCACAGTTCTTCACCTGGTGGTCTGGAGCTCCACAGAACAAACAAACTTCCAGCTTCATCCTACAAACCTCCCGGGTGTGCCCCATCTTCTTGTAGAAGGCACACTGGATGGCCTGTCTCTGGCCCTGTCCCTGGTACTGCTGGGTACGCACTGGTGCCTGCTGAAACTGTAACTGAGGCTGCTGCTAAAACTGTCTCTGCTAGAAATGAGGGCACTTTGCCCGCCCGATACTCGAGATCGCTCCAAGAACATCGCTGTCCCTCTTCGGCTTGAGGCCAAAGTCCTCCTCTGTAATCTGTGCCTCCATCAGGATCTGCTCGAAGGTCGCATCACGTCGCCCAGAGGTACGAGTACGTACTGCATGGATAAGACCCCTCCAGAACTTGCGGGCCTTGTACCCCTAATCCTGGATCAGACCCGGTGCAAACCTACTAAGGCAGAAAAACTCCGCTGCATACTCGTCCACCAACGAGTTCTCCTGCTCCAATGCGACGAACTGGGCCTCTAGAGCTGTCAAGGCCACATCTGGGTAGAACTTCTCCTTAAAGAGCTTCCTGAAGCTCTTCAAATCAAACCCTTCACCGACGCACGAGGATCCGTGCGAAACCAAGTCAGCACTATATCGAAAAACTGGATCGTTGCAGACGTCACCCAAAGCCCTCTCGGGACCTCTGCTAACTCCAGGCTCCGCTGGACATCCTCCAACCAGTCATCCGCGTACAGGATACCCTCGGTACCCTTGAACTCCCTCGGTCTCATCTTTCTGAAATCTAGGTGCGTGCCAGGCCTCCCCTGACCCTGCTGCTGAACTGGTGCTCCCTGAACTGTACCCGGTATACCCCTTTCTAATGCTGCCATCGCCAGCTGATGGGAGTTCTCCATGCTCCGTCGTAACAACTCTGCCTGTGCGCTCTGAGTCTGTAATATCTGCTGCAGAAGGGCCATCATTCCTTGAGTATCAGTCGGTAGCGGAGGCAGTGGTGGAAGAATATCAGGAATGACCATAGACGGTCCCGCTGCTGGAGGTGGAAGACCTCCTGAAACCGTCGCTGCTGCTCCCGTCTGAAGGACAGGGACTGAGGTGGCAGCTCCCTCAACTGTAGCTCCCTCAGCTGGAGGTGGAAGACCTCCGGGAACTGCCGCTGCTACTCCTGCCTGAAGGACAGGAACTGAGGCTATTGCTCTCTCGACTGCTACTCCCGTAGCCGGACGTGGAAGACCTCATGGATCGGACCTCTCTGGAACTGTACTAGGCCCTGCTGCCTGAGAACGAGTCACTGTCATCCTAAAGACGAATTGAACCCAAGAGATCAATATGGCACAAGATAAGATATTATCAAAGGAGGACAATTGAATTCAAATGCAAGAAGAATTGTTATGGTAATCAAAAGATCAGAATTTTCCTAAAATGTGATTGAGTAACTCCTATCATAGCCTAGATCCTATGTCCTAGTCGCAGGCTCGTAATTAGTACTCTAAGTCGAGCACCATTACGAGATCGTACTATTTGTGACATTGACCTACATGGGCCACCATAAAAACGTATTACGACCCGTACCCTGAAGAGGGGCATGAGCACATGGTTACGTCCAGCCTATGCCGCAGAATCGGCGGTAGAACATTGTATATAGGGTCTGTAACTACTACGACTAAAACAGATAAAGGTACCTGTACAGTATATACACTCCGAATGGAGGTGACATAGCAATACTGTCTCAATCACAAATGTAAAACTAAGGTAGATAGTATGGAAAGGAAAATACGATAGATGAGAACATGAAATAAGTCCAAGATCCACACAAGTCCAGAGCTATACATAACATCACAGAGTCACAGAAAATATATATAACTACTACAGTCTGAAAAGTACTAGCTGGCTCGCAGGCCAGGCAAACCTAACTAAGCTGCACTACTCAGGGTGAGCAAAGTCTAGTGGCTCTACTAACAAGCCACAGTCCGGGTCTACTCCATCAGACTCGACCCCATAATAGGTCGGACAATCTGTCTCAGAATCATCTGTAATATGTCAACGGTATCCTGTCAGAAAAATGAGCAAGTACAAACACCAATAGCAGTTCCATATGAATTGACAAATTCTATAAGAGACAGTGTAATGAAATACAAGACAAAATCAACAGAAAATATATATCGAGATGTAAGTACTGAATAGGACGACAATATATATATAGGATGACTTGGAAACTATTCGGAAGCCGAATTATAACCCCTAAACCAAACAAGGACCGGGGCTGTAACCCTTCTCCCGAACAGAACTTAGTCTCCAACGACAATAAATATAAAAGGTGCCTTAAATTATTAGTGTGTTATATGATCGGCTTGGGAAAATATGATCAGGCTTTGTACTTGCTCATTTTTCTGACAGGTTACCGTTGATATTTTACAGATGATTCTGAGTCGGACTGCTCGACCTATTATGGGCTCCAGCTAGATGGAGTAGTCCAGGACCGTGGCCTTATAGTAGAGCCACTAGACTTTATTCTCCCAGAGTAGTGTAGATTTGTTGGGTTGCCTGGACTGCGATCCAGCTAGCATTATCACACTGTAGTTTCTATGTTATATCCCTGAGATGTTGTATTTATCTGGGCTTGTGTTGGACACTAGACTTATTTTTCTTTCATCTATCATATGTTTTCTTCTGTGCTATCTACCTTAGTTTTATTCTGTGATTGAGACTGTATTGATATGTCACCTCCATTCGAAGAGTATATACTGTACAGGTACCTTTATACTGTTAGTCGTAGTATTTACAGACGTTATATACAGCTAGGGCTGTAAACGAGCCAAGCCGAGCCAAGCTTCGGTAAGCTTGAGCTTGGCTTGACTAGAATTAATCGAGCTCAAGCTCGAGCTCGAGCTTGATAAATTTTTTATTTTAGAGCTTGAGCTTGGCTCAAGCTTGTTTATATTAAGCTTGAGCTTGGCTTGGTTTGAGCTCGAGCTTGGCTTGATAAGAAAGCTTAATTCAAGCTTGATAAACAAGCTCAAAATCAAGCTTGTTAAGCTTGATTTCAAGCTCGTTCAACTTTATTTCAAACTCATTAAGCTTGATTTCAAGATTAACGAGCTCGATTTCAATTTAGTTAGGTTTGAATTCAAGTACTTGTAATATTAACAATTTAATTAAAAAGTTCCTTAATATTAATTATTAAGGACATATAAATATATAATGCACAAATATATATAAAATTAGAATTTTTTTTTTGAAAACATAAAATTAGAATTCAATAAAGAACAAATGAGCTTCTAAACAAGCTCCTAAACGAGCTTCTAAACGAGCCAGCTCGCAAGCTCATAAACGAGCCAGCTCGCGAGCTCAAACGAGCCGAGTACTTCTAAGCTTGAGCTTGGCTTGTGTATTAAACGAGCTCGAAAATGAAGCTTGAGCTCAGCTTGTTTAGTAAACGAACAGAGCTCAAACGAGCTTTTATCGAGCCGAGCTTCGAGCAGCTCGCGAACGGCTTGGCTCATTTGCAGCCCTATATACAGCATTCTACCACCGATACTACGGCGTAGGCTGGACGTACCCACGTGCTCGTACCCCTCATAAGGGTGCGGGTCGTGATAGTCTCTAATCTATACACCATCTAACTCTATATGTACCGACACACAAACCGCTCGCACCGATGATCAGTCGAATACGAAAGTTCGTGCCAACACAATGACTCTCACTCAAGGTACCGTGTAATGTCTCGTGTCAAGTCATGAAGTTATCCGGGATAACTTCACTATGTCGGGTATGTCTACTAACTCTAAGTCACACACGTACACACCCATAATATCGATGCCATCATCGGTAACACCCAAGTCATCCTTGGATACACACTACCAGTGTCATCAACTAACAGTACAAGGATAGATATGTGTAATATAAACAGTACAAGTATGGCAAGGTTTCTTGCCTGCGGTAAAGCAGTGGGCCGATGATGTCCTGTAGACAAATCGTCAAGTCCAAGAAAGGTAGCAACATAGGGATCTCCACGAACGTCGTCGGATGCTGAAATAAATATCACCAACGTTCTCAGAATAAGTAAAATAGCTAGAATAGACTATCCACTAGTCCAAATCTGGACACAGGGACAAAATAGTAATTCGGATCAAGATGCGGTCCACCGTTGGATCCACCTTGCACCGAAAAATGTGTCAAGATCAAGGTCATCAAAATGTGACAAACTATACGAGTCCAGAATGACGATACGACCCAACGGTATGTCCGGAAGTGGATTTCGATAAGCCGATCTCAGAATGGCCCGTTGACCCGAACAATGGAATCCGGTTTGCACGAAAATACCGCGGAGGTGGTCGAGGCGGTGGTGTTGTTGGCACGGTGTGGGTAACGGTGGTGGTGTCGGCTGATGGCAATGGTGATGGCGATCCTGGTTGTTTGTGGCGGTGGGGCTTTTCGGATGACCACGGTGGTGGCGCTAATGGTGGTGTTGGCGTGGGTAGAGGTGGTGGTGCGGGGTACTGATGATGGCAAGGGTGGTGGTCGGTGCCAGAGACGGGGTACGGGAAGATGGAGGCAGGTGGTTGTATCATCGTGTCGGGGCTGTCCGACACGACGGAGAGGGGGTCGGGATCCTGTTGAGGGAATTGTAAATGTAATGGATAATATAGTAGATGAGCGTGGAACACAGACACGATGCACCTGTTTTGGGTTGGTAGGAAATTATGGAGGAGTACCTCTCCTTTTATAGGAGGTGAGAATTCCCATTAGGATAGGTATTAGGATGTTTAAATTCTCCAATGGATAAATTCCATACTAATTCAAATCGATTTAAAAATCCAATTCAATATAAATAAAATTTATCTTTAATTTAAAATCTATTTAAAATAAGGCTAATAAAATCTTTTCCAATTTAAATTATCAAAATAGTTCAAATATTAAGTAAAACAAAATTTTAAATATCTTTTTCATAATATTAAAATATAACAATAAATAAATTTCGAAAATTAAGATAATTACTTAAAATTTTTAATCATAAATTAGACTTTATAATTAAAAAAATATGTTAATAATAAATTCCAAATTTCGTAAAATATTTGGAACATATTTCTTATAACCCAAAATTTCCAAATCTCTACTTATTTTTAAACAACGAACAAATAACTCTTTTATACAAAATAAAAATATTTATCATATTATTTTGAAAACTAAAATTTCTTCTATATAAATAAAATCTCTAATAAAAATGTTTTACAAAAATATGTACCTCGCACATATTCGTACTTGACGAGACATACGAAAATATTAACTCATATGCGACGTACAATACGACTATGCGACGTACAATACAAGGCAAAAATTAAAACCAAATTTTTAAAAAAAATTATAGTAAAAAAATTTAGGGGGTTTATAGGAGGACTACCACCTGCACCACCCAGAGCTCTACCAGCTGCACCACAGAGAGGACTAGCTTTACCCACTCAGCAGTAGCAGTTTGTACAGCGTCAGCAGAGGGGAGGACCGCAGCAGGGACGTGCTTACGTCATGGCTGCAGTTGAGGAGGACGAGGTAATGCCAGATGTGATCACAGGTTCTATACTTTTACATTCATTTTCTGCCATTGCATTGTTTGATTCTGGAGCCACCCATAGCTTTGTATCGTATGAGTTTCTGCATAGACATGGCTTTACACCCAAGCCTACTAGGAGGAACTGTCAAATTATGACAGGAGGAGGGGTAGTGCCAGTGAGTGATATGGTGGAATGTCCTATCACTATTGTCGGGAGGGAGATTAGGGATCGACTTCTGGTGATGCCATTGCCCGGATTTGATATAGTCCTCGGAATCGACTGGATGAGCGTGCAGTTTGCCGTAATAGACTGCCATGAGGGAAAGGTAATCTTCAGCCCGCCAGGAGTTCCACCGTTCGAGATCAGCAGACGAGTTACAGAGAGGCCAGAGAGAGTTTACTTCGGAGCTGTTGCAGAGGACCAGGAGTTGCCGCATCCACTTATTGCAGAGTACCTCGACGTCTTTCCCGAGGAGTTGCCAGGATTGTCGCCAGATCGAGACGTGGAGTTCAGCATCGACCTAGTATCCGGATCAGCGCCAAAGTCCCAGCATTGTTACAAGATCAACCCGAAGGAAGCTGCAGAGTTGAAGGCCCAGATTGATGAGCTAGAGGGCAAGGGTTTTATTCGGTCCAGTGCTTCACCCTGGGGAGCACCGGTACTTTTTGTGCCCAAGAAGGATGGGACTGTGAGGATGTGTATTGATTACCGTACACTCAATAACATCACCATCAAGAATAAATACCCTTTGCCGCGAATTGATGAGCTGTTTGACCAGCTTAGTGGAGCGAAGGTCTTTTCCAAGATTGATCTTCGGTCGGGATATCACCAGATGAAGGTGCGGGAGCAGGATATACCGAAGACAGCTTTCAACACCCGATACGGCCAGTATGAGTTCTTGGTGATGCCGTTCGGACTCACCAATGCCCCAGCAGTATTTATGAACTTGATGAATAAAGTTTTTCACAAGTATTTGGACAAGTTTGTCGTAGTCTTTATTGACGACATTCTAATATATTCGAAGATCGAGGAGGAGCATGTGGAGCACCTGCGGATTGTGTTGGAGATTCTGCGAAAGGAGAAGCTGTACGAGAAACTCTCAAAATATGAGTTTTTCTTAGACAGAGTAGAGTTCCTAGGGCATGTGGTGACTGGAGAAGGGATTTCTGTGGATCCCAAGAAGATTGAAGCAATGGAAGCATGGGCACCTTCCAAGTCAGTAGCTGAGATTCATAGTTTCCTGGGGCTAGCAGGATACTATAGGAAGTTTGTAAAAGGTTTTACCAGGATAGCGGAGCCTATGATAAAGCTTACGAGGAAGGATGAGGAGTTCATCTGGAGCGACATCTGCCAGTCAGCATTTGAAGAATTGAAGAGAAGACTCACGACAGTACCAGTTTTAGATTTGCCATCGGGATCGGGAGGATTCGTCATCTACAGCAATGCTTCAGGGAGAGGCTTGGGATGTGTGCTTGAGCAGAACAAGAAGGTTATAGCTTATGCTTCTAGACAGTTGAGGCCTCATGAGAAAAATTACCCTACACATGATTTGGAGCTTGCAGCAGTCATTTTTGCCTTGAAACTATGGAAGCACTATTTGTATGGGGAGAGAGTGGACATCTTCACGGACCACAAAAGCCTGAAGTATATTTTTACTCAGAAGGAGCTGAATATGAGGCAGCGCAGATGGCTGGAACTCATGAAGTATTTTGACATCAATCTGCAGTACCACCCTGGAAAGACGAATGTGGTAGCAGATGCTCTTAGTCGATATCCTGTTGCTATGTATCTCACTATGGACCGGCATCTGCTGGAGGATCTTGAGAGCCTTGGGATTGAGATTGTTCTACCAGGAGTAGGAGGATAGCTGATGCACATGCAGATACAGTCAGGATTGTTAGAGAAGATCAAGGAGACCCAGTTTCTTGATGAGGGATTCCGATGTCTTAGAGCTCAGGCGGAGGTAGGATTGCTTAACGACTTCACCATTGCAGAGGACGGATCTTTGCGGCACGGGAATCAGTTGTGTGTGCCCAAGGACTTGTGGAAGGAAGTGATGCAGGAAGCCCACCAGTCGCAGTATTCTATTCATCCTGGGTCTACCAAGATGTACAAGGATCTGTGAGAGTATGTTTGGTGGTATGGAATGAAGAGGGAGGTTGCCAGATTTGTTTCCAGATGCCTTGTGTGCCAGCAAGTCATGGCGGAGCGCCAGAGACCAGCGGGATTACTCCAGCCTTTACATATTCCAGAATGGAAGTAGGAGCATATCACCATGGACTTCGTCTCTGGATTACCACGTACTCCCAGTGGCAAGGACGCTATTTGGATGATCGTGGACAGACTGACAAAGTCTGCCCATTTTATTCCGTTCAAGGTTGGGCTGTCGACCGAGAAGCTTGCGAAACTCTACATACGGCAGATTGTGCAGATTCATGGAGTGCCAGTTAGCATTGCTTCAGACAGAGACAGCCGCTTCACATCACACTTCTGGAGGAGTCTACAGCTGAGCTTGGGATCACAGTTGAAGTTCAGCACCGTCTACCATCCACAGACGGACGGGCAGTCCGAGAGGACCATTCAGACGCTGGAGGACATGCTACGAGTTTGCGCACTCGACTTCAGCGGTTCGTGGGAGGATCACTTGCATCTAGTAGAGTTTATCTATAACAACAGTTATCCGGCTAGCATCGAGATGACCCCGTTCGAGGCGCTATATGGGCGGAGATGTCGCACGCCCTTATCTTGGGACGATGTTGGCGAGAGAGCTTTGCTTGGGCCAGAGATGGTGGTAGACTCAGCTGAGAAAGTCAGACTGATCAGAGAGCGTCTCAGAGTTGCACAGGATCGGCAGAAGCACTAGGCGGACAGCAGCAGACGACCACTGGAGTTTGCAGTTGGAGATAGAGTGTTCCTGAAGATCTCACCGACTAGGGGTGTCATCAGATTTGGCAGAGACGGGAAGCTCAGTCCGAGATTCATCGGGCCTTTCGACGTGATAGCGCAGATTGGCGAGGTGGCCTATCGACTAGCGCTTCCAACTAGTCTAGAGGGAGTGCACGACGTTTTCTACGTGTCCCAGCTTCGACGCTACATTCCAGATCCGAGCCATGTGGTAGAATATTCAGAGCTAGAGGTGGGTCCGAGCTTGACCTACGAGGAGCAGCCAGTGGAGATCCTTGATAGGAGGGAGAAGCACCTACGGAACCAGACTATTCCACTTGTCCGCGTCATGTGGAGACACCACTCTCCGGATGAGTCCACATGGGAGCGTGAGGATGAGATGCGGGACTGCTATCCCAGTTTATTTGTCTGATTGTATTTTGAAATTTGAACTTTAAAATCAATAAATGGTTGTACATGAATTTTCCTAGTGATTTTGTGTTGGGGATTAATTGTTGCTTTTGAAATTTTGAGGACAAATTTTTTTTGAGGGGGATATAATTGTAACTCCGCTTCTCAGAGATTTTATTATTTTATAAACCCTTAAATAATTTTTCTGATTTTTCTCTTCTTAAACTATTGTTATTATTCATTTTTTTTCTTTTTCCCTTCAGCCCAATTTAATTTGGGTTTTTTTCAACTTCACCTAGTGGGCTTTTAATAATAGCCCATTGGATCAATTCCTTCTTTTAAAACTCTCTCTCTTCTGAACTAGGGATTAACCATTGATAGGCTCGGCCATTTATTTTCTGTCATTGCTCAGTGGAGGAGAAATTTGCATTTCCTTCTAACAGATTCCATTTGAGCCATGTGCAAGTAACAGATTCTTCTTCCCTCCAAAAAGGAATTCCTCAGTCGGTTAGAGCATGTGTCAACATTTCTCAGAAGTTTGGCTATTTAAAGGACCATTCCATTATTTTCTTTTCATTCCAGAGCTCAATTTCCCTCTTCCTTCCTCATCATCCCTATAATTCTCTTGAGCGAAGCATAGCAGCAATGGCGATTCTCCTCCTCGACGACGAGCGATAGATCTCGGCGGTGAGTGATCGTTCAACGACGAAGCAGTGCATCAACGATTGGAAGGACATTCCTCATCGACGTTCCAGTGTTGACGATCGAGCCATTGTTGAGTCAAATTCAATTTCAGTAAGTATTTGGTTTTCTCCGATCGAACTCGATTTTGTGATCTCAAACTCTCAATTCTTCTCCTTGATTGATCGAATTCTGTAGGGAATTTGATTCATGATCGATCGATCAATTTTTTCCTCAGTCGAGAACGAGAACAGTTGGTGAGTATTCAACCTGATGATTTGAATCTCGATTTGTGAATAAGTTTTGATTTCAACTGTGATTTATTCTTCCTTAGAGCCTTTGTGTGTTAGATCGACGGATCGTTGTTCCTTGGAATCAACTTGGGAATTGAATCAAGTTATTTCGAGGACAATTATTTTTCTTTTGACAGTTCCTAAGAACTCAGTGCATCATATTAATTATCTTTTTATTTTGTGTCCCATGTGCTTGTTACAATGCGTGAGCAGAATCTAGACTGGTTCTCAGATCGAAGAGATCGTATCCGATCTTTGAATCCACGGTTTTTCTTCAGGACACAAATCGGGTAAACTCTGTTCTTCTTGTCAATTGTTGTTTTTCTAATTAATGTAGCTCGTGTGGTATTTAGATTTTGAATGTGTCAATTTATTTTTTTAGGTTTAAGTCTTCATGTATTTTCAGGGCCTTATCACTGAACTGAGATTTCATATGAAATCTTTAGTTCAGTGATAGCACCTGAGATGTGTAGTAAAATGGTTCAGTCCATTAAAATCAACATTCATTAACTAAAATCAATCTTGTGAGGCCAACTGCATATGCAGAATGGGGGAGGATTGAGTTCTGAGTCTCATATCAGTGTTTGTTTGTGGACTTGATATTCATATCAATGTTTGTTTGTGAACTTGATATTCATATCAATGAAGCGAGATGTTATGACAATTAGTTTGAATCTGAGACTTATATATGAACCAGAGGTTTATAAGTAAACCTGAGATTACATGTGAACCTAAGATTTATTTGTGAAACTGAGATTTACATGTAAACCTGAGAGTTGTATGTAAACCTGAGTAGTTTCAGTTTGGATCTGAGTTTGCACTTCACTGTGGGATCATTTTGGATATGGCCAAGGGTTAGTTCTATAGTCTAAACTGATATATTATGAATTAAGGGGGAATTTGAATTGCTGAACTGAGCAATGTCTCAGTTAGATATGAACCTTAACTCATATGCAATTTAGTTCAATTCATTGAACTAAGTTGTATCACTATCTTGGTTCATTTGTGAACTTGAGATAGTAATCTCAATATTATAACTGAGAAATTCATGTAGCTGTATGGAGACAGCCTATTGAATTGAGCTGCACAGCAATATGGGTTCACCTTGTTTAAACTGAGGGGTTTACATGCTGAGTTATTGCTGAAACCTGGGGAAATGCATTCATGTCTTGGTTCGAAATGTTGTACCTGAGAATATGGATGAGTTCGAATTAAAGGGGGGTAATGTTGTTTGTTGTGCAACTCTTTTAGCCTGAGTATAACCTGAAATTATGAGTTCTTTGCAAGCAATACCCTATTCTGTGCAATTTCTGAAACCTGGGAATCTCAGTTCAGTTTGTGACTCATCCAATTGCTCTGATCCATGGGAACTTGAGGGAGTGATCTCAGTTAAACCTGAGACCAATCTCAGTTAAACTAATAAAATCTGGATGCTGTGCAGTGAGGGTTCATTCCTGTTGAACCTGAAATCTAAACTCAATATAAGTATGGTTACACTAGGAATGAAACCCTATTTGAGTTCTTTTGTGAGGATAGATATTAATAGAAGTTGGTTTTAAATCCTCAAGCTTGATGTAACCTATGTTCATTTGATTTTAAGTTAAGTTTCACATGAGGTTTAGATTATCTTGACTATTGCTAATATTTTTCCCTTGGAAATTCTAGGAATGTTACTTATAGAGTGAACCATAATTATAACTTGCAACCATAGTGACTAAACCTGGGATTAAGTTTACATCACATAATTATGGCAGGTTCCAAGTGTCCTGAGCTTTTAGTTTTCAATCTTAGTTAGGACTGAACTGGTTAGTGTCCTGGATGTTTCAGCCCTATTTGGGACTGAACCCTTACACTGTCAGTTAGTGTTCAGTAACTAGGGACTGCCTGATATTGGTTGAGTTGTAAATAACAGTTAGGATTAAGTGAAGGATGGACAAGACACTTTGTTCAGTCCTTTCAATACTGAATTACCAGTTTAATCCTGAGATTATTGGCTCATTTTTTCTTTTCAGTAAAAAGGTTAATATAATTTGGTCGCCTAATAGGATCACTCTTTAACTAATGTGTTAGTCTAAACTAGATTAGGTAAATAATCATTTATAGGGTTAATTGTTTTATCAAATTAGAACTAAGGATAATTGTTAAGGTGACTTTCCTAGATTAAGAAATAGCTATCTTAAGATTGTTGACTTATCATTTATTAATCATTTAAATACAGAAGGATATCCTGTTTTTTTGATTACCTGTACTTTCCCGGAGCCAGGCAAGTACACTCTACGGTCTTGTGCATTTCATTATATCCTGTGCTTCCTTGATTGACACACTGCATGTAACACCCAGTTTCTGGAATGAGGGTAATTTTGAAATTTTGTATTTATAATTATTATTTATTTGTATTTATATCACATTATGATTTTTGGTAATTTTTTAAATCAATTTAGAACTGTTTTAAGTCATGGCTTGTGATTTTGATACCTTGCTAGTGTAACCTGAGAGACTGTCTGACCTAGAGCCTAATCATGTAATTAGGATAAATTATTTTTACTTTTGAGCATGAGGGTATTTTGGTCTCTTTGAATTATTTCATGATTTATTGTACTGGTGATTGTTAATTTTGACTTTTGCTAAGCTGTGACTTATGAGACTGTCCTAGATTTTGACATTGACTTGGTGACCTAAGTTAACATGGTATGGACCCTAGTCTAACTTAAGTCAACTCAAGTTAGGTCACTTAGGATCAAGTTTGAAATAGGAGGAATAGAATAGGTGCATTAAATTCATGACTTATGATTTTAATTCCATGACTAGTGCAATTAGGCCCATAGCTATTAGACTAAACCCTAACCCTAATTTCTTACTTTATGACCAGCCACTAGGGCTCCCCCCTTCCCTATAAATAATCTCTTCCTTGTTCTTGCCTCTTTTAGTAATTTTTTCAAGTTTTGAAGAAAGAGGTAAAGAGCCATCTTTCCCAATCCATAACTTTCTCATTTCAATTCCTTTTTCGCTCAAATCTTTTGCATTAGGTTCTAATCAATCCCTACTTTATGTTCATGGAGAGAAATCTCAGGTTTGAATCAATTTGGAGATCTTGGCTATCAAGGAGATTTCCCCCTTTGAAGCTTTTTTATTGAATGTTCAACCAATAGGTAAACCCTCATAATCACCATTAAATTTCGATTTCTTTGCATGAGTGCATAGCCCTAGGAGTCCCCTAGCTACTAGCATAGGTTTGGTGTCGAGTCATGTCAATTTTGTGTCCGTATCGGACACGTATCAGTTGTACTGATGTGTGTTTGATTAAATGCCACAAAGGGTTTAAAATTGATATTTTTGAAAAGTGTTTAAATAGATTTGTTGTATTATATATACATATGAATTCATGCTTGACTGAGCATGAATCCGTGTCTTTGTCGTATCTAAATCCGTGTTGGACACGCTGCGCGCTGGCCCGGTCGAGTGTCCTGTTGCTCGAGCTTCGCAGCGGACACGACACAGCTCGGCGTTGTACGAAACTTGGTGAGCTCATGGGAGCAATGTCTGCGAGCATGCCCCCAAGGTCCCATTGAATTTCGTGCAGTAGTTTGGGAGAAACCATGGCTGTACTGGCCTTGCACTGGCCGTGCGAGCGCGATCAGAGACCTCTGATACGTGTCTCGTGCTCAGGACACATGTGTCGTGGACACGTTGCAGACACTCAAGGACGTTCCCCTATCCTAGGCGAACCCTAGGACACGAGCACGAGCCCTCTGGTGTCGTGTGTCGTGTCCTAGCTCGCGCTGCACCTCCGCACGAGGCTGCCTGTGCTGATATTTTAAAACATTATATGATACACGTTTTGGACACTTCGTGTCCTGTTCCTTAGACACGTGTGGACACGTATAGACTCGTGGGGTTAGCCCCTCTGCCTGTACACCTTATTCTTCTAATTTTGATTCGACTTTGATTGTGTTTGGGTGTCAGTTCAGTCGAGTATCAGGTTACTGTTCTTCCTAGTTTTGAATGACTTAAATATGAATTCATATTTAATTAGGATGTTAAATTTTGTTAATCCATGATATTTAACATGCATATTATATCTGAAGACTAAGGTTGATTGTCATATGAAATGAGGATTGGTCTCAGGTATGGGTTATGTGGAGTTCAATTTTGGTTTAAATTGAATTCCTGAGATTTTGTTTACACATCATTAAATTCCTGAGATTCACTCATTCCACTCTTCTCTCGACACACTGCGCACACTCTTGTATTGACACTTCACTTCTTGACACACATTGTACTATACCCACATTGTCACTCACCTATGCACATATGTACACAAGTACACATACCCACTGTTTTGTATACACTGTCAAGAATCAGGGCACTGTCACATGACTGAGATGATTTCAGGATCTCAAAACCTGAGTATAGGTTTCAAGTTGTTAATGATTTGGTTTCGAATTTTGAATATATATACATAATAATTCATGTATCTTAACTATACATTCGAAAACAGGTTTTTCCTTTCAAATGAAATGGGTTCAGTATTTTCAATCTGGGAATGTTGGTTTGGTTGATATGCAACCTGAGAAATTTGGATGTATGTTAAAATCTGAGTTCATATAATACCTGGGATTGAATGTCCTTTATAAACTTGAGAACTTATCATGTTGTTTACTGCACTTCACCAAACCATTCTTGCATTCACTCTTCACATCCCCTGCATTCAGTTATCTTTCATATAACCTGTCAAATTGATTCACTGCATTAGGATAGCCTGCATCTAGCTCACTGCCACAAATTAGATATCCATAGCCTCTCTATACACTGCATTCATTGCCATGTATTAGTAGTATATCCTGCAATACCTATCAATCACTGATACATATCAAGGTATCAGAACACATATGATGTCCTACATAGATGTAAAGCCTGCCACACACACACCTGTTCTACATCAGCCCTCTCACTTAGAAGATGTTCTGCATAGTAGGAAGCCACTACAAGTTATATGCCCTACTCTCTTGCATATCTAGCATATGACACTCATTCATTCCTCATTTCCTTGCTATACAGATACATTCACTGCCCTGAATTCATTTCACCTGCATTCAGTGATACATACCCTGCACTTCAATTCAAATATTACCCTGCATAAGTATGGTATACTGCATAGTATATCCTGCTATTGTATCAAAGACTTCATTAGCCACTGCAATACAACATACTGAACCCTTCCTTGCATTCACTGCTTACCTAATTTTATTGTCCTGCATTCCTGTACATTATTGGTATTAGGACATTGCTGTCCTGTCCTTGTTTGGTTCAGATTGCATATATGTGTTTGCACACATATATGGTAGGCTAATGTTTACTTTGTGTATTGTTTTGGGTTATGAGTTGAGGGCTTGCCTTAGCTCATTTGCCTCTTGGTTCATTGTAACCATACATATGGTATATGTGTGATACTGTGTACATATCATTTAGGTATATGTGGGAGGTATACGAGATAAGGTTGGGGTTATACAATATATATATGTGATATCTTAGGGTATGTAATAGTATATGGTTAGCTTATGAGATTAGCTTTAGTAGTGTTGACCTATGGTTAACCCTAGATAGATAGTGGACCCAAGAGTCCAAGTTTGGCTTGGACTTAGTTTGACCTAGACAGTTGACCAGATTTGACTTAGAGTTGACTTTGACCTAGAATTGACTTAGAATCATGTAGATTGTATCATAAACTCCATTTATCTTATTTTAAACACATTATAACCTGTATTACTCTGTTTAGGACATTGTGACTCTGGTGCAGGCATCTGATATTATACTACTCTTTTCAGAGTATCAGGCGAGTACATTCTCTGATAGTTCTCTCATTTACTTGTCAATTACTGTACTTCAGTTCTAGTTAGCTGTATGTGATTCTCTGTTACAAACACGTATTGTTATTACTGAATCCATGTATATGACACATATACTTACTCGTCTTGCCTCTATTATTCGAATCACCATACGAATCACTATTCGAACCACTTATTCATATCTTCATGTGCTGGTTGGACTTGTATTCGTCTTATGTGTTGGATTATGGATTCATTTGTATTAGACTGGGCGGGAAAATACTGATTAGACATGTAGACATATCCCCTATTCAAATCACCCTTCTGTGAATGATATTCGAACGATAGCCATCCCTCACCTGATCAGTGTGTGGTGTGCCGTATTACCTACAGCCGTTTATATGTCGAACTCGGTATTTTAAAACACACTTGAAGAATTTATTCGAATCATTGTTAGATCATCATATGAATCACTATTCGAATCACCTTATTCGTATCACCTTATTCGAATCACCTTATTAGAACAATGATTAGAATCACATTCGACTCATCTTGTATTAGACTCACATTGGGATTACACTCGACTTATATTGTACTGTCTGGACTCATCATGTTACTCTAGTTCAGCTAGATTTTATTTTACAATCTTTATTGCCATAATTCTTCTCTTGTTTAGTTACTTACTTTCCTTGTACTTTATCTGTCTCTCTATACCATCACCTGAATATAAACTGCCATGGTCATCAATACAACTGTCTATAACTGCTTTATAGTTCTCTGTCATTTACTTGGGTTTTCTAGATGAGATGTGCTCGTTCCTGTCCTGACTGGACCTGTTAAAATTTTACAGATGATTGTCCTGAGGATACTTGCCCTACTCATTATGGACCTGACAAGTGATTAGCTACCTTTGGCCCCGACACTCAGGAGTGATCGGGAGACTAGCTAGTAAACTGGTTTAGTTTTCATGTTTTAGAAATTGAATTGTAATAACTTGAGATACGAGTTTGTATTTGAGTTTGTTTGAGATATTATTATTTTAGTAGTTTATAATCGTTGTTATTTAGTCTTTAGTTATAAACTTCTGTGTTATCTTATCGTGCTTAGACTGTGATTGAGATTTCATTATATCTATACTTGTCCTCCATTCGGAGTTAAGATTTGACAAGTACATTATATAATTGCATGAGTTGTTGATTAGATAGTAACCTAGGACAGCGTTCTACCGCCGACACTGCGGCGTAGGCTGGGCGCTGTTACGTACTCATACCCTCACAGTGGGTGCGGATCGTGACACGTTTTTAGTGGTGGCCCATGCAGGTCGAGAGTCACATTAGTGCGATGTGAACTCAGGAATAGGCTTAGTTGAGAGAGTACTCAATCACAGTTAGGACTACTTGAAAAGATTCCTGGGATGACCCTTGAGAATCTCATTATAAACTATCTCGAAATTCGATTCTGACAGTATCTGTCTATCTTCCTGGTTCATCGTTGAATTTGATTCTTGGTATTCATTATTGACTTGATTTTCTACCAAAATAACATTATGGGTTAGGTTGCCTTAGTCATGGAATCTAGAGTCTTCTACAGCCATATCAGTTGGTTGGGCGATGAGATAGAGTCTGATTTTGGATGTATTTCTCGAGTGTGAAAATTTAAGGTTTTCGCAGCCAAGCTAGCGGCAATGCGTAAATTTTAAATACCATGATTCTAGAGGTATGTACATTAGTTGTGGACTCTATGGATTATCGCAGCCATACTTACTGGTGTGACGAGGATTCTGGTAACATGGTTCTGGATAGACGGGTATGATTAACAGATTGCAGAATAGATACCATATTGATGGTGCCCTAGTATCACTGAGTAGAATATCAGGGTGGATATTACTTGAGTGTCATAGATTAGATAGAGGGAGCTAGGCCACCTGTAGCGCTGCACCGTGCCCCGCACCATCAGAGGGATACACCCCAGAGGGGCAGGGCTTTTGTGCTGACAGTCGAGTAGACCGACGCTACGGGTAACGGGTTAGCAGGTCTGTCTTTCATGTTCCTCTTTCCATCTTATTGTGTGATTCCATTAGTACCTGTCAGGATGTTTTATGCTATAATAGATAGTATAGTTGTCACGCCCCAGAACCAGAATACTAGAGAGCGGGGCGTACATAGCCAGCTACGTATAATGAAATGGAATCCATCTCACTATACGGTCACGACTGTCTAAAAATATGAGGATTTATCTACAAGCCATCAGTCTCTTACGGTCATAAAATAGCCTATTGTTTTAATCTCAACCAACTAATAATAGTTACAAGATGTAAGATCGGCGTCCCAAACATTACATATTCAGTTGATCATGAAGCTAGTCGTTACAAAATGTCAGAACTAGCAAGAGTTTAGTCATACATGATCAACCCTAGGTTGCCAATCATGTTACAGCCCGTAGGCAGACAGTAAGTAAAAATGTACATGAGCTAACACTTGCTCGGCAGCTAAACGCCTCAAAAGAATAATTTTACAATAGAGTAGGAGAGCCAAAAATAACCCACTCATTGCCCTGGTTACGCCTGGTGTTCACCATCGGGCTGGAAGGTCGGTAGATCCCCTGGGGTTGCTCCGGAATATGGCCATACAAAACCAGCTGCGTCAGACCCCAGAAAGAGCAAGTGCCACAAAGGAGGCTTCACTTAGGAACTAAAACCAGCAATTAGCACAAGAATATATTTACATAAAAGACAGTAATGAAATGGCTTGATATTAAAAGAATAACAATAGCAAACCGAGTATGAAGAAACCATTCAAGTAGCCAGGTCACAACCCTTAAACCAAACAAGGACCGGGGTTGTAACCCTTCGTCTGAACAGAACTCCACCTCAATTGCTATTGATAAGGTAAAATGTATCAAGCATGACTGGTGATATATGATGAGATAACCATGGGACTATTCAGATAACCAGGTTACAACCCGTAAACCAAAAAAGGACCGGGGTTGTAACCCTTCGCCTGAACAGAACTTGGTTTCTCCCACCATTTATCGGCAAGATAAATATAAGAAATCAGGACATGTAACAATATTGTACAGGATCAAGACAAGACTAGACTTCATCCAATCATTCACGGCCAAGCAATAAGTACGGCTTGATACTTTAACTAACTAGGGTTATCACAGGCCTAGTTACTAGCAAGATGCAATGAGAATCCCAAGTTCGGTTACCTGTTTGTTACTACCTGAGTGATCCCAGCAAGAAAAGAAAAAGATAGCATGATATAGCAGACACATTGTAGTAAGATAAATGTGTCCTAAGGTACCACACTCGACAGCGGGCTGGAAGTGCGCTCATCTCGACGGATAGCAACAAATCCCATGTATATATATATATAAGGCCGGGACCAAAGGGGCAACAGGTAACTAGGAAATTCTCCATAAACTATTTGATCAATTCTAGTCATTAACCTAGCCAGATTCAGTATGAATCCCTGACCGTGGTACTCAGGGATCATGCCCTAGACATGATGCAAGACACAACCGGACTAGTAGTTTATACAAGCACAATCATCCACGGTGTCCAGGCCAATGAACTAATTTGTCAAGAGTGCGCCACGACGGGCCACTATCATTATCATTAGTACTTATCAAGAGTGCGCCACGACGGGCCACTATCAAGCATTGTCAGGGTACTTGTCAAGAGTGCACCACTACGGGTCACTGTCGTGTCAAGTTTAGCAGGTCAAGTGTGCACCACGTGTAAACCCCCATAATTTATAATCGATTTTTTATTTAATTTAAATTAATTTTATTACGTATTTAATTAGTTATGGATTTATATGCTACTATTTAATAGTATAATTTCTGTATGTGTGTATGTATAATATATTATTGTATGTGTGCATGTTAATATTTCTATTAAATAAAGAATATACTAAATTCTAGGATTTTAGGAATTTATTTGTGAATTTTAGGAAATTTTTTTACTAGCCTAAAATATATTCTATTAGTTTGTTATATATATATATATATATATATATATATATATATATATATATATATATATATATATATATATAAAATTTTGAATAGAAAAAAAAAAGAATAGTAGCTGGGCTCGGCCGCATCCAGCAGGAAGGGGGGGGGGGGGGACGGGCCAGCCTCAGCTCTGGATTGTT
Source organism: Iris pallida (assembly GCA_029216955.1). Lineage (NCBI taxonomy): Eukaryota > Viridiplantae > Streptophyta > Magnoliopsida > Asparagales > Iridaceae > Iris > Iris pallida. The sequence continues at coordinate 7,200,426 of JANAVB010028196.1, read as the reverse complement.
TAAGAAAAAAAAACAAAACAAATCCAACCACCTAAAGGTGGGCGGGCCCCCACCCTTACTTGCTTGCTGCCTTCAGCAGCAAACCCACGAAATAATTCACAACCCGTGGGATCTACTAATGTGAAACCTATTAGCATTAGGTTTTGTTAGATATTGTTATATATATAACTTTTGCCACAAGCCTCAAAACCGTAATCTTCCAAAACGAAAGTTGAGGCTGATTATACCCTCTTCAACTACGAATTCGTTTCACCAGCGACGGAGCTTGGTGCGCGACGAACGGAGCATCGGAAGTCAGCCCCGCGTCACCCACGGAGCAGTTTTCTCACTCAAGGTACCAAACTTCCCCGTTTGATTTCTCTCTCGATTCTAGTCCGTTTTTAGAGCCGTAAATTCATATAGAAAGCCCTCATAACCCTCTTCAAGATCCCCCAGGTGGATTTTGACATGGCCATCCAACCTGCTCGAAAAATCGAGACAAAGTTGGAGAACAACCCACTTTTCTGATTATTAAAAACTGTTTTGAAATGCCAACTTGTCGGTCACTTTTCTCACTGTCCATTAAACTTTCGTAAAAACTAATTGAACACATGTGAAGACAACATAACCGAGATCACATGCATCTTCTGGATCGTTATTTCGATTAGCGTGTAAGAAATAAACTGATGTTGAAGTTGGGCGAAAAACTGTTTTCTAAAAGTGTTAATTTCAGAAAATTTCCACGATACGACGTACGCCCCGACAAACCGGGCGACGTGGTCGTGCACTATACGCATCGAAAGGCGCGTATAGATGTTACCAACGTGTGGGAACTGACGGGACTCGATTTTGTTGCGTGTGCCCGACAAAATCAACGCGTATCCGTCAAGATACCCCCGTATCGGCGTTTTGCAAACTTGTCCATAACTTTGTGTACAGTCGTCGGATCGAAAAGAAACTTGCCCCAACAGGTCCGGATCGAAATTTTGGTCCTGCATGCCAAGTTTGGTTCGATTCTGAGAAGGTCGAATCGAAACCCATTTTTGGCGGGCCCACGACCCACTCAAACGGGCGATTTTGTACACGGCTCCTCGGAATCCAAAACTGGACACACCTTTGAGTTCTTCTCCTCAAACTGAAACCGTAGATATATAGTTTGACGACTTTAGAGACCGTAGACTTTGGCACACGTTTTGGTGCAAAGCGGGTCCAACGGCGGACATCGTTTTGACCCGAAATTACGATTTTGCCCCTGTTCCAGAATTTGACTTTTGGACAGGCGTTTCCTAGGTATATCTTCTTCACCGAGATCATTTTTTATGTTTGTTTCAGCGTTTGGAGTCATCTGTGATTTGTGAGTTTTGGTGCTGACACTTGTTATTTTGGACTTGCCACTTTGCACCACCAGGCAAGATACCTTGCCACCTTACTCTGTGATTATTATATTTTTATTTTCAGTTGTTATTTTTAGCATTTTATTTTGTGATATTTAAATTGTGCGTCCAAGTCACACTTGGGTGCAAGCGACTCTATCGGTCGTTTTCTCGCTTTATTTATTTTTCTTGCATTGACTTAGTTTATTGACCACCCATTGATATTGAGATATTGGTATATCTCATACGGCCTTGACACTTGCTTACCACGTGTTGTGAGTCACATGTAGGACACGTATTCGCGTAGTCGGCTGGCCACCGATACGTATGGAGCGTGCGACGGATAGGAGTAACTGCCAATATAATTGCATGCTAGAAGACTTGGCAGTTACTAGAGGTTCATGAGTCATAGATGTGACCCTACTAGGCATTGGGTGGTGAGAACAGTGTCCTTAACGTATGGGTCCTTATGCACTTTTCTATTACTGATACTGCTGGCCTCTGACATTCGAGGAATGTTATGCTTTAATGTCCATGGTATCCTGATGGGGCCATACCTGAGTTACTGCTACTGAGCCAGATACCCATGCGTTGAAGGTCTGTTCTTAACTGTATTTTCACTGTAGAATTGGTAGGAATCCTATTACATGCATCTCTTTTCTTTCTATTATATTATCACAGTTACATGGCATGGTGTTTTCTTGTATCTTGCTATGTCCCCTGAGGACCTGGTTATCTTTCCAGGATTAGACGACTTTCCACAGGAGTACAGAGCGGCTCTGGATCCATCTTATATCGATGACGAGGCAGTCACTACTGATTTCTAGTTTATTCTATATTTGAGACATTAGTGGACATTATTCTACATCTCATTTTCTTTCTATTTTGCGGAGGTTGGACTCCGATCTTGTGAGACTATTTTTCATAGCTGTTTGGAGTGAGTATGTTCACCCGGCTATCTTTTGATACTCTTATTTATTTGGACTCTATTATCTTCTGTGTTGAGCTGTGATGAGACTAGATATGTTATTCTGGCCTACGATTATTTTATTTACAGCTTATGTGCATATATGAGGATTCCATATATTGGAGTATTCTTCGTATATGTGCAGCTGGCATGTTCACGTACTTGGTCCTACGTATTTTGGGACTGGGGCGTTACATGTTTTTGTGGTGGCCCATGCAGGTCCAATTTAATATTGTTGGATTACATGACTGTGCCCAACAAGCCTGCATATAGGAATAGGAATATCTCATCCAGAACGACTACTATCCCTTGACTTCCAATCTTTTTGAAACTTCCTTTATTATTCGATTTACTTCATATCTAATCTTTTCTAATATGAACTTATCTTCCTCGTGCCAACAGTATGAATCTACGAAGCGGACGCACTTCTGCCTTGGCCCTCACATCTGGTGAGGAGATTACTTTGGAGGGACAGAATCCTCCCATGACTGCAGCGACACCTTACCAGCCGGGACTGTCGCAGCCTACTACGACGCCGACGACGGAGTACCCAGAGGTCGCAGCACCCCCAGGCAGCCAGGCTGGATAGACTACTACCATGCCACCGAGAGGGAATGTACCACTGCCTCCTCCACCACCATTCCTTCAGCAGTTTCCTCCACAGTCGGGACCTCAGATGCCTCCACCCCCGACAGATGGGAGCCCTACTACTCAGTTTATGTATGCCATGATGCAGGCTCAGTGGCAGCAGACTGAGTTGATGAGACAGACGATGATGGCAGCTATGGCTAGACCTCCACCACCACCTCCAGTACTAGCACCAGCACCGGCTCTGCATCCCTATGAAGGCTCTATCAAGAATTTTACAGATATGAACCCCAAGGCCTTTAGAGGGACGGAGAAGCCATTTGAGGTGTCACAGTGGCTTATTAGTACCGAGAAGCAACTGAAGGCATCCCAGTTGCCAGCTCGGGATTGGATGACAGCAGTAGACTTGCTGTTAGATGACAATGCTCACCACTGGTGGAAGGCGGAAGAGAGACGATTAGGCACTGGGATTACCTGGAAGCAGTTCTATGATGTATTTTATGAGAGGTTCTTCCCTATACATGTTCGAGATGGTCTCTATGACCAGTTCCTTCATCTGAAGCAAGAGAATATGACAGTTGATGAGTATGACTCAGAGTTCAAACGCCTGAGTCGATTTGGTGCGGGATTGATTCCGACCGAGTTAGAGAAGGCGAGGAGATTTCACCAGGGGCTGGCACCAGAGCACAAGTCTTATACGACTACTCAGTCTCGAGTCTCCCATTCAGCTGTCTTGGAAGAAGCTCGTGCTCAGGAGATTCTTCGCAAGGAACAGCAGCAGACATCGAGGCATCATACACCAGCAGTTACACCAGCCCGAGCTACACATGGGGGACCTATTAGGAGGGCCACATGATAGTTCCAGCAGAGGCACACACCTTATCAGAAGCCCACCTGCAACTTTTGCGGGAAGCAGGGACACGTCTTGAAGGACTGTCGAATACGACTTGGATCATGCTTGAGATGCGGGTCAGGACAGCACAAGGTGAAAGATTGTCCGGAACAGCAGTCCTTAGCCCCAGCACTTCCTGCACCTCAGCCAGCGACAGGAGCACCTCGCCCGCCATTACCACCTCAGTCAGCACAGTTTGAGAGGGCCAGAGCTCAGGGCCCTGGACAAAATCATGGGAAGGTATTCTCACTGGCTGTTGAGGATATAGAGACAGAGACAGAGATTATAGCAGGTATGGTTTTAGTTGCATCTTTTCCTGTTATTACATTATTTGATACTGGAGCCACTCATTCATTCATAGCCACTAGTTTTGCCACTAGACACAGCATTCCCATCACACCCTTAGCTAAGAATGTTAAAATCCTCACTGGAGGAGGAGTTGTACCTGTTAGTGGTGTTTGTAGACTTTGTCCTGTAGTAATAAATGGCAGAGAGATGATGGCATGACTTCTTGTATTCCCTATGCCGATATTTGATGTGGTTCTTGGAATGGACTGGTTGAGCCAGCATTTCGCTCTCATAGACTGCCATAGGAGCAGTATTATCTTTAGACCATCGAATGCGGCAGAGTTTGAGTTCACCAAAGAAGACGGAGAGAGTTGTGATGCACCCACATCGAAGACTCATATGATGATGCATGACACCCCTCAGCACCCTATTATCACCGAGTTCGAGGATGTATTCTCCGAGGAGTTGCCAGGACTACCACCTGACCGAGATATTGAGTTTTCTATTGAGCTTATTCCCGAAGCCGAGCCTATTTCATCTCGAGTATATCGTCTGGCCCCCAAGGAGTTGGTAGAGATGAAGACGCAGATTGATGACTTATCAGAGAAGGGATTTATTCGTGCCAGTGCATCACCATGGGGAGCACCCGTTCTTTTTGTGCCTAAGAAAGATGGGACAGTGCGCATGTGCATTGACTACAGAGCGTTGAATGCAGTGACGGTGAAGAACAAGTATCCCTTGCCGCGTATAGACAATTTATTCGATCAACTGAGTGGAGCAAAAGTATTCTCCAAGATTGACTTACGATCGGGCTATCACCAATTGAAGGTTCGGAAGAAAGATATTGCCAAGACGGCCTTTCGATCGAGGTATGGACACTACGAGTTCTTGGTCATGCCGTTCGGTTTGACCAATGCTCCCGCAGTTTTCATAAATTTAATGAACAAGATCTTTTACCAGTACTTGGACAAATTTGTAGTAGTCTTTAAAGACGATATCTTGATTTACTCTAAGAGTCAAGAGGAGCACGAACAGCATCTACGGATAGTTTTAGGAACATTGAGGAATGAGAGACTCTTTGCGAAGCTTAGCAAGTGTGATTTCTTTCTCAAGGAGGTATCATTCCTTGGTCATATTGTTACGGGCGATGGTATATCGGTGGACCCAGAAAAGATCACAGCAGTCAAATCATGGCCCGCTCCCACATCAGCTTCTAAAGTGAGAAGTTTCCTCGGACTTGCGGGTTACTACCGACGGTTCGTAGAAGATTTCTCTCGAATAGCGGGGCCTATGACTCGATTGACTTGCAAGGATCAGGAGTTTATATGGATAGACGAGTGTCAAGCCGCTTTTGATGAGTTAAAGAAACGATTGACCACAGCACCAATCTTGACACTACCATCGGGCCCAGGAGGATTTGTGATCTGCAGCGACGCATCCGAAAAGGGATTAGGATGTGTATTGATGCAGCACGGTCGGGTAGTAGCATATGTATCGCGACAGTTGAGAGTGCATGAGAAGAATTATCCGACCCACGATCTAGAGCTCGCAGCGGTTATCTTTGCTTTGAAGCTATGGCGACACTACTTGTAAGGCGAGAAGGTTGATATCTCCACTGATCATAAGAGCCTCGAGTACGTGTTCACACAAAAGGAGTTGAATATATGACAGCGACATTGGTTGGAGTTGATGAAGGATTATGAGATCGAGCTTCATTATCATCCGGGCAAGGCTAATGTCGTGGCAGACGTATTAAGCCGTAAGCCCATAGCACACTTTTTGACTACACAGAAGGAATTGATTAGAGACTTGGAGCAGTTTGGTATTGAGGTAGTATTACCGGAAGCAGATGGCGTATTAGCCAACCTTCAAGTGCAATCATCATTGGTACAGCGCATCAAGGCAGCATTGCCTAATGATGCTAGATTTTGACGGCTGAAAGAAAGGACTGAAGCAGAAGAGCAGACAGGATTGAGGATCCACCCCGATGGGACATTGCGATGTGGTGATCGCATTTATGTACCCAATGGAGATCTATGGCAGGAGCTTATGGCCGAAGCTCACAGTTCGACTTACTCTATTCATCCCGGAGGGACCAAGATGTACCGCGACTTACGACAGTATTATTGGTGGCACGGAATGAAGCGAGAGATAGCTCATTTCATTGCCAAGTGCTTGGTATGTCAGCAAGTGAAGTCGGAGCGTACCATTCAGACTCTAGAGGATATGTTGAGAGCGTGTATGCTTGATTTCGGTGGTTCGTGGGAGGACCATCTTCATCTTCTTGAGTTTTTCTAGAACAATAGCTATCAAGCGAGCATTCAAATGGCTCCGTTTGAAGCATTGTATGGTAGGAAGTGTCGGTCTCCTGTTTGTTGGAGCGACATAGGAGAGCGACAGCTATTGGGTCCCGAGTTGGTCTTGAGCACAGTAGAGACAGTAAAGAAGATTCAGGACCACCTGCGAGCAGCGCAGGATCGTCAGAAGCAGTGGACAGATAATCGTCGTCGACCCTTGGAGTTCAAAGAGGGTGACCATGTGTTCTTGAAGATATCCCCCACTAGGGGCACGATTCGATTCGGAGGACGTGGCAAGTTGAGTCCAAGGTACATCGGCCCTTTCGATGTCTTGGAACGTGTTGGAGAGGTTGCCTACAGATTGGCATTGCCACCGTCACTAGAGGGAGTACATGACGTATTCCATGTATCTCAGCTGAGGAGGTATGTGGCGGACTGCAATCATGTGCTTGATCACTCCGAGATCACAGTTGGACCGAGTTTGTCGTACGAAGAGCAACCAGTAGGTATCCTCGATCGTCGAGTGAAGGTGCTGTAAAATCAATCTATCTCGTTGGTTTGCGTGGCATGGCAGCATCACTCGCCAGGGGAGTCTACTTGGGAGCGAGAGGACGACATCCGAAACCGCTACCCGTATTTGTTCGAAGACGAAGGTATGTCTTGCGTTTATACTTTCATGCATTGCATTTGATCCCCCGACCTTAGTTTAATTTCGAGGACGAAATTTTTTTTAGTTGGGTAGGATGTAAACCCCCATAATTTATAATCTATTTTTTATTTAATTTAAATTAATTTTATTACGTATTTAATTAGTTATGGATTTATATGCTATTAGTTAATAGTATAATTTCTGTATGTGTGTATGTATAATATATTATTGTATGTGTGCATGTTAATATTTCTATTAAATAAAGAATATACTAAATTCTAGGATTTTAGGAATTTATTTGTGAATTTTAGGAAATTTTTTTACTAGCCTAAAATATATTCTATTAGTTTGTTATATATATATATATATATATATATATATATATATATATATATATATATATATATATATATATATATATATATAATTGTGAATAGAAAAAAAAGAATAGTAGCTGGGCTCGGCCGCACCCAGTAGGAGGGGGGGGGGGCGGGCCAGCCTCAGCTCTGGATTGTTTAAGAAAAACAAAAACAAAAAAAACATAACAAATCCACCCACCTAAAGGTGGGCGGGCCCCCACCCTTACTTGCTTGCTGTCTTCAGCAGCAAACCCACGAAATAATTCACAACCCGTGGGATCTACTAATGTGAAACCTATTAGCATTAGGTTTTGTTAGATATTGTTATATATATAACTTTTTCCACAAGCCTCAAAACCCTAATCTTCCAAAACGAAAGTTGAGGCTGATTATACCCTCTTCAACTACAATTCGTTTCACCAGCGACGGAGCTTGGTGCGCGACGAACGGAGCATCGGAAGTCAGCCCCGCGTCACCCACGGAGCAGTTTTCCCACTCAAGGTACCAAACTTTCCCGTTTGATTTCTCTCTCGATTCTAGTCCGTTTTTAGAGTCGTAAATTCATGTAGAAAGCCCTCATGACCCTCTTCAAGATCCCCCAGGTGGATTTTGACATGGCCATCCAACTTACTCGAAAAATCGAGACAAAGTTGAAGAAAAATCAACTTTTCTGATTATTAAAAACTGTTTTGAAACGCCAACTTGTCGGTCACTTTTCTCACTGTCCATTAAACTTTCATAAAAACTAATTAAATAGATGTGAAGACAACATAACCGAGATCACAACACATCTTCTGGATCGTCTTTTCGATTAGCGTGTAAGAAATAAACTGATGTTGAAGTTGGGCGAAAAACTGTTTTCTAAAGTGTTAATTTCAGAAAATTTCCACGATACGACGTACGCCCCGACAAACCGGGCGTCGTGGTCGTGCACTATACACATCGCAAGGTGCGTATGGATGTTACCGACGTGTGGGAACTGACGGGACTCGATTTCGTTGCGTGTGCGCGACGAAATCAACGCGTATCCGTCAAGATACCCCCGTATCGGCGTTTTACAAACTTGTCCATAACTTTGTGTACAGTCGTCGGATCGAGACGAAACTTGCGCCAACAGGTCCGGATCGAAATTTTGATCCTGCAAGCCAAGTTTGGTTCGATACTGAGAAGCTCGAATCGGAACCCATTTTTGGCAGGCCCGCGACCCACTCAAACGGGCGATTTTTTACACGGCTCCTCGAAATCCAAAACTGGACATACCATTGAGTTCTTCTCCTCAAACTGAAACCGTAGACATATAGTTTGACGACTTTAGAGACCATAGACTTTGGCACGCGTTTCGGTACAAAGCGGGTCCAACGGCGGACATCGTTTTGACCCAAAATTACGATTTTGCCCCTGTTCCAGAATTTGACTTTTGGACTGGCATTTCCTAGGTATATTTTCTTCACCGAGATCATTTTTGATGTTTGTTTCAGCGTTTGGAGTCATCTGTGATTTGTGAGTTTTGGTGCTGATACTTGCTATTTTGGACTTACCACTTTGCACCACTAGGCAAGATACCTTGCCACCTTACTCTGTGATTATTATATTCTTATTTTTAGTTGTTATTTTCAGCATTTTATTTCGTGATATTTAAACTGTGCGTCCAAGTCACACTTGGGTGCAAGCGACTCTTTCGGTCGTTTTCTCGCTTTATTTATTTTTCTTGCATTGACTTAGTTTATTGACCACCCATTGATATTGAGATATTGGTATATCTTATACGGCCTTGACATTTGCTTACCACGTGTTGTGAGTCACATGTAGGACACGTATCCGCGTAGTCGGCTGACCACCGATACGTATGGAGCGTGCGACGGATAGGAGTAACTGCCAATAGAATTGCATGCTAGAAGACTTGGCAGTTACTAGAGGTTCATGAGTCATGGATGTGACCCTACTAGGCATTAGGTGGGGAGAACAGTGTCCTTAACGTATGGGTCCTTATGCACTTTTCTATTACTGATACTGCTGGCCTCTGACATTCGAGGAATGTTATGCTTTGAGGTCCCTGGTATCCTGATGGGGCCATACCTGAGTTACTGCTACTGAGCCAGATACCTATGCGTTGAAGGTCTGTTCTTAACTGCATTTTCACTGTAGAATTGTTAGGCACCCTATTGCATGCATCTCTTTTCTTTCTATTATATTATCACAGTTATATGGCATGGTGTTTTCTTGTATCTTGTTATGTCCCCTGAGGACCTGGTTATCTTTCCAGGATTAGACGACTTTCCACAGGAGTACGGAGCGGCTCTGGATCCATCTTACATCGATGACGAGGCAGTCACTACTGATTTCTAGTTTATTCTATATTTGAGACATTAGTGGACATTATTCTACATCTTATTTTTTTTCTATTTTGCGGAGGTTGGACTCCGATCTTGTGAGACTATTTTTCATAGCTGTTTGGAGTGAGTATGTTCACCCGGCTATCTTTTGATACTCTTATTTATTTGGACTCTATTATCTTCTGTGTTGAGCTCTGATGAGACTTGATATGTTATTCTGGCCTGCGATTATTTTATTTACAGCTTATGTGCATATATGAGGATTCCATATATTGGAGTATTCTTCGTATATGTGCAGCTGGCATATTTACGTACTTGGTCCTACGTATTTTGGGACTGGGGCGTTACACCATGGCGGGCCACTATCAAGCATGTCAGTTCTTGGTCACACCACGCCAGGTACAATTGTTATTTCAATCATGCCAATCAGATCGGGATTATCAAGTTTGGGACAATAGGGTAAGGTGTACGCCATAGGAACTCAAGTTACACAATGGGGTTACAAGACATGGGCAAAATAATAAAACAATAGTACACAGCGCTATAGGAGAGCCATGCGGCTCAGGTATATGTGGCCAGGAATGATCTCATGCGACTGGGAAGGGAACAGTCCATGCGGCTGAATAGGGTCAGGCGCATGCGGCAAAAGGGAAAGGCTTATGCGGTTGAAGGGCATCAGTCATATGCGGCTGAATGAGGGAAAGGTCCTGCTGCTGAGAGCAAGTAGGTTGCATGTGGCTCAAGAAGTTGAGCCTCATGTGGCAAGCGGGAAGCAGGTCTATACGGCTAGCGGGACCAGAAGGCACATGCGGCTCGGGAAAGAAGTTCTCATGCGGCCAGCGGGAAGCAAGGCCTATGCGGCTCAGGAGGAGCGGAGTATCATGCGGCTGGGGTCGAGCAAGTTCCATGCGGCTCTCAGAAGTGGGCCCATATGCGGCTGATAAGGAATACGAGTCTATGCGGCTACAGGTAGACGGAGTCCGTGCGGCTCGGATTATGCCGAAGCCTATGCGGCTGGAAGACTCGCCGCATGAAGGTTCATGCGGTCAAGTGCTGCCATACGGCTAAGGGGGTTCATGCGGTCAGCACTGTTCTTCTTCTCCACTTGTCCGAGAAGAAGAACCAAGGAGTTCAGGGTTCCGAGGCTCATAATTTCTTCATCCCAAGTCCAAATCCAGACTTCCTTAGGTCAAAACGGGGCAGAATGAAATGCTCTACAACATAGAACCATCAAAACTCGAAAATAACAAGATTAAATGGATCAAAACCCAAAAAATCTGAAAATAAACTTAGATCTACAAAAATCTAGCCATGGAAAGTAAAAAATGCCAAGTACTAAAGTGAGTTAAAATACTGTAAGGAAGAGAATGAAGCAATAAAATTGGAGTTCCTCCATGAAGCAAGTTGCACTTGCCAAGGCCTCTCTCCTTCTGGTAGGTGAAGAATTAATGGAGGAAAGAAGAAGAGTAATGAAGAGAGAGAAGGAAGTGGGGTTAATAAATGGTAGTGGTGGTGGTAGGTAGGTGGTTCTCCTATTGGTTCATGATGAACCAAGGCAAAACCAAGCCAAGCCGAACCAACCCAGGGATAAACCAAGCCAAGATAAACCAAGGTGAACCAAGTCAAAGCCAATAAACTCTCTCTAGCAATTTAAACCAAATGAATCATGAAATAAATCAAGCCTCACTAATCCAAAAATAAACCAATAAACCATTAAAACCAATTAAACTATCAATGCCAATAAAATCAAGCCAAGCAAAATAAACCAAGATAACCAATCATGACTAAATAAAATATGGGCCCAAAATACGTGTACGTACATTAAATACGTATCACGAATTTGGGACATTACAATAGTGACCCTGATCAAGACCGTGATATCACGACCAGTAGGACCGCAATTTGCATGTTTTAGATATAGTTTTCTTGACCTTGATTGTTGGGGGTTTAACCTAGAAGGAGTACGACCATCTTAATTTTGAGGACGAAATTTTTCTAAGGAGGGTAGACTTGTAACACCCAATTTCTGGAATGAGGGTAATTTTGAAATTTTGCATTTATAATTATTATTTATTTGTATTTATATCACATTATGATTTTTGGTAATTTTTTAAATCAATTTAGAACTATTTTAAGTCATGGCTTATGATTTTGATACCTTGCTAGTGTAACCTGAGAGACTGTCTGACCTAGAGCCTAACCATGTTATTAGGATAAATTATTTTTACTTTTGAGTATAAGGGTATTTTGGTCATTTGGTCTCTTTGAATTATTTCATGATTTATTGTACTGGTGATTGTTAATTTTGACTTTTGCTAAGCTGTGACTTAAGAGACTGTCCTAGATTTTGACCTTGACTTGGTGACCTAAGTTAACATGGTATGGACCCTAGTCTAACTTAAGTCAACTCAAGTTAGGTCACTTAGGATCAAGTTTGAAATAGAAGGAATAGAATAGGTGCATTAAATTCATGACTTATGATTTTAATTCCATGACTAGTACAATTAGGCCCATAGCCATTAGACTAAAACCTAACCCTAATTTCTCACTTTATGACCAGCCACTAGGGCTCCCCCCTTCCCTATAAATAATCTCTTCCTTGTTCTTGCCTCTTTTATTAATTTTTTTAAGTTTTGAAGAAAGAGGTAAAGAGCCATCTTCCCCAATCCATAACTTTCTCATTTCAATTCCTTTTTCGCTCAAATCTTTTGCATTAGGTTCTAATCAATCCCTACTTTATGTTCATGGAGAGAAATCTCAGGTTTGAATCAATTTGGAGATCTTGGCTATCAAAGAGATTTCCCCCTTTGAAGCTTTTTTATTGAAAGTTCAACCAATAGGTAAACCCTCATAATTACCATTAAATTTCGATTTCTTTGCATGAGTGCATAGCCCTAGGAGTCCCCTAGCTGCTAGCATAGGTTTGGTGTCGAGTTGTGTCAATTTTGTGTCCGTATCGGACACGTATCAGTTGTACTGCTGTGTGTTTGATTAAATACCACAAAGGGTTTAAAATTGATATTTTTGAAAAGTGTTTAAATAGATTTGTTGTATTATATATACATATTGAATTCATGCTTGACTGAGCACAAATTCGTGTCTTTGTCGTGTCCAAATCCGTGTTGGACACGCTGCGCGCTGGCTCGGTCGAGTGTCCTGCTGCTCACAGCTCGACGTTGCACGGAACTTGGTGAGCTCATAGGGGCAATGCCTGCGAGCATGCCCCCAAGGTCCCATTGAATTTCGTACAGTGGTTTGGAAGAAACCATGGCTGCACTGGCCTTGCACTGGCCGTGCGAGCGCGATCAGAGACCTCTGATACGTGTCTCGTGCTCAGGACACGCGTATCGTGGACACGTTGTAGACACTCAAAGACGTTCCCCTATCCTAGGCGAACCCTAGGACATGAGCACGAGCCCTCTGGTGTCGTATGTCGTGTCCTAGCTCGAACTGCACCTCCGTACGAGGCTGCCTGTGCTGATATTTTAAAACACTGTATGATACACGTTTTGGACACTTCGTGTCCTATTCCTTGGACACGTGTGGACACGTATAGACTCGTGGGGTTAGCCCCTATGCCTGTACACCTTATTCTTCTAATTTTGATTCGACTTTGATTGTGTTTGGGTGTCAGTTCAGTCGAGTATCAGGTTACTGTTCTTTCCAGTTTTGAATGACTTAAATATGAATTCATGTTTAATTAGGATGTTAAATTTTGTTAATCCATGATGTATAACATGCATATTATATCTGAAGACTAAGGTTGATTGTCATATGAAATGAGGATTGGTCTCAGGTATGGGTTATGTGGAGTTCAGTTTTGGTTTAAATTGAATTCCTGAGATTTTGTTTACACATTATTAAATTCCTGAGATTCACTCATTCCACTCTTCTCTCGACACATTGCGCACACTCTTGTATTGACACTTCACTTCTTGACACACATTGTACTATACCCACATTGTCACTCACCCATGCACATATGTACACAAGTACACACACCCACTGTTTTGTATACACTGTCAAGAATCAGGGCACTGTCACATGACTGGGATGATTTCAGGATCTCAAAACCTAAGTATAGGTTTCAAGTTGTTAATGATTTGGTTTTGAATTTGGAATATATATACATAATAATTCATGTATCTTAACTATACATTCGAAAACAGGTTTTTCCTTTCAAATGAAATGGGTTCAGTATTTTCAATCTGGGAATGTTGGTTTGGTTGCAACCTGAGAAATTTGGATGTATCTTAAAATCTGAGTTCATATAATACCTAGGATTGAATGTCCTTTATAAACTTGAGAACTTAGCATGTTGTTTACTGCACTTCACCAAACCATTCTTGCATTCACTCTTCACATCCCCTGCATTTAGTTATCTTTCATATAACCTGTCAAATTGATTCACTGCATTAGGATAGCCTGCATCTAGCTCACTGCCACAAATTGGATATCCATAGCCTCTCTATATACTGCATTCATTGCCATGTATTAGTAGTATATCCTGCAATACCTATCAATCACTGATACATATCAAGGTATCAGAACACATATGATGTCCTACATAGATGTAAAGCCTGCCACACACACACCTGTTCTACATCAGCCCTCTCACTTAGAAGATGTTCTGCATAGTAGGAAGCCACTACAAGTTATATGCCCTACTCTCTTGCATATCTAGCATATGACACTCATTCATTCCTCATTTCCTTGCTATACAGATATATTCACTGCCCTGAATTCATTTCACATGCATTCAGTGATACATACCCTGCACTTCAATTCAAATATTACCCTGCATAAGTATGGTATACTGCATAGTATATCCTGCTATTGTATCAAAGACTTCATTAGCCACTGCAATACTACATACTGAACCCTTCCTTGCATTTACTGCTTACCTAATTTCATTGTCCTGCATTCCTGTACATTATTGGTATTAGGACATTGCAGCCCTGTCCTTGTTTGGTTCAGATTGCATATATGTGTTTTCACACATATATGATAGGCTAATGTTTACTTTGTGTATTATTTTGGGTTATGAGTTGAGGGCTTACCTTAGCTCATTTGCCCTCTTGGTTCATTGTAACCATACATATGGTATATATGTGATACTGTGTACATATCATTTGGGTATATTGGAAGGTATATGAGATAAGTTTGGGGTTATACAATATATATATGTGATATCTTAGGGTATGTAATAGTATATGATTAGCTTATGAGATTAGCTTTAGTAGTGTTGACCTATGGTTAACCCTAGATAGATAGTGGACCCAAGAGTCCAAGTTTGACTTGGACCTAGTTTGACCTAGACAGTTGACCAGGTTTGACTTAGAGTTGACTTTAATCTAGAATTGACTTAGAATCATGTAGATTGTATCATAACCTCCATTTATCTTATTTTAAACATATTATAACCTGTATTACTATGTTTAGGATATTGTGACTCTGGTGCAGGCATCTGATATTACACTACTCTTTTCAGAGTATCAGGCGAGTACATTCTCTGATAGTTCTCTCATTTACTTGTCAATTACTGTACTTCAGTTCTAGTTAGCTGTATGTGATTCTCTGTTACAAACACGTATTGTTATTACTGAATCCATGTATACGACACACATACTTACTCGTCTTGCCTCTATTATTCGAATCACCATACGAATCATTATTCGAACCACCTATTCATATCTTCATGTGCTGGTTGGACTTGTATTCGTCTTATGTGTTGGATTATGGATTCATTTGTATTAGACTGGGCAGAAAAATACTGATTAGACATGTAGACATATCCCCCTATTCGAATCACCCTTCTGTGAATGATATTCGAACGATAGCCATCCCTCACCTGATCAGTGTGTGGTGTGCCGTATTACCTACAGCCGTTTACATGTCGAATTCGGTATTTTAAAACACACTTGGAGAATTTATTCGAATCATTGTTAGATCATCATATGAATCACTATTCGAATCACCTTATTCGTATCACCTTATTCGAATCACCTTATTAGAACAATGATTAGAATCACATTCGACTCATCTTGTATTAGACTCACATTGGGATTACACTCGACTTATATTGTACTGTCTGGACTCATCATGTTACTCTAGTTCAGCTAGATTTTATTTTACAGTCTTTATTGCCATGATTCTTCTCTTGTTTAGTTACTTAATTTCTTTGTACTTTATCTGTCTCTCTATACCATCACCTGAATATAAACTGCCATGTTTATCAATACAACTGTCTATAACTGCTTTATAGTTCTCTGTCATTTACTTGGGTTTTCTAGATAAGATGTGCTCGTTCCTGTCCTGACTGGACCTGTTGAAATTTTACAGATGATTGTCCTGAGGATACTTGCCGTACTCATTATGGACCTGACGAGTGATTGGCTACCTTTGGCCCCGACACTCAGGAGTGATCGGGAGACTAGCTAGTAGACTGGTTTAGTTTTCATGTTTTAGAACTTGAATTGTAGTAACTTGAGATACGAGTTTGTATTTGAGTTTGTTTGAGATATTATTATTTTAGTAGTTTATAATCGTTGTTATTTAGTCTTTAGTTATAAACTTCTGTGTTATCTTATCGTGCTTAGACTATGATTGAGATTTCATTATATCTATACTTGTCCTCTATTCGGAGTTGAGATTTGACAAGTACATTATATAATTGCGTGAGTTGTTGATTAGATAGTAACCTAGGACAGCGTTCTACCGCCGATACTGCGGCGTAGGCTGGACACTGTTACGTACTCGTACCTTCACAGTGGGTACGGGTCGTGACACTGCAACACGACATGTATTTATGGTGTTCATGTTCCTTGTTCTTATTACTTGTACCTAGGGAGGAAAAATATACTATTTATGTGACCAAACCTAAGAAACAACTCAGGTGTGTTTAGCTTAGATCCCGCATCGTGCACGCGGGTCTTAAGCCGTACCATTCATGTGCTTTCATGTGCTTCATGTGCTTTCATGTGTTTACCCCTAGCCGGTCACATACTTAGATATATTTCAAATATTGTACACACATATTCAGGAGATATATCATGTACTTAGTTCCTATGATTCCTGAGATACCATGTTCTTTCATGTTCTTACATACCATGTTCTTTCATGTTCTTGCATACTATGTTCTTTCATGTTCTTAGATACCATGTTCTTTTATGTACTTATATACCATATTCTTTCCTGTACTTTTCATACCATGTTCCCTTGTACTTTCATATCATGATGTCTTGTTCATTACCTAGAACTGTACTCGCTCCGCTCCTGAATATGATATGTTGCAGGTGAGTTGGAGGCCCTGTGCGACACTTATTATGGCCAAGAATATATATATATATATATTATACATTTCTCTCTCACTTACCCCTCACCTCTCCTTACACTCACCCCCCTCCACACCTCACCATACTCTCCCTCTCTCTCCCTCTAACACACGTACAACACCCCCACCCACACTCCCTCTCTCTCCTCTCTCTCTACTCACAGCCCCCCTTATTTTAAATCCGACACCAACACCACCATTATCTTCATTTATATCATCATCATCACTCCATCTCTCCATCTCCTCCTCCTCCTCCCTAGCCCGACAACACCACCACCATCAACCACCACACACCACCACCTCCCTCTTCTTCTTCCTCTCCTCCTCGGCCTCCTCCTTCCCCTTCCTTGGTCGGAGCTCGGCCACCCATGGCCGAGCCATAGTAGCAGCGGCTGCACAAAGCAGCAGAGAGTAGCAGCAGCAAACTGCAACGCAGCGCTGCAGCAGCAGCCGTGCGCAGCCGCCGTGGCCAGCAGTCGCCGCTGGCGAGCCCCCCGGCCGCGCACGAGCCTCGGGCGATGTCACGACCCGCTCCCGAATAATCGGACACGAGTCGGACACGCCCAGCCTTCGTCATTAGACACGACGAAGTAAGCTATACCAAACTAGGAAAATCTAACCAGATAAACATGAACAAGTATGAAGTCACAGCATCTATAAATGTGTCCCAATCCCAGAGTAAAGTACAATCTCAGAATTTATTACATTCCAGCAGAATAAAAGATAGAGTCTACTAGTCTCAAATACATGGAAAAAAATATAAAGTACTAATGGTAAAGCTCTAGGCTTCTGCAGCCTCTAAGTCAAAAGCAGCCCCAGCTAGCTCTCCTGCATCAACTGGCTATATATATATATATATATATATATATATATATATATATATATATATATATATATATATATATATCAAGGTTGTAAAATGCGCTAGACGGTAGACGGGCGGCCACCCACCGCCTAGCGCCTAGGCGGCCTTATAATATTAGACGGTAGGCGCATAGTTATATATATATATATATATATATATATATATATATATATATAAGAATTTAAAATATGCTTGGAACGCCGAAGCATATTAGGCCTTCCAATATCAGTAGAGGAACGCCGAAGCACCGATGAA
Source organism: Iris pallida (assembly GCA_029216955.1). Lineage (NCBI taxonomy): Eukaryota > Viridiplantae > Streptophyta > Magnoliopsida > Asparagales > Iridaceae > Iris > Iris pallida. The sequence continues at coordinate 7,182,248 of JANAVB010028196.1, read as the reverse complement.
CTTGAAACGTTGACATTGTCAGAGGATGCCGTATTAGATCCACTTCCAGACATTTTTCTGTTTCATGTAACAAAAATATGTTATATAGAATGAAAGCAAATAATATAACTGAATATTTTCTCTGTTTTTCACTATTACTTTCATAACTTTTAACATTTTTTTCTATGCTTTACTGTGTGTGTGCAGCAGCACTGTGGAAGGAAGAAAAAAATCAAAAGAGAAAGAAAGAAAGCACTGTGTCTTCGTGCTTAAAAAAAAAGAACCCTAACCTAGGTCGACCGTCAAAGAGAATAAGGAGAAGAAAAAGGAGAAGATGAAGAGTGAGAAGAAGAAGAGAAGAGAAGATGAAGAGTGAGAAGAAGAAGATAACCTGCTGCTGCTGGGTCTCCTTCTTCCTCCTGCTGCTGCGTCTTCTTCTTCCTCTGCTGCTTCTTCTTCCTCTCTCTGCTGCTGCTCTGTTGCTTCTTCTATTTCGTGTTCGGTTGCTGCTGCTACTTTTTCACGGTATGTAGGCTTATCGGGTTTCGGGTCCCCTTTTGACTTAAAAAAAATTTCAAAACAAATCGGCCGCCCACCGCCTCGAGCGAGTCCGCCTAGACGGCCGCCCCACCGCCTCGAGCGCCTAGGCGGCCGCCTAATTCCGCCTTTCTGGCTGGACCGCCTGCGGAGCGATTCCGGCGAAAGGTGGGCGCCACCGAGCCGCCCAGCGCCTAGGCGCCGCCTAATTCCGCCTTTTAGAACATATATATATATATATATATATATATATATATATATATATATATATATATATATATATATTATATAAAGAGAGAGAGAGAGATATAGAGAGAGGGAGAGATGCCGGCTGGGGGGGGGGGTTGTGTTTGTGATGGGAGAGAGGGATGATAATGATGGGTGAGAGAGTGAGTGTAATATATATATATATATATATATATATATAAATATATATATATGTTAGAAAGAGAGAGAATGATATATACATATATTAATTAAAAATAGAGAGAGAAAGAGTGATATTTTTATTGGGGAAGAGAGTGAAATATTAGTGGGGTGTATAGGCAGTCACGAGAGGGGTCACACCAAACTGGGTTGGGTGTTGGATCAAGTTTGGTCAAGTTTGGGCTAAAATTTAATTATAATAACAAATTTAAACTAATTAAAATCATGGATGAAATAGGAGCACAAGGGAGATCAATTTGGTGGCACGCAAGTGGCAGGTACATAGTAGACTCAAAACAGGCTATAACCATATATTGGGTCGAGCAGATTGGACCGATATCGGGCCCGAAAATTAAGTTGGAAGTAAATGTGACTCTGTGGGGTGAATGAAGATTGGGTCTAAGGTCAGGAAAGTTGTGCGATAAAAATAAAGCACAAGATGACGTGTCTGAGTGGAACACAAAGGTCATGGGCGAAGAGTGTCTCGAGAAGATCATGTATGACAAGTTGGTTTAGAGAAAATACCTAGCCTTGTGCTCTTAAATTGAAAGTCACGGTAACATATACATGATAATCAAGAATAAAAGTGGAAATTTAATAATAACTAAAAATAATCAAATGGCCTAAATTGATCCGAAAGTTCTGCGATGGAAATAGAGCACAATGGAACAAGTTTGAGTGGGACATGATATATTATCATGAAGATAAACTTGTCTAGATCAAAACTCATGAAGGGCGTTTCGAGAGAATGGCATCTCTTGCGCTCCAAAAATCAAAGTCACGAAGAAGTATATTTAATGATTAAAATAATTATAAATAAAATATCTATTGAAATTAATTTCCTTTAATAAAATTAAAATAATCCCTAAAATTCAGAGGGCTTACAATTCAAATAGCCACAACTTTTGATAACAGAAATAGTCAATATTTTACGGGTGGTAGTTCTTCCCAACAAATTGTTCCATCTTTTCAACAAAATCAATCATCAGATGAATCCGACGCTGATAATGATGATGAAGATGACGGAAACAGTGATGATTTAGTTAAAAATATGGAATATGACTTAGATGACAATATATATAATGCTTCCATCCGTAAATTAGTTATCGGTCAAGAATTTTCTTCTCTTTCTGAATTTAGAAGTTTTGTAAGTAATGTTGCAATTGAACATAATTTTAGTTGTTCAGCTAGTACTATGAACAATTCTCGTGGAATTATATATACTGGTGATCAACCGAACTGTAATTGGAGAGTATATGTCAGATCCATTGGAAATGGAAACATAGTAAAAATAAGTACATTAGAAAGTCACCATTCCTGTTTTAGTGGGCTTACAATCGGACGTCATCAATTAACTAGCGTTGCATGGATTAAGAGCAGAATAATTGATATAATTAGAGATAATTAGTCGTATAGCGTATCGCAGATAGTTAAAGATATATTTAGAGAACATCGTGTACATATTACTTATTCCAAAGCATGGAGAGCTCGAGGGATGTCCTTAGCCGAAATAAATGGAAGTTATGTTGAGGCTTATGGTAGTCTTGAGGAGTACGGTTTTAGAATTTTGGAGACAAATCCTGGTAGTAGATTTTATTTACAAACAGCAGAAGGCAATAGCTTCCAAAGAATATATATTTGTTTTAAGGCGTGCATTGACAGTTTTTTAGGAGGTTGTTTACCGGTTATTAGTACTGATGCTACGTTTCTTTCATCTAAATATCAAGGTATTTTATTTATTGCTTGTGCACATGATCCAAACTACCAGTTATATCTAATTGCATATACTGTTGTTGAAGGTGAAAACACTGATTCTTGGTCTTGGTTTTTAAATGCGTTAAGAATTTCTTTTGAAAGTTCTTCTATAGAATGGAATTTGATTTCTTTCATTTCTGATAAGCAAAAAGGTTTAATAAATGTGATGCGTGTTGTTTTTCCGGAATCACCCCTTTTTTTGTATTCAATATTTCAAACAGAACATGAAACAAATTGCGAGAGAAAAAACTTTTCAAAACTTATTAGATTCGCTTGCTAGATCGTACAATCCGACAGATGCAGAACATTTGTTCGATATCATTAAAGCCGAGAACATGACATTGTATGATTGGCTTATTGGTGTGAAAGATGAAAATCGTCGTTTTGAACATTGGATTACAGCGTATGCTCCTTGTCTCAGATTCGATATTAACACTTCTAATCTTGCTCAATGTTTTAACAATTGGATTAAGAAGTTACGTGATAAACCAATAACGACACTTCTCGATGGCATTAGAGCCAAGATTATCACACTTCATGAAAAGAATAGAAGCGCTGCTGAAAAGATAGAAACAAGTTTTTGTCCGAGAATGTTGAAAACTATGGATAATATTATCAAAGAAAGAACTCATTTAGAGATATTAGCATTTGATGGCTATACATATGAAGTGATGGATCGTGCAACAAGTAGAACATACGTTGTACGGTTAGACGATAGTTCTTGTACATGTGGTAGATGGTATCATACTTATATTCCATGTATACATGTATGTTTTGTGTGTAGATATTGTAATTTTAATATTGAAAGATTTTATCATTCACTATTTTCAACTGCGAACTTAGGAAATGTATATGAAGCAAAGATGGAACCAATTCCAGTACCCTACCAGATTCAAACACCCTTGGTAAGAGAAGAAATTGGAGTACCATCGGTACGACGTAAAGCCGGCAGACCAAAGAAGAATCGTATAAAATCTTGGGAAGAATCGACACGAGAACTTTGTTGCAGCAACTGTGGTGCAATGGGACACAACCGAAGAAGATGTACCAGCCAGCCAAGAGAGTGATACGAAGACAAGAATTCAAAAGTTCATTTTACTGCTACTACCCAAAGACAATAGTTAAAGAGTTCATTTTATCATACTTGTTTGCATACAAGAGTTCATTTTACTACTACTACTACTTAAAGACAAGATATTGTAATTTTACTACAACTTGTTTGCAATCTATCTAGATCTTCGAGTAATTCTACGATAAGCTAGTCTTGCAACACTACTTAGGCTTATACTCCTCCTTCTGCCTGCAGTATCTTCCCCTTTCACCTCCTCCTTCTCCTCCTGGTTATCATCAGTCTCCTGCTCTGCCTAAGTCTGAGTAGGAACCGGTGCTGATGGAGTGGACAGAAGTTGGCTGTACATCTCCAGACCTGGAAAATCAGCTCCTACTAAAGTAGACCCCCCTCCAGGTTAGTACTGAGTAGACCCCCCTCCTCCACCGTAATACTGAGTAGATCCCTCCCCAGGGTAGTACTGGTTACTCTCCCCAGGGTAGTACTGAGTAAGTTCCTCTCCAGGAATTACCTTGCACATTAACCGTATTTCCATTTGCGTCGGGAAAGAGAATAGCACCATATAAAGCGAGCAAGTCTGCTCTAGTACACTGAATAATATAAAAAAAAGAAAACAAATCTTTTACTAAATACTAAATAAATCCTTACAAATATTACTAATTAAAATACGTACCCGTATATCATCTACGACAACCATCTCGTTGTCCATGGTGTAATTCAAATCCATGAAGTTTCTACGAAGCCATGAAAATGTGACATAACTGCTATCTCGCAGATCCGATGGAGGCATAACTCCGAGATATGTAGTAATCAAATTAGTTGGAGTAGATTGTAGGTTGAAATATATTGGGTCTCCTGTAATAGGCAATCCCAATATGTTTGCGATATCACATAATGTGATCGTCATCTCCCCTACTGGAAGTTGGAAAGTGTTACGTTCGGACCACCAACGTTCAACAAGACTTAAAATAAGATGAATGTCGTGAATGAGAAATTTAATTTGGTTTAAATATTGAAACCCGAAAGATTGGACCAGGGCCTTTTGGGCGTCATTTAAAACCCATGTGTTATATCGTCTCTCTTTCCGTCAATTTTCATGCTCTTGGAGACGTAATTCCCGATCATGATCAAATAACTGTTAAAAATTTCAAAATTAACATTTAAAATGTATTAGATAACTGTTTGCCATTGATTGTAAAAGTACAGAACAATTATCGGAGGACTGAACTTAGACTCACAATACAAACTCGCTCGTACAAAGAAAGCCTAGGGACGAAAACCTATGTACAGCAGTCTAAGTACGATTGTTTATTTTAGATTCTGGGGGGTGACGGTAGAGGCTCGGAAAAGCGACGGCCGCTCTGCCTTACTCCTTGGACGATCGGTACGCAGCCTTGACTCGGGGAAGATCTGCTTGGTCGTTGACGAAGAAATGCCTTCTTGCTCTCTCTCTGATTGCTCTCCTGGCTTCTCTCTCTCTGTGTATATTCCCTCTCTGACTATGGGGGAAGTCTCTCTGTGTATACGTATTCTTCTCTGGTTTTCTTTTTGTATATCTCTCTATATATTACAAGGGAATGGCACCTTGCTATTTATAATCATGGGATGTAATCACTAGGGTTGCCAATGATTAGTTCTTGGAGATGGCAGCGGCCTGGGGATTGATCAATCCAGGCCGTTCGTTTCTGATTGTGACGGATCAGAACCATTAAGGGTAGATTACACCAAATTCCCATTAGCAATTAATGCTAATTGGCATAAATCTTCCTTATAATGATTCTCTAATATCTGCGAATAAATCAAATTTATTCTCCTGCCACGTGCCCCAGATCATTGGGATTCGACCCGATCTTGGATTGCCATAAATCTGGGAGACTGATCGACTGAGGACACGTGTCCTGAGAGTCAATGGTGAGACTGGAACCGCATGCAGATTGGGCCGCATAAGATTTGGGCCGCATAAGACTTGGGACATGTGTCAGGGCTGTCTGGGCAGTGGCCCCCTCCTTCAGACTTCTGAACCATATGATGAGCCGCATTAACCGCATAATGGTGTGTCTGCTTGAGCCGCATGGGCATGATCTTCTTGAGCCGTATAGGGATGATTCCACTCGAGCCGCATGGGACAGCTTCACTCTGAACCGTATGGGAAGTCTTCCCTTCGAGCCGCATAAGCACACCCACGTGGCCGGGCCACGTGGCATTTTGTTGCTCTCGGAGGATCGTGTCAGAGATTTCTTTCTCTTCCCTAGAGATTCATCATCATGACAGAGTCATAATTACCTGCTTTGGTGTCAGGTCTGTCAACTTTTTGGAAGGGTCAGCCGTCAAAGCAATTAATGCAGCATGGATCGGAGGGGAACACTGTCACGCCACATATCTTCTGAGCCGCATGGAATGCCTCCGGCCGCATAGCTCCTTATGTCGCATGACTTCCTGAGCCGCATGCGTTTTCTGAGACGCATGGGTCTTTCTCTAGTATTTTCCATGCTTCTACAGGACCCCCTTCAAAGTTTTCAATTTGTAAAATTGAAATACTTTGAATAAGAAGCATGGTCGTGCTCTTCTAACCGCATATGAAACCCTGACCGCATAGAGATCTTGGCCGCATAGATTGTTCAGCCGCATAGCTTCTCACCACGCCATTATGTCATGCATGCAAACCTTTTTGGGGCAGGATCCTAGGAGTTTCTGACCTCTAATTAACTAGTCAGTATCGATAGCCGAAGAGTCGACTACTTTGTTCGAAGCGTCGGTCTTGGTCCTCCTTTCTCTATAAATGGAAGGGTATTTAGAAGGATTTCTCTCTTAGACTCTTTCTGATTAAGATTTCTGTCTTGCTTTCTTCTTTCAACTGATAAACCACGATGGCACCTAGGGCTTCCAAGGCAGTGAAGAAGGTTGTAGCTAGGAGCAGGAAGTCGGCTTCGTCTTCAATTACCGTACCCCCCGTTCGTCTTGATGTTCATGTTGTCGTCGAAGGTAAGGACTGTGCGGAAGATTGGGTGCTCTGAAACCCTAAAAGATGCTGCTCTGCTGCATTGCTTCGTGTATAATCATACACATCCTATGAGCCGCATGGAATATATTCTATGCCCAAGCCGCATAAGAGTTGTCTTTAAACGAGCCGCATGAACACTTCTGAATATCTTCTGACTGTTTTCATCATTTCTCATCACTTTTTTCCGTCTTTTGGTTCTTATAGTATCTCCACCGAGTGCTGATATTGCAGTGGTAGAGGATCCGTCGCTCCCTGGCGTCAATCAGGGGCCTTCCTCTGTTAAGAAGGAGACAATGAAAGAAGAATCGGAGCCTGAGAGGGACGATGTCCTCTCCACTGTCGAGACTGCTGAGGGTGACACCGCTGGGAATCCTGATTCTCCCATTCTGGACGAGGATCTTCCTCAATTGCACCCTTCATACGTAATGTGGTTGAAGGAGTTGTATACGTATTTTTGTAACTAGGGGTTTGAGGTGTCTTGTCTGTAATGAAGAACTTTCCTGTAACCGAGTGGATGTAACTGATTTCTGACTGGATGGAATATATATTTGCTTCACTCTTTTGCTTTGTAATAATCCTTTTATCGGGTCATTTTGCGTGGACCCATTGTCCCTAACGTACCCTGGTTTTGGATACGGACAATGAGTTTAAAAGAAAGGAACCAATCATACTGACTCAGAGGTGCTGAGGACATGGTGAGCATGAGGGTCTCTTTGACAGGGGGGTACATAGAACAACTCAGAGGTAATAAGGACATGGAAGTTCTATGTAGGGGTAATTTATTTTTGGCGGAAATGGGACGACTCAGAGGTGATGAGGACATGGTCGTCTTAGAAATTTGTGGATCCGTTACCTTTGTTGTGCACTGGGAGTGCAGGTATTAGATCATGAGGGGGGATCTCCTTCGGAAAGGAAATTCAGAGGTATGATCATACATAACTTCCTACCTGAAAGAGTGACCGGGATGTGAGTTCAGAGGCACCATCGGGTACATGACTCGAGAATCTGGAGAATGGTGAGTGTGAGTTCAGCGGTACCAGCGGGTACATGACTCGAAAATCTGAAAAACTATGAGGGTGAGTTCAGTGGTATCAGCGGATACATGACTCGAAGATCCATGAATGTTGGAATCAAAGTGTAAGTTCAGAGGTACCAGCAGGTACATGACTTGGGAATTTGGGATATGAGTTCAGCGGTACAAGAGGGTACGTGACTCGATAAGTTGGATGTTGGAATCAAAGTGTAAGTTCAGAGGTACCAGCAGGTACATGACTTGGAAATTTGGGATATGAGTTCAGCGGTACAAGAGGGTACGTGACTCGATAAGTTGGAAAATTAGGGGGTTGAGTTCAGTGGTACCAGCGGGCACATAACTCGAAACTCTGGAAAATGTTATTCAAACATAGTATTTCTTCAGGAACTTACCATTGACGGACAACATGAGCAAGTCTCCGTTCTGCTTGGCGAGGCGGTAAGCACCATTGGAGAACACGGCCTCGATGATAAATGGGCCTTCCCATTTTGGCTGGAACTTGTCGGTGGTCTTGTGAGTCATGACCATTGGCCTCCTGACTGCCAAAACAAGATCGCCCACTTGGAATGTTCTGACTTTGACCTTTTTGTTGAAGGCTCCTGAGATGCGTGCTTGGTATAATTCGATCCTTTGCTGAGCTAGGAGGCGTTTTTCATCTAAGGCCTCTAACTCTTGTAGTCGACGTCGGTAGTTATCATCCGTTGTCAATTGATAAGTGAGGGCGACTCGGAGTGAGGGAATCTGAGTCTCTAATGGGAGAACTGCCTCACTCTCGTACACCAGAGAGAATGGTATATTCCCGGTGGCTGTTCGAACCGTGGTACGATAAGCCCATAAGCACTCGCCGAGCTTCTCGTTCCAGTCGCGTTTGTTGGAGGAGACAAATTTCTTGAGAAGTTTGATGATTGTTTTGTTAAATGCCTCTGCTAACCCGTTTGCTGCCGGGTTGTATGGTGTCGAAGCGACATTCTGAATGCGGTGTTTGTCGCAGAATCGGTAGAATGCGTGGCTTATAAACTGTGGACCATTATCATGGATGATCCTTCGGGGCGGTCCAAAGCGGTAGATGACGTGGTGCTTCAGGAAGCTGATTACGTTCGAAGTCTTGACTTCGGCGAGTGGGACAGCTTCTGCCCACTTTGAGAAGTAATCAGTAATCGCAAGTATGAAGCGATGTCCTCGGGAGGAATGTGGGGTGATTGGACCAATGATATCCATTCTCCATGCTTTGAATGGCCAAGACGCCACTGTCGGATGTAGAAATTCGGATGGTTGGTGAATGAATTCTGCACAAATGTTCTCTGAAAATGATACTCATGGCTCGCTGATATGTAGCGCCAGCATTCTTTAGACCGAATGGCATGACTGTGTAGCAGTATGTGCCAATCGGGGTTCGGAATGAAGTGTGCTTTTCGTCGTCGGAAGACATCTTGATTTGATTGTACCCCGAGAATCCATCCATGAATGACATACGTTCAAAGCCGCATGTATTGTCGATCATGATGTCTGTGATAGGAAGGGGAAATTCATCTTTGGGGCATGCCTCGTTCAGGTTGCGGAAGTCGATGCAGATTCAAATCTTCCCGTTCTTCTTGAGGACGGGTACTATATTGGTGACCCAATCAGGATGTTGCTCTTCACGAATGAAGCCGCTGGCTATTAGCTTGTTGACTTCGGCTTCGATCGCGTCCATGATGCCTGGGCGGAAGCGTCGTTGTTGCTGCTTGACTTGCTTTGCATCTGGCCGTATATTGAGTTTGTGGAGAGCGATGTCAGGATTTAACCCCGACATGTCTTCATAGCTCCAGGCGAACACATCAATGTATCCTCTGACAAGCTCTAACAGCGACTCTCGTTCTTCGTCAGTTAGGCTTTTACTGATAAAGATCGGTTTTGGAGAAGATTCGCTGCCGAGATCCACTTGTATGACCTCATCTTCAGTAGGAGGTTCTCTCAGTTCGAATCGCTTTTCCCATTGTACGTCTAATTGCTGGGCCCATGGCTCTAACTCAAGGATTTCGGGGATGTCTTCGTCTTCCTCGTAAGCGTCGGTGAATGCCATGTTGACTGACATGACTTGTCTGAACACATCTCCGATGCTGGTATCTGAGTCGGAAGTCGGTGATCCGGTTGAATGTGACTGCCAGTCGCATTCTTCATCTGAGCTTTCAGGGGTCGTAGTAGGCGTTACATACCCTAAACCGCATCGGGTTTTGTTATAGTAGTTCCGTGGTTTGCCCGCCGGGGCTGGCGTCTTCAAAGGTAATCGTCGTCCAGTGTCGTAGTTCAGTCCTGGCGTTGTCTCTAGGTCATACCCCTATTTCTGCATGAGATATTTGGATTGAGGGCTATAGAGATACAGAGGCAGTCTTCCAGCATCTGACCCGAAGTCGACTTCTTCCATGGCGAGGGGATGCGGGTTGTTCGTCCGGCCGAAGATGATTGGGTGGTCCCCTGCCTCGATTATTCGGTAAGCGTCTTCTACTGGAGTAAGTTGGATAGCGGTGTACACATTTGTCACCTGTGTATGTAGGTGAGTGCCTATACCGTGTTCCATAGCATACATTGTACATAGCTTATAGAGCTCGGTGTAGTTCAAAGATAACCCTTTATTGATGAAGTAAGGTATCTTTTCTAGAGGGATTACATCATCTGCGGAGGGAGCGTCAGTGTGGGCAGCCACATACTTGGCTAGCTCTGGTTCCTCTTCGGCTACCCCCTGTGTGAATGAAGATTGAGAGGGCATCCTAGTCAGCTTGATCTTCAGAGGCTCAACTGACGGAGCGGAGCGTGGGGTTGTCGGTAGACTAGCAACCCCCAGTCTGGCACTTGATGTGGAGCGAGGGATGGCTGGTTCGCTTGAAGTGTCAGACCTCGCATCGGGGTGACGACCTTTCTTAGGCAGGCGTATCGTCAGAGGTCTATCGGAGGGATTGAGCTTCTCTGTTTGGGATTGACCGACTCTCGACAATCTGATGGTAAGTGGCCCTGTCGTGGGTCTCAGTACCTAGCCGGACCTTGGCAGCCGGATTCTCAACTGCTCTTCCTGTGCCGAGAGGCTGATCGCGTCCTTACGCAGCGTGGCCGTAAGGGGTGCGGAATTGCCTGGTTTACGAGCCTGGAGGTGGATTGTCAGAGGTTCTTCTGATCCCGTGGTTGCTTCAACATCAGTTTGTTTATTTCCTCCTTCAAGGTGCCTCTTCGACTTTTCGTATAGGCAGGAGTCCGAGTAATAAGATTCGACCCCTTTGAAGGGATCGATGTCAGCAAATTCTGTCCTCACGAAGCCGTGCTTGTCGACATATTTGAAGCATTGGTGTAGCATGGAAGGCACGATCATGTAATCGTGTATCCAAGGGCGCCCCAAAAGGATGTTGTATGAAGTGTCGGCATCTATGACGTAGCAAGTGACTTCTGATTGGAGATCGCCAATCTGACATTTCAGACGGATCTTCCCGATTGGGTAGCTCCTGCCCGAATTGAACCCGCTGATGGCGGTGTTTGTAGGGGTCAGGCGATGCATCGGGATGCGAAGATGATGCAGTAGTCCTTTTGGAATGATGCTTATGGAAGACCCAGGGTCAATGTGCATCAGGTCCACCTTTATGTCGCCGATGTAGCCTGTGTAGTATAATGGGCGATCGTGTAGATTAGTCTTGATGAGCATGTCTTGTGGAGTAAAGACGATGTTGGGCATTGCTCCCGTACAGGCACTGTCTTGGAGGTCTGTGGGCTGATTTTCTCCCGTGAGGTTGACCTGAGCCAGGTACGCGTCGGCATTTTGAAGTGCATCGCTCAAAGCTGTGCGGACATCTTTCGAGAGCCTCAGGAGTTCATATAAGGACAATTTGGCCGGTGTATTGGCCAATTGCGCCAAGATGTCGAAGTTGTAGGGCCTCTCCAGCCCCTGAGATATTTCCTTTCGGAGAGATTTATCGAAGCGAGTCTCCTTCGGCCTAGGCTTGTTGGTCGTCGAAGGCTGAGCCGGTCCCGGAGCATCCGTGGCAGTGGGCGGATGATCATCAGTCGAGTTTTCAGCCACAGGTTGAGATTGTGCTCCGGATCGAGTAACAACGGCCGTGACTTCCTCTTCATCTGCTGAGGTGGTACGGCAGGATCTGACTTTTCTACTTTTCTTTTTAGAAGATGGAGTGGACTGAGTTACCTCGTGGACTAGGTCCGGATGGACCCACATGATTTCCCCTCGTGATGTGGTGAGGGGTACTAGACCAGCAGTTTGAGCAGGCAGAAGATTAGCAATCTCTATCGTTGCCAGAGGGATGGGTATAACCCCGTCCTGGGTCTCTGTTGGAGGGAAGCTGCCGAATTGTACGGACACCATGTTGGCTGCCACGGTTACCTCCTCAAAATCGATGGCCAGAGCGTTCGAATCGATGAGGTTTTGGATATATCGTTTCAGTTGGTAGCAGTCGTGCGTAGCATGGTGGACGTAGCGGTGGTAATGGCAGAACTTTGGGTTCTCCAGATCAGCCGGCCGAGGCTCCCGTCTTGGTGGGGGAAGCTGAATCCTATCTCCTTGTATGAGCATGTCCAAGATAGGCTTGACGTGACCGTCTTCAAAAGAGTAAGTGATTTGAGGCTATTGTTTGTCCGCAGGTTGCGACTCAGGCTTCTGGGCTGTATCGGCCACCATAGCCTGCTTGCCTCTGTTGTCCCGGTTGTTGGAGGGGCTACCCCCATTGTCGTTGGTGGTGCTGGGACGCTTGCTCTTGTTCTCTCCCTCTGAGATATATAATCCCAGTTGGCGAGCCTTCTTTAATCGTTCTTCGGCACTTGTAGCACTAATGATAAAAGCCTTCCAGTCCTTGAATTGACTCTCGTCCATCCAAAGACTGATAGTTGGGAGTAGTCTCTTTTGGCAAATTTCGATCAAGGAAGAGTCCGGGTTGCCAGATGGTAACTTCATTGCGGTTTGACGAAACCGCTCAATGTAATTCCTCGTCAGCTCTTTCTCTCCTTGAATGACGTCCATGAGGGTAGACATCGTGACGTCCTGCCCTACCTCATAGAACCTCTCCAAGAACAGGCGTTTGAAGCCAGCGAAGGAATGGATGCAATTGTCCGGCAGGTTGCGGTACCAATCGAAGGCGACTCCTTCCAATGCCCCAATAAATAACCGCGTGAGGATAGCGTCATCATGGGGCAGATGGTCGGTAGTGACCTCAAAGTAAGTGATGTACCGACTTGCTGAGGTCTTGCCATCATAGGGGTTGATATTGAACGGCTTATATCTTGGTGGGAATGGAACATCCCTCCATTCAGCAGGATATAGTTGCCGTATTCTGAAATCTTGAGAGTTTTCTCTGGCGTGGAACATGGCTCGGAGCTCTTGAACTTCTCTCCTTACTTCTCGGGTCTCATCTGTCGCAGTCGGAGCCGTTACTTCGGGAGGATTATTGCCCGGGTTTGGTGCCGCCGAATTTGAGTCTACATTGACTTGAGGACCCGCACTTGTCTGACCAGGTGTCACTCCCTGCAGATTAGGAAGCGCCGCTTTGATCTCGTCTACAGACTTGACCAAGGCGTGCAATATGGCCTCCAAAGTATCGATGCGCTGGCGATCACCGGAACCGCCTTGATTACTGTCTGTCATGAACACCGTCTTCACATGAGGAGTGACGGAAGGAGTGGTAGAGGATGTATCCTCCGAGTCGTACCCGTGCATCGAAAAATCATCAGGATATGTGGGGATGTTCTCTTCAGGTTCGGACTCGGAAGGAACACTACCCCCAGCTTCGGAGCTTGCTTCGTCTAGGATGTCCTTGGGGACGTCGGTATCTCTTGTATCCGTCGGAGGATTTGCTTCCTCCAGTCCGTATTTCTGGAATGTCGGATTGTCGTAGATGTTTGGAGGAGTGCTACCCCCAGTTCCGACGACCCCCAATGTTATAGACGACGAACTTCCTACTGCAGCAGTTTTCGTCTTCGAACGGGTGTGTTGAAATATTCCTGTGGAGGATAACCCTTTAGACGACGGTTTCCTACCTGTAGTACTTGACACCTTTGGGCCGGAGATGCTCGTTTTCTTCCCTCTTCCCTTGGCGAGAACTTTCTGTACGGATTTGTAGGAGACAACAGGAGGTGTCTCGTCTTCTGAGCTCGGGTGATGTAGTCTTTGGAAGACGGATGGCCGGTCTTCCGTCACCGCCGCGTTGCTGCAACAGCAGTTGACGATGATCTGGGTGCATTGATGTCCGTGTGAGGGCTCTTTACACCCCGAAGCTCCTTCTCTTTTCTTGCGTTTGTGGAGGATAACCTCACGCAGGTCAGAGGAACCACTTTGTCTGTTTGCCGCCGGGGGCTGGACTTGAGTAGTTTTATACAACTTCCCATCAGAGGCCCGCGTGATAATCAGCGGGACGCCCCGATAGTCGGAGGTTGGGGCAGTCGTCTGGACTTGATGAGCCCGCGCTGCCCTAGACTTCCTCCTTTTAGCACTTGTGGGTGCGTAATAGGAGGAGTCTAAGTCGAATACCACAGAGTCTGGATTATCATCCAGAGAATGATCAAAGTCAGGACCGCACGAGAGTCGGTCGAAGACTGATCGAGAGAAGCGTGGGACGGACGCTATGCGGTTAGAATTGGGTACCGTGCAGGCTGTCTGCATGCGGCTGTCTTTTGTTGTAGGATGAGTCTTTATGCGGCTAGGAGTCACGACCGTGCAGGCTGACCGCATGCGGTTGGCATCTGTGGCCGCATGGGTTTTCTGCAAGCGATTGACTTTAATAGCCGCATGAGCCTCATCCGTGCGGTTGGCAACTGTAGCCGCATAAGTTATGCGGCTGACAGATGTGGCCGCATGAGTTTTTTTTATGCGGTCGGCGGTTGTAGCCGCATGGGCTTTCTCCCTGCGGCTAATACTCTTCTGCGGCTCGGATCGCGTAGAGTTCCTCTTTGCCCCTGCAAGTCCAGCATCATAGTGTTTTCTTCTGCCGGACTTGGGGACAGCAGAGTTGTCTACGGTCTGAAGTGGGGCCGCAGGGGAGTCTTTCTCGCCATCTTGAGCAATAGAGAGCACCCCATCAAGGGCTTGCGGAGGAGCAAATAATTTTGGCCTCCACTCTTTGCGAGCCTTTATGGTGCGGGTGCGCTTCTGGACCGGGCCAGTGCTACCTTCAGAGAGCATCTCTTCGAACGCCTGTTGGTCGAAGCGTACGACCATCTTCTGTTGTGTAGAGCCAAGTTTGGCTGCGTCCGATTGCGTCACCAACTCCTCAACCGTGGAGAAGTTAGTCCCCAGCAGAGTCGCCATCGTGTTTGCCATTGATTGTAAAAGTACAGAACAATTATCGGAGGACTGAACTTAGACTCACAATACAAACTCGCTCGTACAAAGAAAGCCTAGGGACGAAAACCTAGGTACAGCAGTCTAAGTACGATTGTTTATTTTAGATTCTAGGGGGTGACGATAGAGGCTCGGGAAAGCGACGGCCGCTCTGCCTTACTCCTTGGACGATCGGTACGCAGCCTTGACTCGGGGAAGATCTGCTTGGTCGTTGACGAAGAAATGCCTTCTTGCTCTCTCTCTGATTGCTCTCCTGGCTTCTCTCTCTCTGTGTATATTCCCTCTCTGACTATGGAGGAAGTCTCTCTGTGTATACGTATTCTTCTCCGGTTTTCTTTTTGTATATCTCTCTATATATTACAAGGGAATGGCACCTTGCTATTTATAATCAGGGGATGTGATCACTAGGGTTGCCAATGATTAGTTCTTGGAGATGGCCGTTCGTTTCTGATTGTGACGGATCAGAACCATTAAGGGTAGATTACACCAAATCCCCATTAGCAATTAATGCTGATTGGCATAAATCTTCCTTATAATGATTCTCTAATATCTGCGAATAAATCAAATTTATTCTCCTGCCACGTACCCCAGATCATTGGGATTCGACCCGATCTTGGATTGCCATAAATCTGGGAGACTGATCGGCTGAGGACATGTGTCCTGAGAGTCAATAGTGAGACTGGAACCGCATGCAGATTGGGCCGCATAAGATTTGGGCCGCATGAATTTTAGGCCGCATAAGACTTGGGACACGTGTCAGGGCTGTCTGGCAGTGGCCTCCTCCTTCAGACTTCTGAACCATATGATGAGCCGCATGAACCGCATAATGGTGTGTCTGCTTGAGCCGCATGGGCATGATCTTCTTGAGCCGCATAGGGATGATTCCACTCGAGCCGCATGGGACAGCTTCACTCTGAACCGCATGGGAAGTCTTCCCTTCGAGCCGCATAAGCACACCCACGTGGCCGGGCCACGTGGCATTTTGTTGCTCTCGGGGAATCGTGTCAGAGATTTCTTTCTCTTCCCTAGAGATTTATCATCATGACAGAGTCATAATTACCTGCTTTGGTGTCAGGTCTGTCAACTTTTCGGAGGGGTCAGCCGTCAAAGCAATTAATGCAGCATGGATCGGAGGGGAACACTGTCATGCCACATGTCTTCTGAGCCGCATGGAATGCCTCCGGCCGCATAGCTCCTTATGCCGCATGACTCCCTGAGCCGCAAGCGTTTTCTGAGCCGCATGGGTCTTTCTCTAGTATTTTCCATGCCTCTACAATAACTACTAACTAAAATGAACATTTCCACAATATAATTTAAGACAACATAGTAAAAATAGGACAATCGACCTAATATATTATTTATTAAAATTATTGAAATAAAATAAATTGCCTCTCTAGTAAATATTTTATCGGATATATGATTTTTTTCGTTGCTTCTTAATCAACTCCGTAGTCGGTCCACCGGGAATACGACCATCATTTTCGTTCGCCATCTGCTGTGATTTGGAGAAAGGAGAGATCAGAGCTTGGTTGGGATTCTGGAGAAGAAGATGAGGAGGGCTGAGTTGAGTTTGTGAAGAATATGAGGATTACTTGAGATTATATAGAGGAGAGGTAGCCCACTATTTTGAAAAAAAATAGCAACAACCCCCACCCCTCGAATTGAAAACAATGGCCGGCCTCCCCCGCCCCTAAAATGGACAGCCTCAGAAAATAATGGGGAGCCTCCCCCCAAACAATGGGCAGCCCCCCCCCCATGCGCTTCAAAAGAAAGGAAAAAAACCCCAGAGCCGCCAACTCACTTGGAGGCCCCCCCTCCAAGCCGCCAAGTGAGTTGGAGTGTCCATCAGGGACCGCCAACTCACTTGGAGTTGTGTCCCTGACTTTGCAATTACCCCAAATTCGTCCCGTTTAGCGCAAATTTATGTAATTTCATCCTTTGTGATGAAATTTTCTGTAAATTTATTTTGTTCAGCAATAGGTGTCCATTAACCTGTAGAAAACTGTTGGTCAATTTGTTGTATAAGGATGTGAACATAGGCGGCAAACTATGAAACTATTATTATTTTTTTCTCATCTGTCCAAAGCCTATAGATCAAGTGGACGGATGTTGTAACACAGTAAGTGTAAATAATGAGTTATATTACTAATATTGAACTCTTGAGAGAATTACTTTTTTTGTTTCTAATAACATGGTGACATTAAATATGGCGCTTCTCTGAAATAAAATTTCGAACAAAGGATTGGTTTTGTCATTAAAAAAAAACTGACGGTACAATTTGTTGTCCACTTGCTATCTATTTCGATGTAATCTTTTTCTCTTAACTATCATTATTATAATGCTACAGTTTTAGTAATAAGAAAGATTAGTGATTTTCTTGCATAGGGTCTACAGGTGTACTCGTGAATGGAATGGGCTAAGCATGGGTTAGAGTCCGTTAGACCGCAAATCAAAGTTGGAGATGCCACAATTCCGTGACTCATGTTGCTGGTACGGTTTATGTATGCTCGCCAAAAATGGAGCTACCAGAAACTTGTAGAGTCTATGGATCATTGTTGTAAGAATCAGACCGGACCGGCAGTTGAACCGGATCCAACCGGCCAGGTTTATGCCAAAATATTGGTCGGATCCGAATAAAATCGGATCTTCTAAAGAATCCGTCAGTTTTTTCCCTCCAAAACCGGAGTCAATCGGTGAACCGACCGAACCTGTTCACAATTGCACCGGCCAATTTTGGTTTTATAAACCAAAAATAAAAATTCAGGAAAAAATTATCATGTGAAATTTGTACCATTGGATTATTGGTTTGGTTTTGATAGATCTTATACTTGTAAAATTAAACCAAACCAACAAACTAAGAACCAAACCAAGAAGTAAATATGAATGATTTACCTATTTGAAACAAACTAAATCAAGACCGGTTGAACCCGGATCCGACCTATGCCAAAAAAAAATCGGGTTTATCATCCGTCCGATTTTTAAAACATTGCTATGGAGAGAGGCTGCCACACTTTCATTTGAATCAGTGCGCTTCTCTCGATAGGGTGTGAATGAAAATTCAATACAAGATTATTTTACCGTAGGTTTAAGACCGATCTCTCTCTCTTTATGATGTATTTTCTTGAGTTGTTGCTATATATTGTTAGTGTCGGGGCACCATTTTTTTCGATGAAAAACTGAGAAGATGAAACAATTGTAAAAATAATGTTCCAACGCAACACTTCTAGGAAGGTTGCGCAAGCTTAACGAAGATCTAAGAAGATCTCGTTACAGCAGCGCATATGACATTACGAGATTCTTAGAAGATTTCGTAATCTACAGCAGCGAAGAAGATGACGGGCGATTGATGGATGAATATCCTGCTGGGGTGAATGATCACCGTTGTAGCAACTGTCCGGTTTACTTGTGCTCTTCTGACTCCTCTCTGTTTACTTGTGTTAAGAAACACTTGTAAACTTTCGTAACTCTCTGTATATGTTCTATCTTTCTGCCTGTGAGAGAGAAGAGACCCTTTATAGGCCCGAGTAGCAACTGTCCGGTTAGCACAATGTCACGTCCCAGAACCAGAATACTGGAGAGCGGGGGAATGACTCAGCCAGCTACGTATTAAGGGTAGATGAATACCGTATAATACGATCAATGCTGTCTAAAAGACAAGGGGGTGCATACTACATGAAAGTCTCGCTATGGTCACTTCGCATCTATTGTCTCAATCATTCAAACAAGAAGCAATAACAGAGAACATTTAAGATAAAGCAATAAGGCGTCCCAAACGCTTAGTCAAAATGTTCTTGAGATCTGGCTTTACAAAACATAGCCAGATGATATAGCAACATATACACAATTGTTATCAGCTGCAGTCTGACTTAATTACAATTATGTAAAAGTAAGTGCAAGACTATCCGACTAACATCTCGGTGCCAAGCGGCAAAATATAAAGTAATTAACAAAACGAGCAGGGAAGTAAGGAACCCACTCGAGTCCTCCTGCGATCATTCCTCTAGTATTGACCATCTTAGAGGTGGAAGTAAGCTGAGTCCTCGGGGACCGGCTCTAAATCTGGCCATGCAAAACCAGAGAGGTTAGATCTCTAATAGCAAGTACCACAAGGAAGCACGATATGAGGAATTTAAACCAGTGAATAAGCGAATATAATAATAGATCTCTGCTTGCTACTGGGATTCACGTAACATCACGACACTTCGAACCAACTTCCCAACCAAACAAGGACAAAAGTTGGCCCGTCATGTCCTGATGCTCTGATCATCTCAGTTAGGTAACAGAGTAGGTACAGTACACAAACAAATCAACTTAAACGGCCATCCAACTCCTATGGCTTACTACTGTGAGTCCCAAGTTATCCTGGAATTATGCAATAAGGATTTCTCAGTTCTTACTATGGGCAAGCAAGGCTAGTCTATCCAATCAATCAATTGCGCCAATCATGAATTAGACGAGTCCCAGCGGGACGCCCGTCATCAATATACAATATACAATAATATAAGCAGATACCGCTCCATGCCCGTGTGGCAGATTTGCAGTATCTGTGGGAACCAGCCGGCCTGTTGGGCACTAATAGTCCCAAAGAGGGCTGCCATGTAAGAACTCGGGAATCCATTCTCTCCATGCAATCATTATTTTATTTAACTTAGTAGCCTCTATGTTAATTGAAATCCCATACCGTGGATCATGGTCATTTCAGAATGAGTACTTCCGTACAAAGTACGATATGCTCAACTCTATAACGATACCCGTGCAGTTAGATTGTAGGTCTTACATAGCGTAATGCAACAATTAAACTAACCACAGAATAATTATGCCTTGACCATAAGGTACACATGCTGCTTTCGTAAAATAAATAAATAAATTGTAGCCTGCATGTATCTATATGTCAATATTCGGGATTGGCCAATCGATTTAAATAGTTTATAGTTGATATGAACGGGTCTTATTCCATTCAATTCAATAAGACGACTAGCTAGTCTCTTAGTTCCAACTAGGAACGCATGTCAATTATAAATCAAGATAACAATCAATGTTAATTAATGCCAAATTCGGGAAATAAAATTCATCTCATGCGATTGGAAAATAAAAATCTCATGCGGCTGAGAAATGTGGTTGAGAAATAAATAATTCATGCACCTGAGAAATGAGATTGGGAAATAATTAATCCATACGGCTGAAAAATGAGATTAAGAAATAATTAATCCATGCGGCTGAAAAATGAGATTCTCATGCGGCTGTGAAATGAGATTAGGAAATAAATAATCCATGCGGCTGAGGAATGAGATTGGGAAATAATTAATCCATGCGGCTGAGAAATGAGATTGGGAAATAATTAATCCATGCGGCTGAGAAATGAGATTCTTATGCGGCTGTAAAATGAGATTGGAAAATAAATAATCTATGCGGCTGAGGAATGAGATTGGAAAATAATTTATCCATGTGGCTGAGAAATGAGATTGGAAAATAATTAATCCATGCGGCTGAGAAATGAGATTGGGAAATAATTAATCCATGCGGCTGAGAAATGAGATTCTCATGCGGCTGAGAAATGAGATTGGGAAATAATTAATCCATGCGGCTGAGAAATGAGATTGGGAAATAATTAATCCATGCGGCTGAGAAATAAGATTCTCATGCGGCTGTGAAATGAGATTAGGAAATAAATAATCCATGCGACTGAGGAATGAGATTGGAAAATAATTAATCCATGCGGCTGAGAAATGAGATTACGGCTGAGAAATGAGATTGGGAAATAATTAATCCATGCGGCTGAGACATGAGATTCTCATGCGGCTGTAAAATGAGATTGGGAAATAAATAATCCATGCGGCTGAGGAATGAGATTAGGAAATAATTAATCCATGCGGCTGAGAAATGAGATTGGGAAATAATTAATCCATGCGGCTGAGAAATGAGATTGAAAAATAATTAATCCATGCGGCTGAGAAATGAGATTCTCATGTGGATGAGAAATAAGATTGGGAAATAATTAATCTATGCGGTTGAGAAATGAGATTGGAAAATAATTAATCCATGCGGCTGAGAAATGAGATTCTCATGCGGCTGTGAAATGAGATTGGGAAATAAATAATCCATGCGGCTGAGGAATAAGATTGGGAAATAATTAATCCATGCGGCTGAGAAATGAGATTGGGAAATAATTAATCCATGCGGCTGAGAAATGAGATTCTCATGCGGCTGTGAAATGAGATTGAAAAATAATTAATCAATGCGGCTGAGAAATGAGATTGGAAAATAATTAATCCATGCGGCTGAGAAATGAGATTCTCATGCGGCTGAGAAATGAGATTCTCATGCGGCTGTGAAATGAGATTGGAAAATAATTAATCCATGCGGCTGAAAAATGAGATTCTCATGCGGCTGTAAAATGAGATACCCATATTCTCAGAAAACCTGAGAAGGATGGTCATGGAACCCTTGGCTTCCAAGCTCCATAAAACCTTCACCGTAAGTCCAAATTTGGACTTCCATAGGTCAAAATAGGGTAGAACGAAATTCTCTACAACATGGAACCATCAAAACTTAGAAATAACAATGTTAAATAGATCAAAACCCAAGAAATCCAAAAATACTATAAACTTAGATCTAGAAGAATTTAGCCATAGAAATTGAAAATGCCAAGCACTAAAGTGTCTTAGAATATTGAGAGGAAGACAATGGAATAACAAAAATGGAGATCCATCAAGAATCAAGTTGGCACTTGCCTATCTCTTCTAGGTTGGTGGGAGAGTTATGAGGAAGAAGAAGAGTAATGAAGAGAGAGAAAGGGGATGGGCTTTTAAATGAAGGAGTGGTGGTAGGTGGGGGTTTATTTCGGTTCACGATGGACCAACATAATTAAACCAATCTGAGCCGAACCCATAGCAAAGCTAAAGCAGAGTATAAAAGCAGAAAGTAAAGTGCAGGAATAAAATTACAGGAAATTAATTAACATAAAATTTAAAGGGATTTAAATACAGAGCAATACATGATAAATACAAAATATTTACATTTAAACAGTACATGCATTCTAAAAATACGTATTCTGGGAATGAAAAGTGACACACAACATTCGGGACATGGTAATAACCACTCCGACTGTACAATAACAGCTCAGATCATGCACAGGCACGATCTGAAGCAAGTTGCGCACCTCGCGCACCCTGCACGCCTTGTACACCATGCGCTGAACGTACACTGAGCCACTTGTGCCACCTGCGTACCCTGCGCACCCTGCACCACCCGTACAACTGGGCGTGCACCTGTGCGAGCAACTGGTATCGCCTCTGGGTATGCACCTGGTCGCACAACCTGGACCGTGCAACCTGGGCCGCGCAACCTGGCTGCGCAACTTGGCCTGCGCAACCTGGCCGCTTAACCTGGCAGCACGCCTGGCCGCGTGAGTGGCTCACACAACGTGCACAACTTAAGCGCACTATGCGCCTAGTGACGATACTGACGTACTAAGTGCAAAGTGCGCCAACAAAATGTCACATTAGTCCTCATGAGCCCATGAGCCCGCGTCCGAGTCGCTAAGCCCCTATGGGGCTTAGCTCCCATGGAAATAAATTTCCCAAGAGCAAAAAGCATGAATGCTTTTAATTATTTATTTAGCCTTTTTCCTATTAAAAAAATAACCCCACTTGGCACACCCATGTGCACCTCCACACCACATGTGCATCTCTAAAATAACATAGCTAATATATAGAGATACAACTCCTTTGGCCTAGCCGATATGGGACTAAAATTCCAAATGATAAAGGCCAAAACCCAATAATCCCCTACATATCTGTATATATGGGTATAAGTGTTCCCCACAGTAACTGTCTATCATGCATTAGGAGAGATGTCGCTGACGACTTGAATCTTCCCGCATGGGTCAAACAACAGACTATAATATAAGAATGGACTAAGTCTTAAATTATGCATCATAACTGAAATTCTTCCCACTCACATAATATAGTTACATGTGCTTCTGGCTTGTACATTAAAGGCCCTTTGCAAGCCTGGTTTCAGTGTATAATTTTGGGCATCTACAAGTTTATCCTCAAGAGACGGCCTGAGATCTTTGTCCATACACTATAGGTGAGTTCATTATAAAGAGACATGGCATGAAGCTTTGCGGTGCTACGTCACTATGACATGGCTTAAAGCCGAGGCCTTACCCCGTACCGGGAACCTCATCGTAGTGTCATACTACTGTAGCATGAGGCAACCGCCTCTCAATTTGTAGTGCCAAACTACCCAGCATGAAGCCTTAGGCTCCCTTGCGGTGTTACGCCGCAACGATATGGCTTACAAGGCCGAGACTTTATCCCTAATCGGGTACCTCATCGTGGTGTCGTACCACTGTAACATGAGGAATTCCTCCTCTTTATAGTGCTGACTACACCCCTCTTTATTTTAACATACAGCATTAGGCTAACTGCCTATTTGCGGTGCTACACCGCTGTGACTTGGCTAGCAAAGCCGAGGCATTACCCCATGCCTGGGAACCTCATGGTGGAGTCACCCTACAGTAGCATGGAGTTTCACTCCTTGTAGTGATGTTCTACCGTGCTTCTTGTAAAGCACACCAGAAAATAATAATAGACAACAGTGGTTCTAGGTTCGTAACCTCTCCATGCCCAATAGAACATGTACCCACCATTTCTGATATTTTTTCGATTAGTGGTCCTCCCTTGAACCAAAAGCTAGATGCCTAGTAGATTTCTCTTTGAACTATTAGCATAAAACTTTATGGTAGGAATACAATAATACAATATCAGAATGCCTTCAAGCCTATTTTACAAGCTGTATCGTCAACCAGCTGGCGCTTGAGGCCCTTGGTGAACGGATCCACCAGGTTCTTCTGACTCCGAACATCAATCACCGCAATAACACCTCTCTTGATAAGATCGTGTACTGCCCTGTGCTTCAACCGTACAGTCCTCTTCTTTCCGTTGAAGAGGTCATTTGATGCCACCATCGCAGTCGCCTGGTTGTCGCAGTATATCGGTATCGCCGGTATTTGCGCCCCAACTACTGAAAGATCATACATGAGCTCTCGAAGCAATTCGGCTTCCTCGGCTGCAGTATCAAGTGCAAAGAACTCAGATTCTATGGATGACCGTGAGAGCATAGTCTGCTTCTTCGACTTCTACGATATAGCAGCTCCACCCATTGTGAAAATGAATCCACCTGTAGACCTCTCGCTCTCCACCTCTGAGCCCCAGCTGGCATCACTGAAGCCTTCTACTACCGGTGGATTTCCGCTGTAGTACAGTGCATATGTCTGAGTCTTCTTGAGATATCTCATAACCCGTTTCACAGCTTTTCAGTGTTCAACACCTGGGTTGCTCGTAAAATGACTCAGCATTCCTACGGCGAAAGCTATATCAGGCCTTGTTGTAATGACCAGCTCCGCCCTAGCGGAACGCCGATTCTGTAAGCCCCTGAAATTAGGGCTTATTATTTTTTTATTTTTATAAATCAATTATTTTAAATAGATATTATTATTTGTTTATTATTTGATTTAATGCTCTTTACCGTGACTTGGAATTCTAGAGCATCAGGGATGCCAGTCTCTGTCAACTTCCTTCTTGGAGTTTGTAGTAGACGAGATTAACTTCATTTTGATATATCCTGTCCCACTTGAACTCGTCTCCTTGTGCTCTTTTTGCTTCGCGCAAGTTCGGGCCAATATTAGACCATTAAATTATTACTTGAATTCCCACTCTTTTCCTTGATCATCATATGCGCGTTACCATGACTTTTAATTTGGGAGCACCAGACCAGTCGTTTTCTCAGAACCAACTTGTCATGCCTGATCTACTCGAGACGCTCTTCACCCATGACCTTCGTGTCCCACTCAGACACTCTATTTTGTGCTCCATTTCCTTCGCACAACTTTCGGGTCAATTTAGACCAATTTATTATTTACTGTAAATTGTGATTTAACTTCCAATTTAATTTCCGGGGCCGATATCGGTCCAATCTAGTCGACCCAATATATGGCCCTGGCCTGTTTTGAGTAAACTATGCTGGTGCCACTTGTGTGCCACAATTTCGATCTCCCTTGTGCTCCTATTTCATCCATGATTTAATTTGGTTTAATTTATAAATTTATTTAAATCTTGGCTTTGACCTTGTCCAAACTCGGCCCAACGCCCAACCCAGTTTAGTGTGGACCCTGTCATGACTGCCCATACACCCCACTGGTGTTTTTCCATTTTTGCCTACTCAAAAATATAATTCTTTTATTTTATAAAATATCTCTACCTCTCTCTTTTATATATATATACATATATATAATGTAACTCTCTTTTCTCTCTCCTCCTAATAACACCTACACACACAAGTCACTCTCTCTCCTCTCCCCATGGCAGCCGAACACCTCACCCCTCCCTCTAAATATCTCTCTCTAAAATATCTCTCATTTTCTCTCTCTTCTTTATATAATATATACACATATATTATATATATATATATATATATATATATATATATATATATATATATATATATATATATATATATATATATATATATCTCCAAACAAACACTCATATACCCCCTCACACCACCTCAGCCCCCCATACTGCCAGCAAGAGAACACCCTCCCCCCTTTTAACCGACACCCCTTTCTCTCTCTCTATTTTCTCTCTCATTCTCACTCCCCCTCTCTCATTTATTAATCACACACACTCACACACAAAACCTATTTTTCCTCACCTCTCTCTCTCTCCAACTCTCACAGCAGCTTCTTCTCCCCCTCCTTCTTCATCACACGAACACCCACTCCCCACCTCCATGCCGAGCTCTCACTCTCCTCCTATTCTTCACCATCATTCATCACCATCACCATCATTCATCACCATCACCATGAACACCTCACCACCACCATCAACCTCCACCTCTTCTTCCTCTCCTCCGACCATCCGCCCCTAGCAACCGTCGCCGTGTGCAACCACGTGGCCGGCGAGCCCACCGACCAGCAGCGCGGCCAGCGCAGCAGCTGCAAGAACAGTAGTGCGCGGTGCTGCAGCAGCAACCGCGCGTGCGCTTGCGCCGCCACGGCCGGCAGTCGCCGCCGGCGAGGTCCCCCGCCGCGTAGCTGGCCCCCGACCCTCTGGACGCACCCTGGGCGACCACCCTGTGGCGACCAACGTCCTTCGGGACGCGCCGTCTAGGCAATTTCAGCATTTTTCTCGGAGTTCCGTCGACGCGTGCGCGGAGAAATTCCAGAATTCGCGCTCCGTCGCAGCGACTTCGCACAAGTTTTTTGGGAAATCCGACCGTTGGATCGGCGAACTCCTTGCTCCGTCTCCATCTCGCTATATCCCTCTTCACCTCTGTCAAATTTCACCTATTAATTTCGTCGTTTGATACATCAAAACCGGCCACCAAGTTGACGTTTTAATTTGTACTATTTTTTGACAGTTTTGTGATGCCAACTTCGCGGGTTTGTATCTTCGTCGTCGCAGCTCCGTTTTGTGCGCTACCAGTTCTGGTGCACAACTGGTATAACCCTCTTCCTGCCTCCTTTAGATTTTATTTCAGTTTGAGCTTGTTAGGTCGGTCGAATTCGACGCCAAAGTTGGCCGTTCGAATTTTTAGTGTTGTACTTGTAAAATTCCATTTTTGAACCCGAGACTCCGGATTCAATTTCTGACACCACCATTAGACTCGTGGCGTCGTTCTGACATGTTTTTATATAAAGTTTGCTTGATTTGGAGAACGTGGGCCCTGGCACGCATTTCGGTGCAAAGTGGGTCCCACTTTCTGAGTCAACGGGTCAATTTGAGATCGGCTCATCGGAATCCAATTCCGGATATACCGTTGAGTTCGTATCGTCATTCTGGACTCGTTGACATATAATTTTCTAGGTTTTAGTGGACATTGGTTCCGGCACGCATTTCGGTGCAAGTCGGATACCAATATCCGGGTCAACGGGTAATTTTGAGTTCGGCTCATCGGAATCCAATTCCGGATATACTGTTGAGTTCGTATCGTCATTCTGGACTCGTTGACATGTAATTTGCTGAGTTTTGAGAACATTGGCTCTAACACGCTTTTCCGTGCAAATCGGAATTTCAATGTCCTGGTCAACGGACCAATTTGAGATCGGGTCAACGGAATCCAATTCTGGATATACCGTTGGGTTCGTATCGTCATTATGGATTCGTGGACATATAATTTGTTAGGTTTTGTGCACTTTTATTTTGGCACGTTTTTTCGGTGCAAAGTGTGTCCAACGGCGGACATCATTTTGGCCCAAAATTACCATTTTGCCCCTGTGTCCAAATTGGACTTTTGGACAGGCTATCCTAGCTGATTTGACTATTCTGGACACGTTGGTGATGTTAGTTTCATCATCCGACAACATCTGTAGATTTCTTCCCTTTTTGTGTTACCCTATTATTATAATATTTTCTCCTTTTGGTTGTTTTAGAGACCCGTCGATTTCAGTGATTTCTAAATCACCGAAATGCATAAGTTGACCTTGTAGATGTTTATAGAGACTAACTTTAACCTAGTTTGACCATGGTTGACTACTTTGACTGAACGTCGAAGTAGAGTCAACATTTGACCTAGGTTAGACTAGTTTTGACCTTGGTTGACCACAGTTGACTATTTTGACCAAAAGTCAACCAAAAGTCAACTGTAGCCTAAAATTGACTAAAACTGGACCAGAGTTGACCAGTTGACCCAGAATCAACTGTACGTCAACCTTGACCCAGTTTGTCTTAGTTTGACTTAGTTTGACCTAGATGTTAGTATGTCTTTTGACCCTGATCAGCTCTTGTATTATTTTATCTTTAGGTCTGTGGCTTTACTCTGAACCCTGATTCGTATTGACAGCAGGACCCCAGGCGAGTACATTCTCTGATAATATTTCTATTTTATGATATCGTTTATGTTTCTCGTATTTAGTGTAGATACCCTTGTTCTCTTGACACATTGTTCACACGGATTGGTATTTCCCTGGATCCCGTCATGAGATGTTATTCCTCGCTTTCCTTGGTATATCTTGTGCAAGTCTTTCTTGTTCCTTGTGCATTGTATAGACACGATTCCTGCGAAGGCTAGCTACCCTCTCGGAGAATCGCATGTCATGATGTGTCATGGTTGGATCCATTATACTAGTCGAGGACGGGGAGTATTAGTGTAGATGTGTGGTCATTATCCACCTTGTTATTCTTGTAGACCTTGTGAGTGTTAATCATACACCTCACGTATGATTAACCAGGTCAGTAGACCTTGTGCAAGACCCAAGCCGGCCACATGTTGAAACTAGTACTCACATACTTAGATAGATGATTCTTGATTCTTGTACATGCCATGATCAGTTTTACTTGCCTTGTTCCAGCTCTAGATTTACAGTTTACCTTGCCATGATACTCACATGTACATTTCATGATTACTTGTATATTCTCTCTATTTACTGCTACATTTTCAATATCGTCTAATTAGAACTGTTATTTGAGATTTGTGCTCGTTCCATCCTGACTGGATATGTTGACAAAATTTTAGGAGTAGTTGTGCCCTCAGTATTTGGACTTCATGATGTTGCTAGCTGAGGTGGATCTCACTATTCTTCTATGTGAGTTGCCTGGTAGTTATCCTTAGTTAGTTTTGTTATTCATTCTTTATTTTTCTGTCTTATGATCCTTGTAGATTATAGTTGTTCTAGTGATATCGTTATTATTTCTTGTCTTATCTTCCTTAGTTTTTGTGATGTGACATGAGTACATTTCTAGTTATGGATCTTTAGATGTTGTAGTTAGTATAGTATACTTGACAGCGTTCTACCGCCGATATCGCGGCGTAGGCTGGGCGTGGCCCACGTATTCGTACCCGTATATCCGGGTGCGGGTCGTGACAGATTCAAATGGCAAGTGCAACGACTCAAACGAGCCGTCGACCCGAAGAGTTGGCATCGACCTGATGAAGAATCGATGCAAGGCTTACATTGGCCCGTCAAGATGAATCCAGACTTAGACTTTCAAAGGCGCGCTCGGAGTATCGCTCGGCCGACGCGAACATCGCTAAGGTGGGTGGCTCCGATGAACCCGTCATTGCTTAGCCAAGACACATAACAATACGGATACTATTGCTAGAATCGCTAGGTGTCAACACCGCACATGCTAATAAATGAGTGACTCAATGCACCTAGCTAAGGGAATAATCTCATCTTGTATGCTTATTTAGAACATGGAAAAGAACTCGACAAATATAGAATCTCTCGCACCGCGCTCTACGCTCGTGCTAAGGCACAAGCTTACATTCAAGTTTCCTATGCGTTCAACAATGAAACAATAAACGGTTTACAACAATGAAACGGAAGACTATCGACATAGTCGTTCCGAGTAGAGTATAGCAACATTGGAAGACTTCGGGACCGATGGATCGCTAAGACGACTCCCATACGGGGAGTTGCGTAATGAATGAATGAATGAACGAGTAAGTGAATGAATGAATCAACGCATGAATGAATGAATACGTGAAGAATGAATGAATGAACGAACAAGTGACAGAAAAAAATGAAAGAGTGAATAAAAGATAAAAAAGGAAAGAATGGTTGGCGACAGGTATGACGGACACGTGCAACGGGGCTCGCTAGCCGCGCTGCACGGACGCCAACCTGGTCGATAATGCATTATGGCTCAAGACAACCGTTATGTTAAATGACAAGTCAATACGAAATGGTCGTGGACAAACGGCACGGGCGATGGAGGGGAATATCGTGGCCGTCATGAGGAAGGATTCTGCGGCACGGGCGATGGGGGGAATACCGTGGCCGGCCTAGGCAGAATCAGACATGGGGCTTACGGGCTACTTTGAGTGGGGGCTCGACCACTCAAGGAGACGTAAGGCCAGACATTTCAAGAGACTATCAAGGTGTACCATCCATCACGCTTCGATAGGTGAGAATGTCCAAGTGATATGTCCTAAATGGCTTGTGATGCCAGCGACCCGTGTATGTAGATTAAGTAGGCTATGCTGGTGGCAATCCACGTGCAAGTCCTTGCATTGAAACAAGTAGTCTAAGTTAACTAAATGAAGTACCTCCTGAACATGCTTGAAATGTAACATCATGAACATGCTTAAAATGTAACATCTTGAACATGCTGGAAATATAACACTCTGAACTTGCTTGAAATGTAACACTCTGAACGTGCTTGAAATGTAACACACCAAATGATAAGAGTACTTTATGCAAATAAGTTAGAGAACGTGCCTACGACGTGCAAGAACCTGAGACAGGGACACGCCCTTAACATTGAATGTTTACATGAATCACGTTAAGTTACTACATGTGAATTGTTGACTAACTTGGTTTACTTTGGACAGGGAAGGCCGGACGGTAAGTATGGGTAAGTCGTGCTTGTATTTCCATGCAAACACTTGAATTTGGCAACACGGGATAGGTTATGAAATATGCCATGAAACTGATCCTAAGGCAAGATTAAAAAGATAATGAATGATAGACGGTGCACAAAAGTAAATAGAACGTGTTTGGTAATGATAGCATTGTGGGCGAGCTAGCCTCCCCACCAGTGCATAACAATGTACTGATAACCCCACAATATGCTTGCAGGAAGCAGGAGATGTCGTCGGGTGTGGAGCTTTCCTCGAACGTGCTAAGGCGTGGAGCTAACTCTGGAGCCTTAGAGCGTTGCAAGGAGCTGAAGCACCATATACAGGACATAATGTATCAGAACATCGCCATGAATCATTCTATCTTGTAAGCCACTTGACACGCCTTTTATGTTTCAGAGAGAGAGAGCTTGAGAGACTTGTAAACTCGGCCTAGCGCCGCTTGTAAACTTCTTGAATATCAATAAAGAGTTTGAATTCGCTTCTACTTGTGTTCATTTACTTTTTGCTGCAAATGGGGACACTCTGTGCGACTCTGTGGCCTTGCTCAAATCGGCCATTTCTGGGACATGGCCTTGCACAGGCGCAACCTAGGCCCGTGTGGCATCACGCCTTAGCGAGGACGATCGCTCCTACGGGAGCGGGGCGTGACACTTGTGGCAGTAGTAACATACATCAAACTCCCGATTACGCTTGCATACTCTAGTTGCCTGACGCTTTCTCCTGAATTAGGCTTCATCTTCAGATCACACCTGTACGGTGTATCGATCCCTGGAAGATCCCGATACCCATAACGAGTGATCATTTTCTCAATATAATGAGACTATGACAGCGCTAGTCCAGTGTCTGTCCGGATGATCTTGATCCCTAAGATCACATCAGCTTTCCCCAAGTCCTTCATACTGAACTTACTCGAGATGAATTTCTTTGTCTCCGTGACACAACCCATATCCGTACCTAGGATAAGCATGTCATCTACGTACAGACAAACGATCATACCTCTTCCATCAGCGAATTTTGTGTAAACACACTTGTCCGTCTCGCTGACCATGTAGCCATTTGACCTTATAACTTTGTCAAATTTCTCATGCCACATCTTGGGAGCCTGTTTAAGATCGTACAAAGATTTTACCAACTTGCAGACTTTGTCTTCAAGACCCTTGACGACAAATTCCTGTGTTGCATGTAAATCTCTTCGGTCAGCTCACCATTTAGGAAATCTATTTTCACATCCATCTGATATATCATCATCTTATGTATTGCTGCGAGAGCAATCAACATTCTGATGGTGGTCATCCGAGCTACTGGAGCATACGTGTCAAAGTAGTCAATCTCCTGCTTCTGAGAAAATCCCTTGGCTACCAACCTAGCCTTGAACTTGTTAATAGTTCCGTCTGCTTTCATCTTCTTCTTGAAGATCTATTTGCATCCGATGGGTTTCACTCCTTCAGGAAGATCAACCAGCACCCAAGTGTTATTTGAGGTGATGGAATTAATTTTATTGTCAATCGTCTCCTTCCAAAAAACCGTGTCTCTGGTCTTCATCGTCTCATCATAGGTAAGCGAATCTGCTTCCATATGATAGGTGACAAAGTCACTTCCGAAGTCCTTCGGCCTCCTCACACGCTTAGCTGACGGCTCAGCTTGTTCTGGTTCAATAGTTGTTTCAACAACAACATCTGTTTGGACCACATCTTTATTGAAGGCTTCAGTTTCCTGCGCACCCTCATTGTTCTCCGGTATATCCGTAAGAACAATATTCTTATGTCTTGCAAATTTGTCTTCAAAATATTCTGCGTCATGAGATTCAATGATATGATTTGACTCAATATCAAAAAATCTCTAAGAAACACTCTTCTCGGCATATCCCAAGAAGATCGTCTTAGTAGTCCTTGTCCCAAGCTTCTGAATCTTCAGATCTGGAAGCTTGACATATGCCAGACACCCCCACACTCGAATGACATTCAAGTTAGGTCTGACCTTGAACCAGAGTTCATGAGCAGTATCGTCTAAAGTTGCATGAGGCACTCTATTTAAAATAAAAGTGGCCGTCAATGCAGCTTCTCCCCAGTAGCACTTAGGAAGACCCGCAGTCAACAGCATTGAGTTAATCATTTCTTTTAACGTTCTGTTCTTCCTCTCTGCTACTCCGTTTGATTGAGGAGAGTACGGAGCCGTAGTCTCATTGGCAATTCCATGTTCTTTGCAGAACGATTCGAATTCATGAGACCTGTACTCCCCACCTCGATCACTTCTTATCCTTTTGAGTTGTTGTCCAGTTTGCTGCTCAGCTTCGACCTTGAACTCCTTGAACTTCTTGAATGCTTCGTCTTTAGCCTTCAGCAAGTAGACGAACGCATACTTTGAGAAGTCATCGATGAAAGTTATGAAATACTTCATCCCCGTCTTTGTAAAGAATTGTCAAATATCGGAGTGTACCAACTCCAGAAGATCTGTACTTTGATTAACCCGAGAAAAGGATTTCCTTGTGATCTTTGTTTGAGCACAAACTTCACATTGATCTACCTTACCCCCACACTTAGAGATAAGCCCTAGACTAGACATTCTGTTTATTCGTTTAGAATGAACATGCCCTAGTCTATTATGCCATAACTCAAAAGTATAAGCAGAAGGAGTAATTGTATTAATAACATTGGACTGATTTACAAGCTGAATTTTGAACATTCCTTCGGTATAAAAAGCTTTCCCAAAATATGTTCCCTTGATAGACATCACCATGTGGTCAGCATTGATTTCCATCCTGAGGCCTGCGTTGCAGAGTAGGCCTCCTGAGATCAGGTTCTTGGCGATAGCAGGTACGTGCTTCACGTCTTGAAGCGTCAGAGACTTGCCAGAAGTCAGCTTCAATACCACCGTCCCAATCCCGAGCACTTCAGCTTGTGCCTGGTTCGCCACCATAACCACTTCAGAAGTAGGTGTGTAGGTGGTGAACCACTCATTGCTGGAGCAAACATGGCAGGTGGCTCCAGTGTCTACCCACCAATCAGAGTCAATCCCTACCGCATCAACCTGTGCAATCATAGCAACAACGTCAGTGATCATAGATACCTTACTAGGCTCTCCTTGCTCTGATTATTTGATCTTTGCTTTGCATTCATTCTTGAAGTAGCCCTTCTTGCCACACTTGAAACAAGCCAAATGAGACTTTGGCTTCTTTTGCTTGAACGAAGTTCCTTTGACTTTCAGTTTGTCAGATTCCTTCTTCTTGCTGTGGGAAGCCGCCTATTTTTCCCTTGGTTCCTTGGTATGATCCAGATTGGCATTAGCCAATTGCTTGGACAGTGCGTCCACCTTAAGTTGAGCCCGCATCTGATCCTCAATATAGATTTCCTGCAAGAGATCTTCAAGGCTGATCTCAAGCTTCTTCCTATGCATGTTTGCATATAGAACTTACTCCACCCAGCGGGAAGTTTCGAGACAATCCCTCCAACAACAAACTTGTCGGGTAGGGGCATCGCCTCGTCTTCCAGCTTCTGTTGCAGCTTCAGAAATTTTTTCACCTGCGGCAGCAAGGACTTCTCGTCCTCAAAGAGCCATTTGTGATATTTTTTAACCACAAATATCTTGCTCCTGTTCTTTTCTTCTTCGTACTGTTTCTCCAGAGACTCTCATGTCTCTGGCAATAGTTTTTTTATGTAGGATTCTGCTAGGGAATCCTCCATAGCATTCAGGATAAGCAGCCTGCAAATGCTATTCTCCCTTCTCCATTTGGCCTGAAGTTTAGTAGCCGCAGTGATTGCGGCAGCAGACCCAACATCTGGAACCGTAGGTTACTCTTCAAGAAGCACGTGATCAACGTCTCTGAGTTGAAGAGTGAGATAAACCTTCCTCTTCCAGACTTGATAATGCTCTTCATCAAACTTTTTTCTAACTTACAGAAGTCAGTATTGAGGAGTGAAGCATTAAAGTTTTCCATCGTAGGAATATAGCTTTGAGATTGTTAGTGCCGGGGCACAATTTTTTTCGATGAAAAACTGAGAAGATGAAACAATTGTAAAAACAATGTTCCAACGCAACACTTCTAGGAAGGTTGCGCAAGCTTAACGAAGATCTCGTTACAGCAGCGCATATGATATTACGAGAATCTAAAAAGATTTCGTAATCCACAGCAGCGAAGAAAATGACAGGTGATTGATGGATGAATATCCTGCTGGGGTGAATGATCACCGTTGCTCAAAGCTATATTCGTCCCACACGAACACTTCTGCTCTTCTGACTCCTCTCTGTTTACTTGTGTTAAGAAACACTTGTAAACTTTCGTAACTCTCTATATATGTTTTATCTTTCTGCCTGTGAAAGAGAAGATGCTGACGTGCTAATAACACATGTAAACTTTCGTAACTCTCTGTATATGTTTTATCTTTCTGCCTGTGAGAGAGAAGATGCTGACGTGCTAAGTGGAAAGTGCGCCAACAAAACGCCACATTACGCCTCATGAGCCCGAGTCGCTAAGCCCCTACGGGGCTTAGCTCCCATGAAAATAAATTTTTCAAGAGCAAAAAGCATGAATGCTTTCAATTGTTTATTTAGCATTTTTTCCATTAGAAAAATAACCCCACATGGCACACCCATGTGCACCTCCACACCACATATGCATCTCTAAAATAGCATAGCTAATATATAGAGATACAACTCTTTTGGCCTAGCCGATGTGCAGGGGCGGACCCACCTAGGGTCAAGTGGGGTCACGTGACCCCACTGATTTTTTTGTTAAAAAAAAAATTTTTATTTTCAGGTTATCTCCCGCAGCCCTAGGCCTCTAACCGCTGTCAAAGAAGAAGAGGAAGAAGAAAAAAAGAAAAAGAAGAAGCAGCAGCAGCCCAGGTACTTATCTCTCTCCCACTCTCTCCCCTCTCTCTTTATCTCTCTCTGACTCTCCCCTCTCTTTCATTGTTCTCACCTAACACTCACTGATGGTAGCAACTCTTTTACTCAAACAAAGACCATAACTTTTTCATTTTGTAATTTTATAGGTCGTTATCACATTTCTTATCGGATTTTGATTGTTGCTATCATTTGGTATCCTTTTTATGTCATGATTAAACTTCAAAATTGTACGATAAGCTATGCATGTCTTTCTTTCTTTGAACATCTGTTGTATGCACTTCATTTTGCGAAGCTGAATTTCCATAAATTTCATTCTTAATAAAAATTAAGGATTGATTTTTACAGAGTTTATTTTTTAGAAATTAGGTTATTGACTTTAGGATTTAAGAACTAGGAATTAGGTTAGTGCATTTAGAAATTAGGTTATTGATTTTCAGTTAGCTTCTCTTTTATTTACTCCAGGATGCAAATATTTTTTTTCTAAGGTGCCAACGCCAAAGTCTGCAAATGAGACTACGTCTTCTAGAAATCAACAAGACGTTCATCACTCCCTGTCTGCAAATGAGATTACTTATCTTGTGTTCTGTAAGACATGATTTTATTTTCTAAGACGAGAAAATATTATTCAATGAACACATGTATATGTTTTGCAAATTATCTTGTGTTTTTTAGAATGTGATTTTATTTTTACACTCTTTATGTTTAAGATCGACCCCCCTCTCTTGAATTCCTGCGTCCGCCCCTGCCGATGTGGGACTAAAATTCCAAATGATAAAGGCCAAAATCCAACATATATATCAAGATTCCAAGACTTGTATCGTGTTAATTATAAGGTGTTAAAAGTGTAGCTTATAATGTTGCATCTTGCTGGCTCAAGGCTTTAGCATGTTGGTGAATAATTAAACATGAACATATGGATTTGCATAACAATATGGGATCTTTTGCGTGCATAAAGTATGAAAATGAAAAATATTTTCTGTCGACAAGATTTACAAATTCTATTCTACAAGTTTGCGCCGTGCCCTTGAAATATATACCAAACTATTTGATCATAAAAAGGAGTAAACAAAGTTACGTGGCAAAAAAAAGATTTCGACTACGCATCACTCTTTTCTTACTCGACATTGTGAGATCAGAATTTAGAATCATTTTTGATCTTTTTATCTATGATCTGTAGTCACATATTGGAAACTCGATCGGAAGTGCCAACCAAACCAACCTTTACTGAGATTAATACTGAACAGTTGGACTACAGAAGCTAAAGAATACTTCAATTGTACAACCGTCGAATCGAACTTGGCTTTGAATGATCATGCACCCCTGCATCAATCAATGGCCCAAAATGTGTCTTTAATTTCTTTCCCTAGCTAATTATTTTACTACGTTATTAACTTTGTTTGTCATTTAGTCACTACATATATTTAAAGGAAATTGTCAGCTCCAATGAAAGTTCTTCCGTCTCGGCCGGTTGCTTGCTATCGATGGCAGCCGACTGAAAACTCCTCGCAGCGCCACTAGGTTCTCCGTAAGTAGCAGAGCACTGTTAATGCATGCAACGAGAGAAAATAAAAATTAAAAAAAAATTAGAGCACATTAATTGTAGCTATCCATCATGAATTATACAGCATATTAAATTTCTAGAATACCACCTTGCGAGTGATGGTCCCGTCTTCGTCGACGCGGTAGCCGGCCTCCTCGCAGAGGGCGATGAGGACGTCGTTCCGGTCGGGGTGCTTCGGGAGGCGGTAGTTCCCGTGCTGCCTCAACCCGGCGTAGATGTTCTTCGCCACCCGGCGGCGTTGCTGCTCCCGCTGCCGGTTGTTCTCCCTCTCCTGCTCCGACGGCCTCCGCAGCGACGTCACGGACAGGGCCCCGGCCTTGCCCCGCCTCCGGACGATCCACGGCCCCCTTGTGGTCTTGATGCAGCCCCTTCCTCTAGCCACCGCTCTCTCTTTCCCCTCCATTGATTTCCTCTCTCTCTCTCAAGCTCTCTTTCTCTCTCTATATATAGGTAGAGAATGAGTGAGAAGACGAGAGGAAAAATACAAAAGAATATTGCTGACAACAAAAGGGTTAGATATAAAAGTTCGAAAAGTTTGAAAGTACAGATATTGTGCACACAATTAAGCTTCGTCTTACTTGCCAAAAATAGATGAGAATATATTCTATTTCTTGCTCCTCACTTGTTGGGATATTTCAATCATTTGATTTCTGTCTCCATCCATTTAACGAATTCTTCTATCATGTATATATGATGAACTCTTAAGTCTGCCATGCGCCCATGCATATTTAACAAATACGAGTTGTAAAAGAAAACTATATATATAAAGATTATATAATACGAACAAACCAACTGAACATTAAGAAACTTATATCTAGATTATATGAACAAACTGACTGAACATATATAAAAATGTTCTAAATTTTGTTGCAGCCATACACTAGGAACTTTCAATGCTACAAACCAACAAAACGTGCCAGAGTACGTACCAATTATATACGAGAGGAATAGAATATAGGCAGAGAGTCATGTGAGAAACCCTCAGATAAACACAGCTTTTCTACATGGAACATTTCTGAAGGAAAAAAAAAGAGGAACTTTCCAATTCATATTGTATATAAATAAATCATTGATATGAGTTTACTAACAAATCTTGAGTACTCTATATTGTATATAAATCATATTTACCTAGTAATTAATTTGTCAGGTCAAATGACATTAATTTCATTGCCATTTGAATGAAGCATATGATAAGATTTACTGGCTTTACACTGAAATATGGTGGAACTAGGTGACTTAAGACTAAATTAAAAAAGCCACAACACTGTGTTGTCCGTAACATACGCTAGTTAGTTATTGTGTCTACTTTGGACACCGCACATGTTGAGTCACCATACCTGACATATCCTTCTTCACTGAAGAATTAAACCAAGATTTGTTCGAACAAGCATGCACTGAGCTAGCGGAATATATGCTGTTTTAACTGTTGAACTTTGAGCATGCACTGAAGAATTAACCTGTTGTAACTTTGAGCATTAAACCCTGGTTAGCAATCACCCGAATAATACTTTTATTGTACGCAATTTTTTTATATCTTTCAAAAAACGTATAATATTTTCGTATTTTTAAAAGATTGGAATCTGTACATAAATTTTAAACATGTGAAGTTTTAAACGTGTTAAAGCATAAATTATTGAAAAATGGGCAAAAAAAGTGGTGAAAATCTGTTTAATTAGCCAAATTTGATAAC
The DNA here is from genome assembly GCA_029216955.1 of Iris pallida. NCBI lineage: Eukaryota > Viridiplantae > Streptophyta > Magnoliopsida > Asparagales > Iridaceae > Iris > Iris pallida. The sequence goes on along the minus strand of JANAVB010028196.1, from coordinate 7,143,674 downwards.
ATGTTTAAGGATGTGAAGCTTCTAATCTCAATATTTTTATTTGTCGAATATTTGATCTGATTTTGTTACCGTATTTTATTTATACTGTGCCGATTTATACTCGTACTTTTGTCGTCCAGAATTTTTTTCCGTTTTCCGATTTGCTAACGAGGCATTAAACTACACCACCCCTTCTACCAATACTAGCTACTTACTTGGGCACCTTTGCCACACTTTTGGAACTTTTTATCAAACAAGTGGTTAACATTTTTGGTCCTGCGTCACTACACTTACTAGCATTTTCTTGCCTTTCTTCTTTTGTTACTGACTGCTGCCTCCCCTGGATACTCTACAAAAGACATTCCTCTTCGGTCCTTGTTGGTTTGGAGAAATTATTCAGTGGAAGTCGGTCCAACGATATAAAACACATGACTAATATTTTATTAAAGAAAGTCGAGATCGTTAGGAATTATGACAAAATTAAGCATACCAAGATTTAACAAGTAAAAATAATACAAAGGTATGCACTAATTAATTATACTATTGGACTAGCTTATCATTCATTCATTAATTACTATAATGTGATGAGTTCGGCACATTGAATAATTTGTCGTAATTGGTTTGTGACACTAGACACAAGTTTGTTTTCTAGCAATACTAAGAAACAGGGCCGGAGCTGAAATTCGTTAAAGACAATTGGACCCGGTGCAGAAAAAAAATAGAGGCCTATTCTCATATAAAAAATTCTAATAAAAAAATTCAGAAATTAGAATATCCAAAATTAACATCAATTAAGAAAAATTATTCAACTATAATATATTTCAATTAAAATAATAATAAGTCATGCTTTATCCGTGTCATATCTGACACGCATTGACACGGCCAAGAAACTTCAAATACGTCACGCTCGTACGACCAATTTTAATTCGGTCAAATCACACACGTCCGAAAATACCGTACGCGTATTTCGATGCAAATGGTTCGAGTCGGGTGGTCCGATTTGTTGGGACAACCCTCGATCGACAAGTTTTATATAAAATTATAATTTTTAGAGGCCTACTTTGACTAACGATTTAATGTATGTATAGTTCGAATTAACTTACAAAATTTTAGAGGATTATATTAGAGTTATAGTTGGGATTTCGTTGAATGAGTGTGAAAATATGCTCGCACCAACTTTTCGAGAACCCCCGCTTATTCTGTGCAACAGTCTTCTTTGTGCATAACCTTCTTCCGATGGTTGACGTGCGGACTCGTCGATGGCATGGGACTTCGGAGTGCTCATGGGGTATTGGCGAAGAGTCCGAATTGGAGACGTGGTGGTTTGGAATATGTGGACGTTTTTTAAAGCGGTAGAGTTGAAATTTGTGGGCATTTTGACAGAGTCGAGGATACATATAATTTTATTTGAATCATATAAGTTTTAGGAATTCCTATTAAGTCTTAGGATTTTCTATTAATTTTGAACATGCATGTGATTGAGAAGACTTAATTCCTCAATCGGAAACGGCAGAGACCTTGTTAATTGGTTCTTAATTGGAAACAGATATAGCCTAGTTAATTGATAGAATCTTCACTAGATTAGCTTAGTATACATAAGGAAGACCAATAAATTTATAAACTATTTATTCGTAAGTTAGTTTAATATTATATATACATAATAAATATACATATACTTTTTTTAAATTACTTATTCATAATTTTTTAAATTATTTATTCATAAGTTTGAGATCTTTGGATTTTTTAATTATATATCAATAAGTTAGTTTAGTATACATAATACATATACATATAAAAAAATTGAGGCCTAACAATTCGGGAGGCCTAGTGCGGCCGCACCCATTGCACTCCCTCAAAACCGGTCCTGCTAAGAAATCAATGGTGACATCCATCCCCACCGTATTTTATTTGAGAAATTTTGAGGGGCATTCCACTTTTGCTTATCATATTTACAGTGCACCCCACAAGTTTACAACAATGTAAAATACCCCCCACTTTTGACCTTTTTTGTCCAATATGGACGGTCAACTGGGTTGATCCAGATTTTTTGACAAAAATACCTCCGACCTGTTGTCTTCTTCACCGTGTCTCTCGGCCCCCCTCGCCGCTGTCGCCCCGTCCCCGACCTTGCTGCTCCCCTTTCCCGACCTCGCCGCCCCCCCTTTCCGACCTCGCTGCCCCCCCCTCCCCGACCTCGCCGCCCCCCCTCCCCGACCACCCCAAGTGCCAGGACGCCTTCGCGCAGAACAACGTCATCCGCCTCCTCGTCAGCCACCTCGCGTTCGAGACCGTCCAGGAGCATAGCAAGTACACCATCCTCCCCAAGGCCACCTCCATACACTCCGTCGTCATGGCCAGCAGCACCGCCGCCGTCGCACCCGCTCCCTCGCCCGCTGCCGCTCCGCCGACCCCACCACGGAGCAGCAGCTACTGGTGAAGCACCCGCTCCGCGACGACGCCAACAAGAACAAGATTGTCACGACCTGCACCCGGATATACGGGTACGAATATGTGGGCCGCGCCCAGCCCACGCCGCAGTATCGGCGGTAGTGCGCTGTCAAGTACCCGATACTAACTACGACATCTAAAGATCCATAACTAGAAATGTACTCATGTCACATCACAAAAACTAAGGAAGATAAGACAAAAAATAATAACAATATCACTAGAACAACTAGAATCTACAAGGATCATATGAGACAAGAATAAAATAGAGGGACAAAATAACAAAATTAAATAACTACCAGACCTAGAACTCCTGAGAGACAACTCACGGTGTAGAATACCGAGAACCACCCCAGCTAGCAACATCCTGTAGTCCAATACTGAGGGCACAACTACTCCTAAAATTTTGTCAACATATCCAGTCAGAATGGAACGAGCACAAATCTCAAATAACATTTCTAGTTAGACGATATTGAAGATGTAGCAGTAAATAGAGAGAATATACAAGAAATCACGAAATGTACATGTGAGTATCATGGCAAGGTAAGCTATAAATCTAGAGCTAGAACAAGGCAAGTAAAACTGATCATGGCATGTACAAGAATCAAGAATCATCTATCTAAGTGTGTGAGTACTAGCTACAACATATGGCCGGCTTGGGTACTGCACAAGGTCATGATCTAGCCAATCATACGTGTGGTGTAGGATTGGCGTTCACAAGGTTCACAAGATATACAAGACGGGTATTGACCACACATCTACACTAATACTCCCCATCCCCGACTAGTATAGTGGATCCAACCATGACACATCATGACATGCGATTCTCTGAGAGGGTAGCTAGCCTTCACAGGAATCGTGTCTATACAATGCACAAGGAACAAGAAAGACTTGCACAAGATATACCAAGGAAAGCGAGGAATAACATCTCATGACGGGATCCAGAGAAATACCAATCCGTGTGAACAATGTGTCAAGAGAACAAGGATATCTACACTAAATATAAGAAACATAGACGATATCATAAAACATAAACATTATCAGAGAATGTACTCGCCTGAGATCTGGTGGAATATGTCAACTGTGTAATCTGGCTCAGAGTGAAATCATAGACCTAAAGATGAGATATATATATAAGCTAATTAGGGTTCAACAGTGTTAGCCATGATTATATAGGTCAATCTCCGTCCACTAAGTCAAACTAGGTCACAGGAAGTTAAACCAAGTCAAACTAGGTCAAACGGGGTCAATGGTTGACTTACAGTTGACTTTTAGTCAACTGGTCAACTCTAGGTCAAACTGACTAACGTTGACTAACAGTTAACTTTGGATCAACTGGTCAACTTCGGTCAAGTTCTAGTCAATTTTAGGCTACGGTTGACTTACAGTTAACTTTTAGTCAAAATAGTCAACTGTGGTCAACCAAGGTCAAAACTAGTCTAACCTAGGTCAAATGTTGACTCTACTTCGACGTTTAGTCAAAGTAGTCAACCATGGTCAAACTGGGTCAAAGCTAGTCTCTATAAACATCTACAAGGTCAGCACATTCAATTTCAGTGGTTGTAAAATCACTGGAATCGATGGATCTCAAAATACCACAAAAGGAGAGATTATAATAATATGGTAAAAACCTACAGATATTTCGGATGGTGAAACAACCATTACCAATGAGTCCAAAATGGTCGAAATAGCTAGAATAGCCTGCCCATAAGTCCAATTTAGACACAGGGGTAAAAAGGTAATTTTGAGTCAAAACGGTGTCCGTGTCGGACCCGCTTTGCACCGAAAGACGTGCCAAAATAAAAGTGTACTAAACCTAACAAATTATATATTCACGAATCCATAATGACGATACGAACCCAACTGTATATCCAGAATTGGATTCTGTTGACCCGATCTCAAATTTGTCCGTTGACCAGGACATTGAAATTCCGATTTGCACGAAAAAACGTGTCGGAGCCAATGTCCTCAAAATTTAGCAAATTATATGTCAACGAGTCCAGAATGACGATACGAACTCAACGGTATGTCCAAAATTGGATTTCGATGAGCCGATCTCAAAATGACCCGTTGATCCGGATATTGGTATCCGACTTGTACGGAAATGCGTGCCAGAACCAATGTCCACTAAAACCTAGCAAATTATATGTTAACGAGTCTAGAATGACGATACGAACTCAACGGTATATCCGAAATTGGATTCCGATGAGCCGACATTAAAAAGTCCCGTTGACCCGGAATGTGGGGCCCACTTTACACCGAAATACGTGCTAGGGCCCACGTCCTCCAAATCTAACAAAATTTATATGAAAACTTTCCAGAACGACGCCATGAGTCTACTGGTGGTGTCAGAAATTAAATTCGGAGTCCCGTGTTCAAAAATAGAATTTTACAACTTGAAAATTACGAATTCGGACGGCCAACTTTGGCGTGGAATTCAACCAATCAAACGTGCTCACAATGAAACGAAACTTAAGGGTAGGAAGAGGGTTATACCAGCTTCGCATAGAAACCAGTAGATCGCCTGACGGAGCTGCGATGGACGAGATACGAATCGACGAAGTTGGCTCCGCAAAACTGTCCAAAAATTACACAATTTAAACGGTCAACTTGGTGGCCGGTTTTGATGTGTCAAACGATAAAATTAACGGACGAAAATTGAGGGAAGTGAAGATGGATATACCGAGAATGAGATGGAGCAAAAAAAATCGCCGATCCAATGGTCGAATTTCTCGAAAAACGTACGCAAAGTTGCTGCTTCGAAGTGCCAATTCTGGATCTTGCTCGCGCGCGCGTCGACGGGATTCCGTGCAAAACGCACGAATCGCCTATGCGTCGTACCGGGGAGGAAGGCGGCGCACGCAGGGGGGTCGCCGAAGTGCGCTACGGCGGCCCATGCACGCGCGCACTGTGCGTGCTGCTGCTGTGTTGCAGCATACTGCTGCTGCTGCCTTGCTGCTGCTCGGTCATAGGCGGTGGCGTGGCGGCGGGGCGACGAGGCCGACGGTGGCGTGCGGAAAGGATAGGAGAGGAGGAGAATGAGGAGAGGTAGTAATGGTGTGTAGTGAAGATGGTGATGGTGGTGTGTGGTGATAATGGTGATGGTGGTGGTTGTTTGTTAAATGTAGAAAAAGAAGAACATGAAGAAGGAGAAGAAGAAGAGAAATGAGGGGGGGAGGGAAGGTCGGCTGATGAGTGGTGGAGTTGGTGTGTGCGTGTGTTAATAAGAGAGGGAGGGAGAGAGAGTTTATTTGTGTGTTTGTGTATATATTAAATATAGAAGAGAGAGAATGGAAGATATTAATGAGAGAGAGAGAGAAAGTAGATAGAGGGAGGGGGAGGGTGTCGGCCACATGGGTGAGGGGGAGTGTTGATGGGAGAGGGGAGGGGGTGATGTGTGTGTGAGTGTAGTAAAGGGGAGAGAGAGATATTATATGTATATATATTATGTATATATATAATAGAGAGAGAAAATAAGATATTTGTATAAGAGGAGAATATTTTTGAGTAGATGTCACGCCCCAGTACCGAAATACAGAGACGGACTAGGCCAGCTACTCCATATGAGGTACGTAACGTCATACGACGATCGTGGCTGTCGAGAGACTAGGGGGTACATGCATGCTACATTCAAGTCTCCTATGGTCCCACAGAGTTCTATGTCTCAATCAATCAAGTCACATCAGCAATTAAATGAACATTAAAGATAAAGCAGTAAGACGTCCCCGACGCTTCATCAAAATGATCATGAGAGACTAGCTTTATAATTTAGCTATCTCAGAGAGTCAGGAGTACAAAATTATACACAGCTGCAGTCTGTTTATTTACAATTCTGTACTGACACAAAATATCAAGTAATCCGGCTAACAGGTGCCGGTGGCTAAACGCCGCACAAAGTATAAGCAGGAGTGGTGGAGAAGAAATCCACTCGAGTCCCCGAACCGCCATGCTCCTAGTATGCACCATGGATGTCAGGGAGGAAGATCGTGTCCTCTGGCTCTGCTACGAGATCTGGCCAAACAAAACCAGCGGGGTCAGCCCCGAATAGCAAGTACCGCCAAAGGGACACAAGAGTTAAGATTAAAAACCCAGTTAATAGAATGATTGATAATAGTAATACTTATGCTACTATTATAGGGTAGCGCAACATCCTCGAACCCATATGGCACCCTTACAACCAAACAAGGACAAAAGGTGCCGCATGGAGTCTGGACGTGTCGTACTCTATAATTTTCACATAAGTTAAAAGGTAGAAACAATAAAATCTCCTGATCGCGACTTCGGTCGATAGCCTATCGTAGCACAATAACCAACCCAACAATCAAACAAGAACATGGGTTGGATCATGTACCATGATAGACCATGTTCCTCAGTCATTCACAGAAGTAACACTTCACAACCAGAATAAGTCTTCCGTTCATAACTTCGGTCCACAGCCTGTCATAGTACGATAACCAACCCAACAATCAAACAAGAACATGGGTTGGATCACGTATCATAACAGTCCGCTTCCCTCAGTTATTCGCAGAAGGTAATAGGATACAAGCAAGTCGTTTTTACACGGCCAATCAAGTCTACGAGTTTCTAGTAGGACGAGGTTATCCTCGCGTCATGTTATTTCAAAATCCTCAGATCGTATCTTTCCAGCAAGGCTAGCCAACCCAGGGGTTCGCGTAGACAGATATCATTCAGCACAGGTCCCTCGTAAGGCCACCTTGCCAAGACATATAATATATAGCAAGAATTAATCGGATACAGTCGTCCGCTCGTTGCAGATGACACAGTATCCATGGAGACCAGCCGGCGCGTCAAGACAATATCTCAAGGCGGCTGGTGTAACACGATCTCGGGATTCTGCCCTCCCCATGCATCTAGTATATTTAGTTGCCTAGTTTAACCCTAGGTGAAATCTTGGACTCACATGCTGTGGCCTGCATGATTATCCTCCTAAAAGTCGTACTCAAGTACGAGTACCCCAAGAGAGGGTCCATGTCAATCAGTATATCAACATGTTCTACCCTCCTTAGTGTAATGCATCATTGCAAATATGCCATGTGGAGTTACGAGTCATTTGTCGAGCATGAACAAGAACTGGGACATTCAGGTACGAGTATCAGGTAGGAACACTTTGTTCACCGGGGTCACATTAGTGCTACGCTCAGGTCAAGTCGTACTCAAGTACGAGTACCCCACGCTCAGGTCAAGCTACGCTCAGGCCAGGCTACGCTCAGGTCAAGCTACGCTCAGGCCAGGCTACGCTCAGGTCAAGCTACGCTCAGGCCAGGCTACGCTCAGGTCAGCGTATGTACTCCATACGACTCCTCCTCAAGGCAGCGTATGAGGTCCATACGACTCCTCATCAAGGCAGCGTATGGGGTCCATACGACTCCTCTTCAAGGCAGCTTATGAAGTCCATACGACTCCTCTTCAAGGCAGCGTATGAGGTCCATACGACTCCTCTTCAAGGCAGCGTATGGGGTCCATACGACTCCTCTTCAAGGCAGCGTATGAGGTCCATACGACTCCTCTTCAAGGTAGAGTATGGGGTCCATACGACTCCTCATCAAGGCAGCGTATGAGATAGACTATGCTGCGCTAAAAAGCGCGCGTAGCTCAGTGGCGTAAGCTAGAAAGCTCGCACACTGCTCACTGTCTTCTCCAAAGCAGCAAGAACTCCATGGTTTGAACCCAAAGCTTCAAAAGTCCATAACTTGGTCAAAATAAGTCCAAATCCAACTTTTCAAAGGTCAAAATTGGGTAGAATAAAATTCTCTACAACATGGAACACTCAAAACTTGAAAATAATGAAATTTGCTAGATCAAAACCAAGAAGATCCGAAAATGGTTAAAACTTAGATCTACAAAAATTAAAGCTTCAAAATAGAAAATTTCAAGTTCTAAACTAGTATAGAATGAGGAGAAGAACACATTTTGACAAATAATTTTGTAAAAAAATATGAACAAAATTTATGGATCCATCTCTTGAGCAAGTTGGCACTTGCCTTGGTTGGTGGAGAAAATAAATGAAAGGAAATAAATAAGAGGAGAGAGAATAAGATGAGTCATATATATAGAATCTTGAACCCAAGGGTTCATGATGAACCAAAGGGTTCAAGATGAACCATTGGTGAACCATGAATAGGTTACCCAAATGAGCCAAAACTGTAGGCCCAAATGCAGAAAATAAATTACGAAATAATATTTTGTCTAATATTTTTGGGAAATGCATGAAGAAATACAGCATAATAAATATCGTATAAATACAAGGTAAATACAATTTATTGGTTTACGTATTAAAATACGTATTCCAGGATCGGGGAGTGACAGTAGAGTAAAAATAAGAAAATATCAGTGGTGTGTATAGGTAGACAGGGTAGGGTCACACCAATTTGGGTTGGGTGTTGGGCCAAGTTGGACAAACTTGGGGCCCAGATTTAATTAAAATAATAATTTTAAACCAAATTAAATCATGGATGAATGGGAGCACAACAGACATCAAATCAGTGGCACGCAAGAGACACGTGCATAGTAGACTCAAAACAGGCCAGGGCCATATATTGGGTCGACTGGATTGGACCGATGTCGGGCCCGAAAATAAAATTGGAAATTAAGTCACGAATTACGGCAGACGATAAATTGGTCTAAATTGACCCAAAAGTTGCGCGAAGCAAATGGAGCACAAGGGAACAAGTTCGAATGGGACACGATATATCAACATGAAGATAATCTCGTCTACTAAAAACTTCAAGAAAAAAGTTTCCAGAGACTAGCATCCCTGATGCTCTAGAAATCCAATTCACGGTAAAGAGCATTTAATGATCAAAATTAATTTAAATCAAAATAAATTATCGAAAAATAATTCATTTAGAAAATTCAAAAATAATCCCGGAAATTTAGGGGGCTTACATCCTACCCACCTTATAAAAAATTTCGTCTTCGAAATTAAAATCATCCAATTGGTCAAGCTAAAATATACAACTGCTATGGCTACAGTACCCCATCTACTATCCTTGTGATCATCAATGTTGTTTCTCTCTACAGGTATTTTAGTTCAGGTTTGTCATGACCCGTTACCCAAATTGTTGGGCCGGGCCGAGGCATGTCCAGCCTACGCTTGGTTAAAGCGTAGTAAGCTGTTCTAAGAATAGACAATAAAGGATCTAAGCAGCTAACAGTTCTAAAATTATATTTAAAGTTCATCACAACACAGCATCTATAAGCGAAGGTAACATAAGCACAAACTTAATAGTACACTTCCAAGTATCTAACTGGAGACAAAGTCTAGTATCCAAATATAAGTACAGACCAAAGTCTAAGTCTCAAAACATATAAAAAATAACTAAGCAAGGTTCCCCGCTGGGGCCTCTTCTGGAGCTAAGGCCAGGTCCTCAATGCAGTACCATAATATCAATCACATAGCATTTCCTTCTCGAAAAGTGAACCTACAACGTTATCCTGTCAGGACGGGAGCAAGTACAACCTCTACAACTAAAGTACTGAATATATAATGAAAGAGATGTACAACAAGAAACATGGTGTGATAAGTCTATAAAATAGAAAATACTGGAAACATGGCCTCATGGTACAACTGGGATCACAGTATCATAGTAACATAGGGAACATGGCATCTCATAGTCTATCATGGCAAGGACACATATGTCATACAGACAGATGTATATGTAATGTTTAAAACTGTAGCAGGTACGTGATCGTCAATAGGTGTACAATGCGCTGTGGCACAATGTAAATAAAATGTACATATGTACAAGTGTACAGGCATAGGTGTACCTCCGTACAGAAATGCTGGATAATGGCCTACGGCACAGTATCATATAGAATAAAACTTTGCTCGGTACGAATAAGGGGGCATGATCACGTACGCTACTAACAGTTTTCCCATAACCCATATTCTAACATATGAGAGATACGAGAACGATATAAAACATGTGAGAGATACTGGGATCGGTATGAAGCACGGTAGGTACTGATAGCAGTATAAAGCATAGTAAAACATGTACTGAGAACCAGTAAGAAACATGTGAAGATATAAGAACTGTCCTAAGCATGGTAGGTACTGAAAGTAATACAATATGTGAAGATTTAACTTGCTACCTCAAGGATCAGTATTTTAACAGGGTTAATACATGTTCTAGCATTAAAAGACAGTAAATGAGTTTGCAGATGTACTTGCCTCGAGCAAAGCAAGAATACTAGTACGAAGATATAGATGTCCGGTGTCCTGTCAATAATGATATACAAACTCAACCTCTAAGTTATGTTCAAGATTACACTAGTGGTGTGACACGACTCCTAACTGGATACTAGCCAAGTGGGAACCTAGCATAAATGTCTAATGTGGAGTGCCACTATACCCAAACTAATTTTCTAGAGTCTTTACACTAGTGCGGGGTGAGGTCCAACACGTCTATAACTCAAAACAACACAAAACTTGCAAGTCGTAACTATTCAATAAATAAATCAAACTGTACAATAAGTTTCAATAATTTTTGAGATAGACAAAAAGCTCAATTATATATAAAATAAAGTATCAAAATGATCCTTGTTAATTATAGAATTTATACTAATTTTTTTGGAATTTATAAACCTTCATAAATATTTATTAAAAATCAGCAAACACAAATATACTGAAAATGAGTTCTGTTTTCCTATTTTTATAAAATACCAAAAGTACTTATTAAATGCTGGAAAAATTATAATAAATTAGCTAAATTAACATAGTATTTAAATACAATTTTTTTCCCAGATTTTTACAGCAATTAAAATATATATAAAAATTCAAAAACAGAAAGTAACAATTTCTGGAAAAATAATTAATTATAAATTAAGTATAATTCATAAGCAAAATCTACAGATGTTATCGGATGATAAAATAAATATCGCCAACGTGTCCAGAACGGTCAAATTAGCTAGGATAGCCTACCCATAAGTCCAATTTAGACACAGGGGCAATACGGTAATTTTGGGTCAAAATGATGTCCGCCGTTGGACACACTTCGTACCGAAAAACATGTCGGGATAGAAGTCTACAAAACCTAGCAAATTATAATTTCACGAATCCAGAATGATGATACGAACCCAACGGTATGTCCGAAATAGGATTCCGATGTGCCATCTCAAAATGACACGTTGAGGCGGACACTTAGTATCCGGTTTGCACGAAAATGCGTGCCGAAGCAAATATCTTCAAAACTCAGCAAATTATATGTCAACAAGTCCAGAATGACGAAACGAACTCAACGGTATATCCGGAATTGGATTCCGATGAGCCGATCTCAAAGTGACCCGTTGACACGAAAAGTGGGACCCGCTTTGCACCAAAATGCGTGCCAGGGTCTACATTCTCCAAATTAAGCAAACTTTATATGAAAACATGCCAGAACGACGCCACGAGTCTACTGGTGGTGTCAGAAATTAAATCCGGAGTCCGGGTTCAAAAATAGAATTTAACAAGTGCAAATTAAAGAATTTGGACGGCCAAATTTGACGTCGAATTCGACCAACCGAACGTGCTTATAATGAAAGGAAACCTAAAGGAGACAGGAAGATGGTTATATCAGCTGGGCACAGGAACTGGTAGCGCGCCAATCGGAGCTGCGGCGGCGGAGTTACGAGCTGACGAAGTCAGCTCCACGAAACTGTCCAAAAACAGTTCAATTTAAACGGTCGACTTGGTGGCCAGTTTTGAGGTATCAAACGACAAAATTAACGGACTAAAATTGAGGAGAGTGAAGTGCTATATACCAAGATTGCGACGGAGCAAAAAGTTTGCCGATCCAACGGTCGGATCTCCCGAAAAACACGTGCGAAGTTGCTGTGACGGAGCGCTATTTTCGAGTTTAAAACTCGCGCGCGCCGACGGAATTCTGTTCAAAATGCACGAATAGCCCATGCGTCGCACCGGGGAAGTGAGCAGTGGCCTGGGGGTGGTCGCCTGGGGGTCGCCGGGGTGTGGAGAGCTCGCGGGGGTGGCGGGCCGGCCATGTGGTGGCACACGGTCACCGCGACAGCGCGCGTGCGCGCGCGCGTACATGTCTGCGGCTGCTGCCGCTGGCGCTGCTGCTGCTGCGCTGCTGTGTGCGAGGACGCGACGACGGCGAACGGCACAGCGGCGGTCGCCGGCGAGGGTGCGGGGTGGTGGACGGTGGTGGTGGTGTTGAAGAGAATGGTGGTGGTGATGGTTGATGATGATGGTAATGGTGATGTTGGTGTGTGGTTGTGAAGAGGAGGAGAGGGGGAGTCGGGGAGGAGCTCGGAAGGAGGAGAGGGAGGAGACGGTGTTGTGGTGGTGTACGTGAGGGTGGAGGAGATCGACAGTGAGGGGAAGATGGGGAGCTGGTGTAGTGAGTGGGAGAGAGAGTTTAATATATTTGTGTGTGTGTGTGAGATTTAATATAAAGAGAGAGAGAGAGAGTGTGTAAGAATAGAGAGAGAGGAGATATTATTTGGAAGGGGGAGAGAGAGAGGTCGGCCACACAAGGAGGGGGGGTGTGAGCTGGTGTGTGGGGAGTGAGGGAGTATAGGTGTAGGTGGAAAGTGAGAGAGAGATGTTTATATATATATATATATATATATATATATATATATATATATATATATATATATATTTTATATATATATATATATATATATATATATATATATATATATATATATATATATATATATATATATATATATATAAAGAGAGATAGAGAGATTTTTTAAATAGGAAAAAAGAGAAAAATTAAGTGGGTTAATTGGACAGTCATGAGACGACAACGTGGAGCTTGGGTTCGGGTTCGGTCGAGCCGGGTCGGGCCAAAATCGGACAGGGGACAATATTCGAATTAAAATGGGTATTTATAATCATGGATAAATAAATAATATACGGAGACTCCAATAAATGGGACACAAGCGTCATGTGGGTAGTAGACTTCGTGTGGGCCATGCCCATACTTTGGATCGACTAGGTTGGATCGATGTCGGGTCCCGAAATTAAATTGAAAAATAAATCAGGTTTTACGGTAGAAAATAAATCGGCCTAAATTGACCCGAAAGTTGTGTGAAGAAAATGAAGCACAAAATAGAGTGTCTGAGTGGGACACGAAGGTCATTGATGGAGAGCGTCTCGAGTAGATCATTTATGAGAAGTTGGTTCTGAGAAAACGACTGGTCTGGTGCTCCTAAATTAAAAGTCACGGTAACGTGCAAACGATGATCAAAGATAAAAGTGGGAATAATTATTCAACGATTAATTGGTCTAAGTTGACCCGAAGTTATGCGATACAAAAAGAGCACAAGGGAACGAATTCAAGTGGGATATGATATATCAAAACGAAGATAATCTTGTCTACTACAAAACTTGTGAAGAGAGTTTACAGAGATTGGCATCCCTGACGCTCCAGAAGTCAAAGTTACGGAAAGGTACATTAATGATCAAAACAATTAAATAATAAAATATTTATCGAAAATAATTCATTTAGAAAATTTTAAAATAGTCCTGAAATTCAGGGGGCTTACATCCTACCCACCTTACAAAAATTTCGTCCTCGAAATTAAAAATCATCCACCAAGTCAGACTATAACACGTAGCTGCTCTGGCTACGATACTCAATCTGCTACCCTTGTAATCATCTCTTCTGTTTCTCTTTACAATCTTTTTGGTTCTGGTTCAACAAAGTCCTTCTATCATAAACTACGTCATATATCGTTTAGAATCTTCCATACTAACATGAAACTTTTATGTATACCCTAAACTATAGGTCATTCTCCGGGCATGTTCATAAGCAAACAATGCTTAATCATCAATCATATTTTCAACCTCAATTGTAAATACTTGATTTCCTTATCATATCCTAAGTATCCTTATTCTATCAATCCACAGGCCCTTTGCATTATTTGTCGCCAATTCTTTCCTACAGTTTCTTCTTGAAATCATACGTTCAATTCTTATCCTTGGCGTAGAGCCTTCTTCTTTTACTCAACAAGTCCTCCGAATATAAATCCTCGATTTCAAAACTCCCGATTTATTAATTACCAATGTACATATGTCTTTGTCTTGTTCTTTATCTTTTTAATCGATATCTTTTCGATCTCGTACGCAATATTATATCTCCTTCTAACTTATTCTATATCATTCCACACATCGATATACCCTCTAATCATATGTAATTAGCTATAGATAACCAACCAAAATTCTACAAATGCTAAATTCTCAAACTGCTAAGCACAAGATTCTAATTCTCAATCCATAGTCATAACAATATAATATCTTATTTCTCCATCTTAGATACCCTATCATCAGGTCATATTATCAATACAATCGTTCTTAATGGTTTCCAAGTCTACTACAGTCAGTCACTTATACTCGTCCTATAAACTTAATCTAACCAATCCCTAGGAAAAGTATTTATCACAATCACACAATACATTTATAGTTATACTACAGGATCAGTTAACAAGGTTTGGCTATTTCGGTCATCTATCAAATAGAAGGTAACAAGACCTAAGACTGGGTCAAGCAATCCATAACAGTGTCCAAACAAGTTAAAGGATCAAGCAAGACATGAAAGTTTATTGGAATATCTCCAAGAATGGTACGAAGACAACAGAATACATAACGAGAAGAATTACCCAAGAGGTTAACGAAGAAGAGTTTAGTCAAGTCATAGGAAAGATGGAACACAAAAATAATTATGTCCAAAAGATAACGCGAAAGCAATCCTATTGGAGAGTCCTAGAGAACCTGTAATCCTAGTTGTAGATGTAGATAAAACAGAGTTAATCAAGACGGGAAAGAATGATAATAAGAATTTATTCTTGCTCATTCGGTCATAACAAAGTGAACTAAGTTAAGATATGATCTGATAACCGTACACGTCTCCTGGAATCATGTTGCCAGAATTTTCGCCACACTAGTAAGTTTATATGCAAGAAACGATAGAGTCATAACTAAGGTATACACCCTATAGTCATATCATCTAGATTCCTTACCACGCTAACCGGTATGGCTGCAAAAAAATCTAAATTCTATGAATAGGATAGTATATCCAAAATTAGGCTCTATGTTTTTGTCATACCAGCTAATATGGCTGCGATAAATTCTAAACTCCATAAATAAAGCAGACGTTTACCTTATCAGGTTATATCACAATTTAATCCACAAAATTTATCACGATGCAAGATCAAAATCAACAACGAAAATCAGAACAACGAATTAAGGAATAGCAAATGGAAACAGGTGAAAACAGATTTCGAGATAAGATTAGAGTGAGATCCTCAGGGGTCATCCCAAGTGTGAAACCCATAGTTTGTAATTATTTATTAAATAATATTTTGGTATAATTATTATTAGTATTTCAAAATTGTTATTATTATTATTATTATTAAATATTCTCGAGTGAAAAAGAATTTCAAAAATTATAATAAATTGGATTTTTGATTTTCAGACCCAGACCCAGGCCCGAGCCCTATTTCCTTCTTAATCTGATTTTGACTTGGTGCTTATAAAAAAAAATAATAAAAAAATAATATATATATATATTAAATACTAGCTGGTCCCGTAGGACCAGTAGACACCAACCCACGAATTGGTTATCACTCCCACCACTACAGCATTCATTTTTTTTCATCTCCTTATAACTCCCAACCCATCAACTCCCCAACTCTCCATCTCCCTCTATTTACTCACCCCCCAATCCCTCCTGTCCACACACGCCACCCCACACTTTCCTTTTATTTTCTCCACTCTTCCATTCTCACATCAGAAGAGAAAGTACTTTGGTTATCAACTCTTTACTCTCTCTTATCTCTCACAAACTCTCATCTCTCTCTCACTCCCCCTCTCTCTGAGTTCCTGGAGAAGAACTCCCGAAACCCTAAACTTCTCTCCGAGCCCAAACCCCCTCCCCAACTCCGGTGATCCCCGCGCGCGCGGCCTCGCGTCCCCGTCGGCGCCCTCTTCCCCGAGTTCGGCCGACCCGAGCCCGCGACCGCCCCGTCGCCATTCCGGCGCGTCTTCCCGTCCGCTCCCCCATTTTCTCTCCGGCGAGGCTGCCCTAGCCGCGCCCTCCGGCCACCCGAGCTCGACGGCGCCCCGCCGTCCGCGCCCCCGACCTCCTCGGCAGCACCCGACGCCGGCGCCGCCCCGCCTGCTCCCCGAGCGCGCCGCTGCCGACCCGCAACCCCGAGGCACCGCTGTCCAGCGCGCACCTCCCCGCGCCGAGCCCGACCGGCCCATCCCCGCGTCAGCGCCCTTCCGGCGTCCGTACCGCTTTCCAGCGGGCCAGATCTGCTCGTGAGCCCCCTCTCCCGCGGACCCTCTCGCTGTTCAGCGCTCTGTGAAGTTTCTGCTGTCCGGATCCGCGGAGCTTCTGCTGTCCGAATGTTGTTTCGGTCTTTCCCAAGCTTTTCTCGCGGCTCCCCGCCAACGAAATTTGGTAAACCCTTGTTTATCATAGTAGTTCGTCCCTCCCGTAGAGTCTGTGATGAGAATCGGTCCCTGGATTCCCTTTGAAAAATCCGGTTAGCTGCGTTATATTTTCGATTAGCTACGTTAGCGTATGTTCCTGTGTTTTATCTGCTGGTTTGGTGTGAATTGGTTGGATTATGGGATTCCCGGACATTTCGGGAAATTCGGTGGATTGGAATTATTTTCTGTGGCTTGGGATTATTTTGGTGGATTTATTTTGTGGGATTATTTTGGATTGGAAATATTTGCAGGTTTTTCGTGGCGCATTTTCCAGTTTTGGGTTTGTCCCGAAATAGAGGAAGTGCTGCCCAAATTTTTATAAAACTATATTTATATTGATTTCAAATTGGCTTTCGAAAATGAATTTCTAAACTGATTTTTCGGGCGACGACCGTACCGGTCTGTGGGCCCCGGCGAAATGCAAACGCACCGGTCCGACCGGACGTTGTGGTATTAGCCGAATTTTGAGGAATGGACCGAGTCTGAGACTCTTAGTTTCATTTTTAATTATTTTATTTAACATTTAGGCTATTTATTATAGTCATTTAATTTCTGCACTTTATTTAATATTTCAGTCATTTTCTCTTATTTAATGTAAAAGAAATTGTACCGGGCATAAGCCCACCCTAGGACCATTAGCTGTGCCACTGTATTGTGTAGCGTAGTTTATTTTATTTTTCTTTTTCTGGTGGATGTGAATTTGGGTGGTTTTGATTAGTCGCGTAATCGTAGATTAGAGCACGATTTACTGATTATTTACGAATCTAGTTAAAATGGATAAAATATTATTAAATAATTAGTTCACGGTTTATCACTAAAAGAAATTGTATTTTTATAAATATATTACAAAACACAAAGTTTTCCAATTGTAATTGATTCTCGTGTATTTCCAAATAAACCAATTAACCGGCTTAATCAACGCACGTAGTTGCGACATAATCGTTAGCTGTAAATTAATACAACATAAAACCTGACTAGGACATGACTACTAGAGATTGCAACTAGCACACTTAGTCTGGTTATTCAAGGATCTAAGTCGAGTTCTCAATTGTAGGAACTCGAAGTTACAACTGACGTTCCTCCTCGGTACCGACTCGTCTTTCCAGTCAATCTAATACAAGGCAAGTTTCGAATTGTGTATTCCTGTATTTTATTTAGTAAAGTTAAGATGCATGTTAAACCACACTGCTGGCACGGAACTCTACCGACTGTTACTGTTACTGAATCTGGGACTGGGGGAATAGTGTAGACGTTTATGACCAAAGCCCCTACTGAACTGACTGTGTTAGCTTACCCCTCTCACACACGGGGATAAGCCATATCGTATCGCTAGGATACTACTGCTCAACCCAAGCCGGTCATAAACGTTTGCATATTCAAAACACACTGAACTGTTTTAAACTGCTGAAAATTGTTATTTTAAACTGTTTATCCTGCACTTTCCAATTACTATTTAAGATATGAGATGCATATTTCGTTCTTGCTCCCTCCTGACTGGAGACAACATTTTAGGTATCACTGAGGATGAAGAGCTATACTATAATAGCTATTATGACCCGGTTCTCTACCCTGCGACGATACCGGAGCCGTCTCTAGAGGACGCTGATCCTGGGACTACAGAACCAGATGTTTAGATAGTTTTCTTTTCTGCATTTTCTTCTTTATTTGGAGTTTGTAGTTTTATTTCAATATTTCCCTTCCAGTTGTATTTTTGAATATTTTTTTAAACAAAGTTTCAAATTCTGAATAGAACAGTTGTGACAAATGTACTTGTGTTGTTGTGAATACCTGCAATGGAACAGCTTACTGCCGCCGTCTCACCACGGTGCAGGCTGGGCATGGTCTGGTTCGACCCATTAACTTGGGATCGGGTCGTGACATATTTTTAGTGGTGGCCCATGCAGGTCCACAACAACAACTTAGGAAAACCTATCTAGAAACAATTAGAACACTAGAACATTGATTTGTCACGACATAGGTCCGATTCATATATAAATAAATATTTTTGCTTGATTATAGACCGGTAGGCTACCTTGCTTATGTGTGCGTTCTAAACCTTCCAGAGAATGACCGCTGACCAAATCCAGCTGGCGATGAGGTGTTATCTCCGGATCATACCCCATCTCCTCAACCAAGTTTAGGGTCTTTTCCCTCGCGGCTGTTTGACTGTCCTCATAGTACATCCAGTGAAGTTTTCCCTACACTGGCAATTCCTACCTCATCTCAAACTGAGTTGCATTTCCTTGGTGGAGTATTCATTTTGTTGCTCCACCAGTACCAGCAATCATCTTCCAAATGGTTGTTTTATTTCAAGAAATCCTGGAGTTCCAGAAAGCTCAAGATAAAGCCCAGCAGGAACAGAAGAATATCACGAGAGAAGACATGAATAACGTCATGATGTAGCCTTAGTTATCCCCAACCAAGTTAGAGCAGAACTTTTGTCCTAGGAAGGATACCCCTGAATCTAGAAGATATTTGGGTCCCATCAAGTACTCTACTTTTTGGCAGCCTTGTCGTAAGAAGCTATGGGTTTGTAACTAATGCAAGAGGCCTGGTCATCAGGCCGTTAGTTGCCGCAAGAGATTGGGACAATGTTTGGCATGTGGATCTGCTGAACATCGGGTAAAGGATTGTCCCTTATCTTTCTATCAAACCAGAGCTCATATCCCAGCAACACCTGTTAGGCCACAACCTAGGGACCCTCTTCCTATCCAGCAGACCCTGCCCTTACAATGAGGCGTAATGCATACTCGAGGTTCATAGAAAAGAAAGCAGTTGGAGACTGCTCATACAAGAGCCAGAACCATGAGGAATAGTACCTAGAACCGCTGTATAGCATCATCTTTTTGGATGTCCTTAGTTCAATCATAAGAGTTTTGCTGTAATTCTCCACAGGGATAGAAGTTTTTGTTACACCCTTTTGGCAGATGTTTTCCTGATAGTCTCCCCGGATTATCCCAGATCTAGATATAGGATTCACCCTTGACCTAGTCCCCGGCTCTTTCCCTAAATTCTAAAGGATGTTACAGAGTCAACCCGAAGGTGGCCAAGAAGATGAAGGACCAGATCAATAAAGGCTCTAGGATTTATCAGAGTGGAACTTTACCTTAGGGAGTATCTATCTTGTTTGTGCCCAGAAGGTTGGAACAAACGGATGTGCATCAATTACCAGACACTAAAGAACAAGTACTTTCTGCCCGGATCGAGGATCTGTTTGATCTGGTTGTGTGGAATTAAGGTGTTTTGAAGTTTGACTTAAGATTTGACTACCATTAAATCAAAATCAGGAAAGAGGACATTTCCAAGACGACGTTTAAACACCATGTATGGGTAGTTTTCTCTGGTCAGGACGTTAGACTGACAAATACTACTGCTATGTTCATGAATCTCATGAACAAAGATTTTCAGGAGTATTTGAATATGTTTATCTTCTCCATAGATAAACATTCTGATATACTTGAAGACTGAAGAAGTGCATAAGGAACACCTGAGGAAATTTTGGAAACTTTGAGGAAAAAGAAGTTTATGGTAAGTTATCTGAACGTGGATTGTTGACAAGGTAGACTTTTGGCCATGTTGTCAGGAGAAGAAATTTCGATGGAAGATAGCTGTTGTTGAAGAGTGATATACCCCAAGTTCAATTCGGAAGGTTCTTGAACTTGGCCGGCTACTATCAGAAGTTCGTGAAGGATTTTGCCAAGATTGCTGAGCCAATGACGAAGCTCACCTGGAAGAATGAAGAGTTCATCTGAACGAAAAGTTTGCCAGATGGCATTGAGGAGCTGAAGAAGAGACTTACCACTACACCAATCCTTGTGCTACCCGCAGGAACCGGTGGGTTCTCAATTTACAGTAATGCCTCTGGAAGAGGACTGGGTTGCGTTCTTCAACAACATGGGAAAGTAATTGCTTACACGTGTAGGCAACTACAGACTCATGAGAAGAATCATCCCACGCCTAATTTGAAATTTGCTGCAATTATCTTTACTTTGAAGCTATGGAAGCATGATTTTTATGGAAAGGGAGTGAAATATATACGGACTACAAAAGTCTGAAATATGTCTTCACTCAGAAAGGGCTGAATGTTAGACTAAGAAAATGGCTGAAGCAGAAGGATTTCGACATCAACCTGCAGTACCATTCAGGTAAGGCTAATGTGGTCGCTGATGCACTTAGTCGATACTGATGGCGAAGTTCTTAACCAAGGACTAGCACCTGCTAGAAGACATCGAGAAGTTTGGACTGGAGATTATGCTGCCTGGAAATGGAAGGAAGAAGCTGGATGCTGATTCAGGGTGATGAAGTTACAAATGAGCTCGAGTCTGATGGACAAAGTCAAGGAGACTCAGTTTCAAGACGAGACACTTTGCAAACTTAGAGATCAAGTGTTGGCAGGAACACTTGAAGGTTTCTCAAATCGCCAATAATGGAGCTCGGAAGAATGGTACGAGGCTTTTTGTACTATCTGGCGAACTGAGGAACGAACTAATGCAAGAAGCGCACCAGTATTCCATACATCCTAGCAATACGTATTGGGATATGCGTACTATTATTGGGTAGTATGGAATGAAGAAGGATGTATTCAGAATTGAGGTTAGATGTTTTATTTGTTAACAAGTGAAGGCTAGTCGACAGAGACCCGCAGGGCTTCTACAGTCGTTGGGCATTCCGGACCGGAAGTAGGAGCACATAACGATGGACTATGAGTAAGGATTACCTTGTTCCCAAGGAGGGAAGGGCACCAATTGGATTTTAGTAAACCGACTGACTAAGTCTGCACACTTTATTTCCCTTCAAAGTTGGTTATCCATTAAGAAGTGGGCAGCATTTTACGGGAAGCACATCTACCGGATTCATGGAGTACCGCGGGACGAGCAATCAGACAGGTCAATCCAGACGCTTGAAGATGTATTGAGATTTTGCGTCTTGGAATTTGGTAGGTCTTGGGAAGACCAAATTGCATTTGGGTGAAGTCTTTTTCCTACCAGAGGAACAATCAGTTTTGACGGAGCTGGAAATTGAGGCCAGATACATCAGGCCATTTGAAGTTTAAGACGAGTTGGAAGTAGCGTACCAGTTAGCTCTAACAGCTAATCTTGAGGGTGTGCAACGTCTTCTACGTCACAGCTCAGACACTACATTCCGGATCCGAGTCCCATATTGGATAATTCAGAGCTGAAGATTGGAATCAACCTTTTCAGTGCCAGAGAAACCAGTTGCAAGTGTAGTCAGAAGTGAGAAGAAGATCAGATTTTGAACCATCATTTAAACTCCTACTTCTTATCTTTTCGTTCTAGACTTGACTGATGCTGCTAAGATAGCCTAGTTTTGCAAGCTATTTTTATCAAGCTTGATCATGACGGTATTTTATTGGGTGCACCCACTAATATATTGTCTAATCAGGACCGGTGCATGATGGTCTGATCAACCTCGTGTACTTTGGTTCGCTTTTGTATTTTTTTTCTACATGGATGATATCATAAATAAAAACTTGTCCCTAAACCGTCTCATCCACGACTGCCTTGGAAATTCTTATGGTTGGATCTGAGTTACGGGCGCAGTACCCGTACATGTTTGTCTTTTCTACCCTACCTTTAAATTTCGAGGACGAAATTTTCTAAGGAGGGAAGATTGTGAAACCCATAGTTTGTAATTATTTATTAAATAATATTTTGGTATAATTATTATTAGTATTTCAAAATTGTTATTATTATTATTATTATTATTATTATTAAATATTCTCGAGTGAAAAAGAATTTCGAAAATTATAATAAATTGGATTTTTGATTTTCGGACCCAGACCCAGGCCCGAGCCCTATTTCCTTCTTAATCTGATTTTGACTTGGTGCTTATAAAAAAAAATAATAAAAAAATAATATATATATATATATATATATTAAATACTAGCTGGTCCCGTAGGACCAGTAGACACCAACCCACGAATTGGTTATCACTCCCACCACTACAGCATTCATTTTTTTTCATCTCCTTATAACTCCCAACCCATCAACTCCCCAACTCTCCATCTCCCTCTATTTACTCACCCCCCAATCCCTCCTGTCCACACACGCCACCCCACTCTTTCCTTTTATTTTCCCAACTCTTCCATTCTCACATCAGAAGAGAAAGTACTTTGGTTATCAACTCTTTACCCTCTCTTATCTCTCACAAACTCTCATCTCTCTCTCACTCCCCCTCTCTCTGAGTTCCTGGAGAAGAACTCCTGAAACCCCAAACTTCTCCACGAGCCCAAACCCCCTCCCCAACTCCGGTGATCCCCGCGCGCGCGGCCTCGCGTCCCCGTCGGCGCCCTCTTCCCCGAGTTCGGCCGACCCGAGCCCGCGACCGCCTCGTCGCCATTCCGACGCGTCTTCCCGTCCGCGCCCCCATTTTCTCTCCGGCGAGGCTGCCCTAGCCGCGCCCTCCGGCCACCCGAGCTCGACGGCGCCCCGCCGTCCGCGCCCCCGACCTCCTCGGCAGCACCCGACGCCGGCGCCGCCCCGCCTGCTCCCCGAGCGCGCCGCTGCCGACCCGCGACCCCGAGGCACCGCTGTCCAGCGCGCACCTCCCCGCGCCGAGCCCGACCGGCCCATCCCCGCGTCAGCGCCCTTCCGACGTCCGCGCCGCTTTCCAGCGGGCCAGATCTGCTCGCGAGCCCCCTCTCCCGCGGACCCTCTCGCTGTCCAGCGCTCTGTGAAGTTTCTGCTGTCCGGATCCACGGAGCTTCTGCTGTCCGAATGTCGTTTCGGTCTTTCCCAAACTTTTCCCGCGGCTCCCCGCCAACGGAATTTGGTAAACCCTTGTTTATCATAGTAGTTCGTCCCTCCCGTAGAGTCTATGATGAGAATCGGTCCCTGGATTCCCTTTGGGAAATCCGGTTAGCTGCGTTATATTTTCGATTAGCTACGTTAGCGTATGTTCCTGTGTTTTATCTGCTGGTTTGGTGTGAATTGGTTGGATTATGGGATTCCCGGACATTTCGGGAAATTCGGTGGATTGGAATTATTTTCTGTGGCTTGGGATTATTTTGGTGGATTTATTCTGTGGGATTATTTTGGATTGGAAATATTTGCAGGTTTTCCGTGGCGCATTTTCCAGTTTTGGGTTTGTCCCGAAATAGAGGAAGTGCTGCCCAAATTTTTACAAAACTATATTTATATTGATTTCAAATTGGCTTTCGAAAATAAATTTCTAAACTGATTTTTCGGGCGACGACCGTACCGGTCTGTGGGCCCCGGCAAAATACAAACGCACCGGTCCGACCGGACGTTGTGGTATTAGCCGAATTTTGAGGAATGGACCGAGTCTGAGACTCTTAGTTTCATTTTTAATTATTTTATTTAACATTTAGGCTATTTATTATAGTCATTTAATTTCTGCACTTTATTTAATATTTCAGTCATTTTCTCTTATTTAATGTAAAAGAAATTGTACCGGGCATAAGCCCACCCTAGGACCATTAGCTGTGCCACTGTATTGTGTAGCGTAGTTTATTTTATTTTTCTTTTTCTGGTGGATGTGAATTTGGGTGGTTTTGATTAGTCGCGTAATCGTAGATTAGAGCGCGATTTACTGATTATTTACGAATCTAGTTAAAATGGATAAAATATTATTAAATAATTAGTTCACGGTTTATCACTAAAAGAAATTGTATTTTTATAAATATATTACAAAACACAAAGTTTTCCAATTGTAATTGATTCTCGTATATTTCCAAATAAACCAATTAACCGGCTTAATCAACGCACGTAGTTGCGACATAATCGTTAGCTGTAAATTAATACAACATAAAACCTGACTAGGACATGACTACTAGAGATTGCAACTAGCACACTTAGTCTGGTTATTCAAGGATCTAAGTCGAGTTCTCAATTGTAGGAACTCGAAGTTACAACTGACGTTCCTCCTCGGTACCGACTCGTCTTTCCAGTCAATCTAATACAAGGCAAGTTTCGAACTGTGTATTCCTGTATTTTATTTAGTAAAGTTAAGCTGCATGTTAAACCACACTGCTGGCACGGAACTCTACCGACTGTTACTGTTACTGAATCTGGGACTGGGGGAATAGTGTAGACGTTTATGACCAAAGCCCCTACTGAACTGACTGTGTTAGCTTACCCCTCTCACACACGGGGATAAGCCATATCGTATCGCTAGGATACTACTGCTCAACCCAAGCCGGTCATAAACGTTTGCATATTCAAAACACACTGAACTGTTTTAAACTGCTGAAAATTGTTATTTTAAACTTTTTATCCTGCACTTTCCAATTACTATTTAAGATATGAGATGCATATTTCGTTCTTGCTCCCTCCTCACTGGAGACAACATTTTAGGTATCACTGAGGATGAAGAGCTATACTATAATAGCTATTATGACCCGGTTCTCTACCCTGCGACGATACCGGAGCCGTCTCTAGAGGACGCTGATCCTGGGACTACAGAACCAGATGTTTAGATAGTTTTCTTTTCTGCATTTTCTTCTTTATTTGGAGTTTGTAGTTTTATTTCAGTATTTTCCTTCCAGTTGTATTTCTGGATTTTTTTTTAAACAAAGTTTCAAATTCCGAATAGAACAGTTGTGACAAATATACTTGTGTTGTTGTGAATACCTGCAATGGAACAGCTTACTGCCGCCGTCTCACCACGGTGCAGGCTGGGCATGGTCCGGTTCGACCCATTAACTTGGGATCGGGTCGTGACACCAAGGGTACTAAATTGGTCAAAATGGTAACCCACTGAATTTCAAACAAGATACTAAATACAGTTAACGGTCCTATGCTGTGATGAGTTCTCCTATGTTGCAATCCTAAAAATCCTCTAGGTGTTCTAAATGTTATTCCTAGTGTTAATAAGTTGTCCTAAATCCTAATTGCAGGCATGTTTGGTGTAACCAAACAATTTAAGTCTGGACCTGCATGGGCCGCCACTAAAAACATGTCACGACCTGTTACCCAAATTGTTGGGCCGGGCCGAGCCATGTCCAGCCTACGCTTGGTTAAAGCGTAGTAAGCTGTTCTAAGAATAGACCATAAAGGATCTAAGCAGCTAATAGTTCTAAAATCATATTTAAAGTTCATCACAACACAGCATCTATAAGCGAAGGTAACATAAGCACAGACTTAATAATACACTTCCAAGTGTCTAACTGGAGACAAAGTCCAGTATCCAAATATAAGTACAGGCCAAAGTCTAAGTCTTAAAACACATGAAAAATAACTAAGCAAGGTTCTCCCCTGGGGCCTCTTCTGGAGCTAAGGCCAGGTCCTCAATGCAGTACCATAATATCAATCACATAGCATTTCCTTCTCGAAAAGAGAACCTACAACGTTATCCTGTCAGGACGGGAGCAAGTACAACCTCTACAACTAAAGTACTGAATATATAATGAAAGAGATGTACAACAAGAAACATGGTGTGATAAGTCTATAAAACAAGAAATACTGGAAACATGGCCTCATGGTACAACTGGGATCACAGTATCATAGTAACATAGAGAACATGGCATCTCATAGTCTATCATGGCAAGGACACATATGTCATACAGACAGATGTATATATAATGTTTAAAACTGTAGCATGTACGTGATCGTCAATAGGTGTACAATGCACTATGGTACAATGTAAATAAAATGTACATATGTACAAGTGTACAGGCATAGGTGTACGTCCGTACAGAAATGCTGGGTAATGGCCTACGGCACAGTATCATATAGAATGAAACTTTGCTCGGTACGAATAAGGGGGCATAATCACGTACGCTACTAACAGTTTCCCCATAACCCATATTCTAACATGTGAGAGATACGAGAACGATATAAAACATGTGAGAGATACTGGGATCGGTATGAAGCACGGTAGGTACTGATAGCAGTATAAAGCATAGTGAAACCTGTACTGAGAACCAGTAAGAAACATGTGAAGATATAAGAACTTTCCTAAGCATGGTAGGTACTGAAAGTAATACAACATGTGAAGATTTAACTTGCTACCTCAAGGATCAGTATTTTAACAGGGTTAATACATGTTCTAGCATTAAAAGACAGTAAATGAGTTTGCAGATGTACTTGCCTCGAGCAAAGCAAGAATACTAGTACGAAGATATAGATGTCCGGTGTCCTGTCAATAATGATATACAAACTCAGCCTCTAAGTTATGTTCAAGATTACACTAGTAGTGTGACACGACTCCTAACTGGATACTAGCCAAGTGGGAACCTAGCATAAATGTCTAATGTGGAGTGCCACTATATCCAAACTAATTTTTTAGAGTCTTTACCCTAGTGCGGGGTGAGGTCCAACACGTCTATAACTCAAAATAACACAAAACTTGCAAGTTGTAACTATTCAATAAATAAATCAAACTGTACAATGAGTTCCAATAATTTTTGATATAGACCAAAAGCTCAATTATATATAAAATAAAGTATCAAAATGATCCTTGTTAATTATAGAATTTATACTAATTTTTCTGGAATTTATAAGCCCTCATAAATATTTATTAAAAATCAGCAAACACAAATATACTGAAAATGAGTTCTGTTTTCCTATTTTTATAAAATACCAAAAGTACTTATTAAATGCTGGAAAAATTATAATAAATTAGCTAAATTAACATAGTATTTAAATACAATTTTTTTCCCAGATTTTTACAGCAATTAAAATATATATAAAAATTCAAAAACAGAAAGTAACAATTTCTGAAAAAATAATTAATTATAAATTAAGTATAATTCATAAGCAAAATCTACAGATGTTGTCGGATGATAAAATAAATATCGCCAACGTGTCCAGAACGGTCAAATTAGCTAGCATAGCCTACCCATAAGTCCAATTTAGACACAGGGGCAAAACGGTAATTTTGGGTCAAAATGATATCCGTCGTTGGACACACTTCGCACCGAAAAACGTGTCGGGATAGAAGTCTACAAAATCTAATAATTTATATGTCCACGAATTCAGAATGATGATACGAACCCAACGGTATGTCCGAAATAGGATTCCGATGTGCCGATCTCAAAATGACACGTTGACGCGGACACTTAGTATCCGCTTTGCATGGAAATGCATGCCGGAGCAAATGTCTTCAAAACTCAGCAAATTATATGTCAACGAGTCCAGAATGACGATACGAACTCAACGGTATATCCGAAATTGGATTTCGATGAGCCGATCTCAAAGTGACCCGTTGACACGAAAAGTGGTACCCACTTTGCACCGAAATACGTGCCAGGGCCCACGTTCTCCAAATCAAGCAAATTTTATATGAAAACATGCCAGAACGACGCCACGAGTCTACTGGTGGTGTCAAAAATTGAATCCGGAGTCCCGGGTTCAAAAATAAAATTTAACAAGTACAAATTAAAGAATTCGGACGGCCAACTTTGGCATCGAATTTGACCAACCGAACGTGCTTATAATGAAACGAAACCTAAAGGAGACAGGAAGATGGTTATACTAGCTGCGCACAGGAATAGGTAGCGTGCCAACCGGAGCTGCGACGGCGGAGTTACGAGCTGATGAAGTCGGCTCCACGAAACTGTCTAAAAATAGTTCAATTTAAACGGTCAACTTGGTGGCCAGTTTTGAGGTATCAAACGACAAAATTAACGGACGAAAATTGAGGAGAGTGAAGTGCTATATACCGAAATTGCGACGGAGCAAAAAGTTTGCCAATCCAACGGTATAATCTCCCGAAAAACACGTGCGAAGTTGCTGTGACGGAGCGTTATTTTCGAGTTCAAAACTCGCGCGCGCCGACGGGATTCCGTTCAAAATGCACGAATAGCCTATGAGTCGCGCCGGAAAAGTGAGCAGTGGCCTGGGGGTGGTCGTCTGGGGGTCGCCGGGGTGTGGAGAGATCGCGAGGGCGGCAGGCCGGCCACGTGGTGGCGCAAGGCCACCGTGGCAGCGCGCGTGCATGTCTGCGGCTGCTGCTGCGCTTCTGTGTGCGGGGGCGCGGCGACGGTAAGCGGCGCAGCGGCGGTCGCCGGCGAGGGTGCGGCGTGGTGGACGGTGGTGGTGGTGTTGAAGAGAATGGTGGTGGTGATGGTTGATGATGATGGTAATGGTGATGTTGGTGTGTGGTTGTGAAGAGGAGGAGAGGGGGAGTCGGGGAGGAGCTCGGGAGGAGGAGAGGGAGAAGATGGTGTTGCAGTGGTGTACGTGAGGGTAGAGGAGATCGACAGTGAGGGGGAGATGGGGAGCTGGTGTAGTGAGAGGGAGAGAGAGTTTAATATATTGGTGTGTGTGTGTGATTTAATATAAAGAGAGAGAGAGAGTGTGTATAAGAATAGAGAGAGAGGAGATATTATTTGAAAGGGGGAGAGAGAGAGGTCGGCGACACAAGGAGGGGGGTGTGAGCTGGTGTGTGGGGAGTGAGGGAGTGTAGGTGTAGGTGAAAAGTGAGAGAGAGATGTTTATATATATATATATATATATATATATATATATATATATATATATATATATATATATATATATATAAAGAGAGATAGAGAGATATTTTTAAATAGGAAAAAAAGGAAAATTAAGTGGGGTACTTGGACAGTCATGAGAGGACAACGTGGAGCTTGGGTTCGGGTTCGGTCGGGCCGGGTCGGGCCAAAATCGGACATGGGGCAATATTCGAATTAAAATGGGTATTTATAATCATGGGTAAATAAATAATATACGGGGACTCCAATAAATGGGACACAAGTGTCATGTGGGTAGTAGGCTTCGTGTGGGCTATGCCCATACTTTGGGTCGACTAGGTTGGATCGATGTCGGGTCCCGAAATTAAATTGAAAAATAAATCAGGTTTTACGGTAGAAAATAAATCGGCCTAAATTGACCCGAAAGTTGTGCGAAGAAAATGAAGCACAAAATGGAGTGTCTGAGTGGGACACGAAGGTCATTGGTGGAGAGCGTCTCGAGTTGATCATTTATGAGAAGTTGGTTCTGAGAAAACGACTGGTCTGGTGCTCCTAAATTAAAAGTCACGGTAACGTGCAAACGATGATCAAAGATAAAAGTGGAAATAATTATTCAACGATTAATTGGTCTAAGTTGACCCGAAGTTGCGCGATACAAAAAGAGCACAAGGGAACGAATTCAAGTGGAACATGATATATCAAAACGAAGATAATCTTGTCTACTACAAAACTCGTGAAGAGAGTTTACAGAGATTGGCATCCCTGACGCTCCAGAAGTCAAAGTTACGAAAAGGTACATTAATGATCAAAACAATTAAATAATAAAATATTTATCGAAAATAATTCATTTAGAAAATTTTAAAATAGCCCTGAAATTCAGGGGGCTTACAAGGTTCAACAAGCTTCTTCCATAAGAACTATGTCATTTTACCCCTTAGAATCTTCATATCAATAAGAACCTTTACATATACTCTAAAATATAGGTCATCCTCGAGATACTATATATCAGCAATACTTGGCCATCAACCAAAATTCCAATCTCAATAGCAATTTGTTTGTTTCCTTATCCCGTCCTAAGTATCTTTATCCTATTAATCACAAGCTCCATGAAATTATACATTCAAAACCTATTCTTGGCATTGAGACTTATCTCTTTTTACTCAAGAACTCATGAATATAAACCCTCAAATTCAAACTCTTAATTCATTTACCGATTTATTTATTACCCATGTACATATGTCCTTGT
The DNA here is from genome assembly GCA_029216955.1 of Iris pallida. Taxonomy (NCBI): domain Eukaryota; kingdom Viridiplantae; phylum Streptophyta; class Magnoliopsida; order Asparagales; family Iridaceae; genus Iris; species Iris pallida. Next base: position 7,113,119 of record JANAVB010028196.1, on the reverse strand, counting down.
TTTGTTCCTGCTATCTTTCGATCTTGCATGCAATGTTATCTTCCTCTATTTCATTCTACATATCGATCTATCCTCCAATCATAAGTAAATGGCTTGTAGATAACCAATAATCACTTGGTCATTAAAGTCCTATAATGCTCAACCCTCGAACCTAAGCACAAGATTCTAGTCCTTAATCCGTAGTCACAAAATATAATATTTTATTACTCCATCTTAGATACCTTATCATCAATCTATACTATCAAACTAATCGTCCTTAATGGTTTCTAAGTCCACTATAGTCAGTCACTCATATCTGTCCTATAAGCTCAACCCAATGAATCCCCAAGAAAAATATACGCATCATAATCACACATAAACATATTACAGTTACACTACATAATCTGTTAACAAGGTCTGGCTATCCAATCATCAAAAATAGAAGGTAACAAGGGCCTAAGACTGGGTCTAACAATCCATATCAATATTCAAGCAAGGTAAGGGTCAAGCAAGACAGGAAAGATTGTCGAAATATTTCCAAGAATAGTACGAGGCCAAACGAGATGCATAGGACGTAGTCGAAGTAAAACTCAAGAACCATATACCTCCGTAATTATGTCACATGAAGTTACTATCGCGCTAGTGTGCATCTTGCTGCGATTAACTTCCTTGTTCCATAATACGACGGATGGCTGCAGTGCACAGCTGCTACGTCAGATAATATAGGTTCCTGAACTTAACTTGGCCAAATCCGTGAAATATTTCCAAACAATTTTTTTTTGCAAAATAAAGGAGAAGATGTTAGTCAAAATGCTTAGGGAGTGGTCCAAGTAAAATTCGAGAAACATATTTAACCATGATGCCGTTATCCGAAGTCATGCCTCGTCAGTATTTCTCTGGATACAAACTCCCGATTCCGTAATACAAGGATAATTTACTTTTCGAACCTTTCCTGAATCAACCCATGAGGCACTTTCAACAATTATCGAGAAGGACAAGAAGAATTACCCAAGTGGTTAGCGAAGAAGAGTTTAGTCAAATCATATGAAGATGGAACACAACAATCATGTTGAGAAAATCCTAATTGTGGCTGTAGATAGACAGAGTTAACCAAGACGGTGAAGAATAATGATAAGAATTTGTTCTTGCTCATCCGGTCATAACGAAGTGATCCGATTTAAGACACAGTCTGATAACCATACACGTCTTCCTGAAATTATGTTGCCGAAATTTTTGTCACGCCAGTACGTATAGCTGCAATAAACGATGGAGTCCATAACTGTCACGCCCCGCTCCCGTAGGAGCAATCGTCCTCGCTAAGGCGTGATGTCGCACGAGCCTAGATTGCGCTCGTGCAAGGTAGTTCCATAACGGCCGATTACATCGGCGACGACGGGGTCGTCGCACAGAATTTCCAAGCAGAAACATTGAAATATGCAGCGGAAATTTAGAACAAGTACACATGAACACAAGTCACTCAAAAGAAGCTCTTTATTGATATTGAATACAAGATTATATTTGTGGGCGCAAGGCCAAATTACAAGTCTCTCGTGCTCACTTTTCTCTCATTTTACAATTTACTTTGCTCTCTCTCATCTCTCGATATAATACTTGAATCCAGCGGAAGCTTCGGAAGGCGATGTCCATACATTATGTCCTGTACAAGTCTTCAATCAACACAGCCGCACGCTTCGAATCGCCAAGGAACTCCGTGCCTCGACGCATCCCAGCGAGCTCTACGCCACGAGCTTCTACTTGTGCCTGCACATGAAACACTGTGTGGGTGTCAGTACTCAACTGTACTGGTGGAGTGAGCTCCTCGTCCACCCATACAAAACCTACACATTTTATTTACTTTGTGCAACATAAACCCTTTTTACGATTGTCTTTCTATTCTTGCCTTAGGATCAGTTTTAGGACCGACGTCTTTGCATTACTTGTGTCTAAGGACCATCCCGTGCTTGCACGACGACGTTAACTCATACTTTTGCCTTAGACCCTTCTCGTGCCAATAACGTTAACCTATCAAGTCGTGTTTGCCTTACGGCCATAATCAGAGACGCAACTACACGAAGGACTCCATTTCCTTGCCTCTAGACCTTTCTCGTGCTTGCATTGTCGACGCACCGACTTATACTTGTCTTTCGTGCCAAACTCTGGGACGTAACGACTCGGTCGTGCCATGAACTCGATTCGTGCTTCAATATCTCCGAGGCAGTGCCTCTTCGCTTAGTCTCGCCTATACTTGTGTTGTGACAAAGCGGTCGTGCCTCATGTTTCGAGGTCGTGCCCAACAACTCAACGTAATTTCAACCAACTTGTCCTACGGCCCTTCTTGACTTAACTCGCAACATCTCAAGCCTAATACATGCAACTCTATGCCAACGACTTAACACTCGATGTCACATCTCGTGCCAAAGCACGCCGCCTTCGTTATAGCCAAATCTTAGGCCCAAACATTGTGTCTTCTAACTGCATACACATTCAACCCAATCCAAAGGCACACACGCGGATTGTCGCCCGTGCCGACACATCTATATGAATGGTCACTGGCATTAACTAGCCATCGTGGACATAGCCTGGTAATACGGGACCCTTGCAACGCACGTAGCGAGCCCCGATGCAAGTCCTCGTCTTATCGATTGCCTATTACCCAGCTCGGCTATAACCTGTTTCTTCCTAGGCCGAGTCGGTCCCGTGGCCCCGGGTTGCCGCTCGAAGAAACCATCGCCCTTGTCGACAAGTTGTCCATGACCACGCGCCTATGCTAACTTCTAGACTTAATGTAATGCATGGTCTCATCATCATCATTTAGCTACTTTGCTTTACTCTTTTCATACTTCCTTTGCAGAGCCCAAACCAGGGTTGCCTCGGCGACTGAACCACAGTCCCGACATATTTTCTCTCGGCGACTAACCATCGCTTAGACTTAACATTCTTTGAACTCAGGGAACAGCTACTGCATAGCCTTCCAACTTAACTTGATCATAACGTGTTTCCTTAAGTATCAACAGACCGTGGCCAACTTTCCACTGAACCAACCGTGGCTCGTGCCTTAAACCGACTCGTGTTCTACGCAACACTATCGCCCAAGTCGTACTTCATATGACGAGCCTTGAGATCGTGGGACTATTTATCTCGACAACCGCAGAATGAGCGGGACAACACTTGGAATGACTTAGGTCGACCGGCATAACTTTGCCTAACTTACTCAAGCCTACAACTTAACCCGAGGGACGAGCAAAGGCAATGCCAAGCCTTGTATTTCGGAAACGTGCATGCTTTATCGAGCATTTACGCGGGTGACGCCTATGACTTAGGCAAGTTTATAGTTTGTGTCGAAGACCAACTTTCCTTCTCCCAAGCCACGGGACAAAGGACCGAGTGTCATTTTCAAAGCACGCCGTACACCAACTCTAGGCCGACCGTGGGACATTTTCCATTTCTAACTCATTTTGACCCATAGGAATTATTCCCTTAGCTATGTGGATTCGTCTATTTTATTATTAAGCCTACTTGTGCAAGTTGAAAACATGATTATTATGTGAAGGCAAAGATGAGGCAAGTTCACCGAAACTGCCCCACCTGGGCGAGCGGTCGCCTTGACCGAGCGATGTCTTCGAGTAGCCGTTGCAAGGCTAAGTCCGAACGCCGTCGGCGTTTCGATTCCTCCGATTGACTTTGCGGGACGGGGCACTACAATAACTACGGTATACACCCTATAATTTTGTCATCTAGATTCCTTACCACGCCAACCGGTATGGCTACAAGAAAATCTAAATTCCATAACTAGGATAGTATATCCAACATCAGGCTCCACGTCCCTGTCGTGCTAGCTAGTATGGCTGCGATAAATTCTAAACTCCATAAATAAAGTAGACATTTATCGTCCTCATCAAATAAGTTTATCAGAACATCTTAACTCAATTCATAAAAACTGATTTTAGATACAAAATCAAAGTCAACAACGAACGAACATCCAGATTCAAAATTCAACGACGAATCAAGGATAAGTAATTGGAAACTAGCAAAAACAGATTTCGAGACAGGATTTAGGAAAAGTTCTCAGAAGAAGTCCCAAAGGTACTATCTAGGTCAAGATTGAAAGTTCTGGAATATAATCTAAAGAATCTCAACCTTGATATAAGATTGGTAAATCATATTTGATTCTCAACCTAGAGGATATATAAGTTCAACTTATACCTTCCCTCTGGGATCCACAACTCATCCCAAGAAAGAATAAAGTTTGATACTGACAATATTTCAGAAATCGAGACGAATAGAAACAAGTGGAAAGATTTGAAAAGCTTTTGAAATAAGATTCCCAGGGGTCATCTCTGGAATCTACCAAGAGTCCTAATATGTGACTGAGTACCAAATTCCTAAAATATTCCCTGACTCAACCTTAATCCTAGGACAGGCTCGTAGTAGTACAGATAAGCTCAAGTACCATCACGACTTCGCATTAATTGCAAAGACTGGCCTGCATGGGCCACCACAAAAACGTGTCACGACTCGCACCCGGATATACGGGTACGAATACGTGGGCCACGCCCAGCCTACGCCGCAGTATCGACGGTAGAGCGCTGTCAAGTACCCGATACTAACTACGACATCAAGGGTAAGTTAATAGAAACAACGGAAACGACTTCCGAGATAGGGTTCAGAGAAAATCTCAAGGAAAGTCCCGAGGGTACTACCTAGGTCAGGATAGAAAATGATGGAATATAATCTAAAACAAACCTCGACCATGATATGAGGTTGGTAAATCATATTCTCTCCCCAACTTAGATGATATACAAGTCCAACTTATACCTTCCCTCTGGGGTCCACAACTCATCCCAAGAAGGAATAAAGTTTGATACGGACAGATATTTCAGAAATTCGGACGGACAGGAACAAATGGAGAAAGTTTCGAAAAGTTCGAAATAAGATTCCCAGGGATCATCTCTGAAATCTACCAAGAGTTCCTAATATGTGACTGAGTACCAAAATCCTAAAATATTCCATTACTCAACCTTAATCCTAGGGCAGGCTCGCAGTAGTACAGATAAACTCAAGCACTACAACGACTTCGCATTAATTGCAAAGACTGACCTGCATGGGCCACCACTAAAACGTGTCACGACCCGCACCCGGATATACGGGTACGAATACGTGGGCCACGCCCAGCCTACGCCGCGGTATCGGCGGTAGAACGCTGTCAAGTATACTATACTAACTACAATATCTAAAGATTCATAACTAGAAATGTACTCATGTCACATCACGAAAACTAAGGAAGATAAGATAAGAAAGATAACTAAACACAAGAACATCTAGAACTACTAGAAAGATCATAAGACAGGAAAAATAAAGAATGAGAAGACAAGACAACTAAAGGTACTACTAGGCAACTCACATAGAGGAACAGTGAGATCCACCTCAGCTAGCAATATCATGAAGTCCAAATACTGAGGGCACAACTACTCCTAAAATTTTGTCAACATATCCAGTCAGGATGGAACGAGCACAATCCACTAACAACATTTCACAAGATATGACAAAAGCTATAATCTGTAAATAGAGAGTATATACAAGAAAATCATGGAATGTACATGTGAGAATCATGGCAAGGTAAGCTGTAAAACTAGAGCTAGAACAAGGCAAGTAAACTGATCATGGCATGTACAAGAATCAAGAATCATATATCTAGGTGTGTGAATACTAGCTACAACATGTGGCCGGCTTGGGTCTTGCACAAGGTCTACTGGCCTGGTTAATCATACGTGGGGTGTATGATTAACACTCACAAGATCTACAAGAATAACAAGGTGGATAATGACCACATGTCTACACTAATACTCCCCGTCCCCGGCTGGTAGGGTGGATCCAAACAAGACACGTCACGACGCGGGATTCTACGAGAAGGGAGCAAGTCTCCTCGAGAATCGGCGTCCATGTACTGCACAAGAACTACAAGGGGGCTTGCACAAGACATACCAAGGCAACAAGGAATAACACCTCATGTCGGGATCCATGAATACCAACCCGTGTGACCAATGTGTCGAGAACAAGCATATCTACACTAATTACATGGATTATATCAGTCAGCATAAATTGGAAAAGTGTCAGAGAATGTACTCGCCTGAGATCTGGTGGAATATGTCAACTGGTCCAAGAACAGTGCCTCGAGGACCTATAGGTGGAATACTGTATCAATATAAGGGTTTGGAAGTAAAATCAAGTCATACTAAGTCAAACTGGGTTAAGGCAAGTCAAAGCAAGTCAACTAGATCAATCTAAGTCAATGGTCGACTTACAGTTGACTTTTGGTCAACTGGTCAACTCTAGGTCAAACTTGACTAACGTTGACTAACAGTTGACTTTGGGTCAACTGGTCAACTTCGGTCAAGTTCTGGTCAATCTTAGGCTACGGTTGACTTCCGGTTGACTTTTGGTCAAAATAGTCAACTGTGGTCAACCAGGGTCAAAACTAGTCTAACCTAGGTCAAATGTTGACTCTACTTCGACGTTCAGTCAAAGTAGTCAACCATGGTCAAACAGGATCAAAGCTAGTCTCTACAACCATCTACAGGGTCAATACATTCAATTCCAGTGGTTGTGAAATCACTGGAATCGATGGATCTTAAAATACCACAAAGGAGAAGGATTATAATAATAGGGTAAAAACCTACAGATGTTGTCGGATGATAAAATCAATATCACCAACGTGTCCAGAATGGTCAAATCAGCTAGGATAGCCTGTCCAAAAGTCCAATTTGGACACAGGGGCAAAACGATAATTTTGGGCCAAAATGATGTCCGCCGTTGGACACACTTTGCACCGAAAAACGTGCCAAAATAAAAGTGCACAAAACCTAACAAATTATATGTCCACGAATCCAGAATGACGATGCGAACCCAACGGTATATCCAGAATTGGATTCCGTTGACCCGATCTCAAATTGGTCCGTTAACCGGGACATTGAAATCCGATTTGCACGGAAAAGCGTGTCGGAGCCAATGTCCTCAAAACTCAGCAAATTATATGTCAACGAGTCCAGAATGACGATACGAACTCAACGGTATATCCGGAATTGGATTCTGATGAGCCGAACTCAAAATGACCCGTTGGCCCGGATATTAGTATCCGACTTGCCCCGAAATGCGTGCCGGAACCAATGTCCACTAAAATCTAGCAAATTATATGTCAACGAGTCCAGAATGACGATACGAACTCAACGGTATATCCGGAATTGGATTCCGATGAGCCGGCGTCAAAAAGTCCCGTTGACTCAGAAAGTGGGACCCGCTTTGCACCGAAATACGTGCCAGGGCCCACGTTCTCCAAATCAAGCAAACTTTATATGAAAACATACCAGAACGACGCCACGAGTCTACTGGTGGTGTCAGAAATTGAATCCGGAGTCCCGGGTTCAAAAATGGAATTTAACTAGTGCAAATTAAAGAATTCGAACGGCCAACTTTGGCGTCGAATTCGACCGAACTAACTAGCTCAAACTGAAATGAAATCTAAAGGGGGCAGGAAGAGGGTTATACCAGCTATGCACCGGAACTGGTGGCGCACAAAACGGAGCTGCGATGGAGAAGATACGAACCCGCGAAGTTGGCGTCGCAAAACTGTCCAAAAACAGTACAAATTAAAACGTCAACTTGGTGGCCGGTTTTGATGTATCAAACGACGAAATTAACGGATGAAATTTGACAGGGATGAAGGGGTATATACCGAGATTGCGACGGAGCAAAGAGATCGCCGATCCAACGGTCGGATCTCCCGAAAAACACGCGCGAAGTCGCTGTCCCGAACGCGAATTCTGTGTTCCGTTCCCGCGCGCGCGTCGACGGGATTTCGACGTAAACGCACGAATCGCCTATCGTGCGCGTCGGGGACGAAGGCGCTGGCCCGGGGGAGGTCGCCCGGGGGTGCGCCCGGCCTCGGGGCCTCGGGGTGGCCGGCCACGCGGTGGCGCGCGGCCACCCGCGGCGACAGCAGCCGCTGCTGCTACTGAACTGCTGCTTACTGCTGCTGCTGCGCCTACGCGCGCGGCCAGTGCGGCGGCGACACGGCGCTGCAGCGGCGGCGCGCGGCTCTGCGGCTGCGGCGCGGGGCTGGAGAGGGAGGAGGTGGTGGCGGTGTGGTTAGAGTGGTGGTGATGATGATTAATGGTGGTGGTTTGCATGGTGGTGGTTGTAGTGTATGGGAGGAGGAGAAGAAGAAAAATGGTGGTGATGGTGATGATGGAGAAGGAGGAGGAGAAGAGGGGTAGTCGGGGAGGAGCTCGGCCAAGGGCTGTCGCATGGGGGCTGGTGTGTGGAGGGAGAAGAGAGAGAGAGATGAGTATGTATGTGTGTGTTTAAAATAAAGAGAGAGAGAGAGAGAGTGTTGTGTGATATTAATAAAGAGAGAGAGGGAGAGAGAGAGAAGTCGGCTAGAGAGAGGGGGTTTGTCCTGGCTGGTATGGTGATGGGAGGGGGAGTGTTGAGTGTGATGTGGGGAGTTAACGAGGAGAGGGGGATTATATGTATATAATATATATGTATGTATATATATTATATAAAGAGAGAGAGAGAGAGAAAAATTAAGAAGATATTTAGGGAGAGAGAATGAGAGAGGGGGGGGAGGATGTGTAGGTCGGCTGCCATGGGGGTGTTAGGAGAGAGAGTGAGGGGAGGATGAGAGAGACAATATTATATGTATATAATATATATATATATGTATATATATATATATTATATAAAAGATGGAGGAATAGATATTTATATATAATAAAAGAATCATATTTTCGAGTAGGCAAAAAAATGGAAAAATACCAGTGGGGTGTATGGGCAGTCATGACAGGGCCCACACTAAACTGGGTTGGGCGTTGGGCCAAGTTTGGACAAGGTCGAGGCCAAGATTTAATTAATTTATAATTTAAACCAAATTAAATCATGGATGAAATAGGAGCACAAGGGAGATCGAAATTGTGGCACGCAAGTGGCACCTGCATAGTTTACTCAAAACAGGCCAGGGCCATATATTGGGTCGACTGGATTGGACCGATGTCAGGCCCGAAATTTAAATTGGAAGTTAAATCACAATTTACGGTAAATAATAAATTGGTCTAATATTGACCCAAACTTGCGCGAAGCAAAAAGAGCACAAGGGAACGAGTTCAAGTGGGACAGGATATATCAAAATGAAGATAATCTCGTCTACTACAAACTCCAAGAAGAAAGTTTCCAGAGACTGGCATCCCTGATGCTCTAGAATTCCAAGTCACGGTAAAGAGCATTAAATTAAATAATAATCAAATAATAATATTTATTCAAAATAATTGATTTATAAAAATAAAATAAAAAAATAATAAGCCCTAATTTCAGGGGCTTACAATCCTACCCACCTTATAAAAATTTCGTCCTCGAAATTAAGGTTGGTAGTCGGATTAAAACATGATAGAGGATTTAGACAATAGTTTAGGCACGATCCAAGATTGACGAGTTTTGCACGATCAAGATAATCGATTTAAAATTGTTCAGGCACGATGAGGTTGGCACGATAGAATCATGATGCAAACAAAATCGTATGTGCGTGATTTCAGAAATAAGTCAAGTCATTGGGGCACGATTTAGATATGACAACGAAATCAAAACTTGAGCTTCGTCCGGTTACAATCGAGTCAAACATTGATTAACAGGATTTCAGCTCGATGAAATTAGAATTAGGGTTAAGATTATCAAGATCATGAAAATCAAAGTTGGATAGTCATAATCTAAAACAGGACTAAGAGAAGCAAATGGAGAGAAAAATTTGAGAATAGCACGATTGAGAGATAGATTTGATAGAAATCGGATTATAGGTCACATAAGCACGATCAAGATCCAAGTTCAGTTATGAAAGACGATAAAATCATGAATTTGAAATCAAAGTCCTAAAAGCACTATTAGGAAGGAACCCAAGTCACAAAGGAATTTGAAGTCATTTAGAGTCTAGTCAGCAATCAAGACTCTTTGGCACGATAAACAAGACGACCAAAATTGATTGGTCATGGACAGAAGGAAATCAAATTCTTAATAGTATCAAATTTTAAGAAACAGTTGAGATATAAACATTTCGAAATTTCCAGAGTTTTCAAGTGTAGATGTCAGATGTAGATATGAGATAGGTGATTGGTGAGATCAAAACATAGCTAAACAAGTCAAAGGAAATGATGGCAAGATGAGGAAATCATCATACGATGAGAAAAAGAAATGAATGATAAGTCGAGAAATAAGGGTATGAATTGTCCTCATCATTTGGTCAAAAAGAAGTGAATCAATTTAAGATATGACCTGATAACCATACACGTCTATCCAAAATTATGTTGCCAGAATTTACGCCACGCCAGTAAACATAGCTACAATAAACGATAGAGTCCATAACTAAGGTATACACCCTATAATCATGTCATCTAGATTCCTTACCACGCCAACCGGTATGGCTGCAAGAGAATCTAAATTCCATAACTAGGATAGTATATCCAAAATCAGGCTCCATGTCCCTGTCAAGCTAGCTAATATGACTGCGATAAATTCCAAACTCCATAAGTAAAGTAGACACTTACTGTTCTCATCGTCCTCGTCCAAAATATGTTTATCAGGATATCTTAACTCAATTCTTAAAAGAATTATCCAAAACAAAATCAAAGGTCAACAACGAATATTAAGATTTAAAAATTCAACAACAAGTCAAGGGTAAGTTAATAGAAACAACGGAAACGACTTCCGAGATAGGGTTCAGAGAAAATCTCAAGGAAAGTCCCGAGGGTACTACCTAGGTCAGGATAGAAAATGATGGAATATAATCTAAAACAAACCTCGACCATGATATGAGGTTGGTAAATCATATTCTCTCCCCAACTTAGATGATATACAAGTCCAACTTATACCTTCCCTCTGGGGTCCACAACTCATCCCAAGAAGGAATAAAGTTTGATACGGACAGATATTTCAGAAATTCGGACGGACAGGAACAAATGGAGAAAGTTTCGAAAAGTTCGAAATAAGATTCCCAGGGATCATCTCTGGAATCTACCAAGAGTTCCTAATATGTGACTGAGTACCAAAATCCTAAAATATTCCATTACTCAACCTTAATCCTAGGGCAGGCTCGCAGTAGTACAGATAAACTCAAGCACTACAACGACTTCGCATTAATTGCAAAGACTGACCTGCATGGGCCACCACTAAAACGTGTCACGACCCGCACCCGGATATACGGGTACGAATACGTGGGCCACGCCCAGCCTACGCCGCGGTATCGGCGGTAGAACGCTGTCAAGTATACTATACTAACTACAATATCTAAAGATTCATAACTAGAAATGTACTCATGTCACATCACGAAAACTAAGGAAGATAAGATAAGAAAGATAACTAAACACAAGAACATCTAGAACTACTAGAAAGATCATAAGACAGGAAAAATAAAGAATGAGAAGACAAGACAACTAAAGGTACTACTAGGCAACTCACATAGAGGAACAGTGAGATCCACCTCAGCTAGCAATATCATGAAGTCCAAATACTGAGGGCACAACTACTCCTAAAATTTTGTCAACATATCCAGTCAGGATGGAACGAGCACAATCCACTAACAACATTTCACAAGATATGACAAAAGCTATAATCTGTAAATAGAGAGTATATACAAGAAAATCATGGAATGTACATGTGAGAATCATGGCAAGGTAAGCTGTAAAACTAGAGCTAGAACAAGGCAAGTAAACTGATCATGGCATGTACAAGAATCAAGAATCATATATCTAGGTGTGTGAATACTAGCTACAACATGTGGCCGGCTTGGGTCTTGCACAAGGTCTACTGGCCTGGTTAATCATACGTGGGGTGTATGATTAACACTCACAAGATCTACAAGAATAACAAGGTGGATAATGACCACATGTCTACACTAATACTCCCCGTCCCCGGCTGGTAGGGTGGATCCAAACAAGACACGTCACGACGCGGGATTCTACGAGAAGGGAGCAAGTCTCCTCGAGAATCGGCGTCCATGTACTGCACAAGAACTACAAGGGGGCTTGCACAAGACATACCAAGGCAACAAGGAATAACACCTCATGTCGGGATCCATGAATACCAACCCGTGTGACCAATGTGTCGAGAACAAGCATATCTACACTAATTACATGGATTATATCAGTCAGCATAAATTGGAAAAGTGTCAGAGAATGTACTCGCCTGAGATCTGGTGGAATATGTCAACTGGTCCAAGAACAGTGCCTCGAGGACCTATAGGTGGAATACTGTATCAATATAAGGGTTTGGAAGTAAAATCAAGTCATACTAAGTCAAACTGGGTTAAGGCAAGTCAAAGCAAGTCAACTAGATCAATCTAAGTCAATGGTCGACTTACAGTTGACTTTTGGTCAACTGGTCAACTCTAGGTCAAACTTGACTAACGTTGACTAACAGTTGACTTTGGGTCAACTGGTCAACTTCGGTCAAGTTCTGGTCAATCTTAGGCTACGGTTGACTTCCGGTTGACTTTTGGTCAAAATAGTCAACTGTGGTCAACCAGGGTCAAAACTAGTCTAACCTAGGTCAAATGTTGACTCTACTTCGACGTTCAGTCAAAGTAGTCAACCATGGTCAAACAGGATCAAAGCTAGTCTCTACAACCATCTACAGGGTCAATACATTCAATTCCAGTGGTTGTGAAATCACTGGAATCGATGGATCTTAAAATACCACAAAGGAGAAGGATTATAATAATAGGGTAAAAACCTACAGATGTTGTCGGATGATAAAATCAATATCACCAACGTGTCCAGAATGGTCAAATCAGCTAGGATAGCCTGTCCAAAAGTCCAATTTGGACACAGGGGCAAAACGATAATTTTGGGCCAAAATGATGTCCGCCGTTGGACACACTTTGCACCGAAAAACGTGCCAAAATAAAAGTGCACAAAACCTAACAAATTATATGTCCACGAATCCAGAATGACGATGCGAACCCAACGGTATATCCAGAATTGGATTCCGTTGACCCGATCTCAAATTGGTCCGTTAACCGGGACATTGAAATCCGATTTGCACGGAAAAGCGTGTCGGAGCCAATGTCCTCAAAACTCAGCAAATTATATGTCAACGAGTCCAGAATGACGATACGAACTCAACGGTATATCCGGAATTGGATTCTGATGAGCCGAACTCAAAATGACCCGTTGGCCCGGATATTAGTATCCGACTTGCCCCGAAATGCGTGCCGGAACCAATGTCCACTAAAATCTAGCAAATTATATGTCAACGAGTCCAGAATGACGATACGAACTCAACGGTATATCCGGAATTGGATTCCGATGAGCCGGCGTCAAAAAGTCCCGTTGACTCAGAAAGTGGGACCCGCTTTGCACCGAAATACGTGCCAGGGCTCACGTTCTCCAAATCAAGCAAACTTTATATGAAAACATACCAGAACGACGCCACGAGTCTACTGGTGGTGTCAGAAATTGAATCCGGAGTCCCGGGTTCAAAAATGGAATTTAACTAGTGCAAATTAAAGAATTCGAACGGCCAACTTTGGCGTCGAATTCGACCGAACTAACTAGCTCAAACTGAAATGAAATCTAAAGGGGGCAGGAAGAGGGTTATACCAGCTATGCACCGGAACTGGTGGCGCACAAAACGGAGCTGCGATGGAGAAGATACGAACCCGCGAAGTTGGCATCGCAAAACTGTCCAAAAACAGTACAAATTAAAACGTCAACTTGGTGGCCGGTTTTGATGTATCAAACGACGAAATTAACGGATGAAATTTGACAGGGATGAAGGGGTATATACCGAGATTGCGACGGAGCAAAGAGATCGCCGATCCAACGGTCGGATCTCCCGAAAAACACGCGCGAAGTCGCTGTCCCGAACGCGAATTCTGTGTTCCGTTCCCGCGCGCGCGTCGACGGGATTTCGACGTAAACGCACGAATCGCCTATCGTGCGCGTCGGGGACGAAGGCGCTGGCCCGGGGGAGGTCGCCCGGGGGTGCGCCCGGCCTCGGGGCCTCGGGGTGGCCGGCCACGCGGTGGCGCGCGGCCACCCGCGGCGACAGCAGCCGCTGCTGCTACTGAACTGCTGCTTACTGCTGCTGCTGCGCCTACGCGCGCGGCCAGTGCGGCGGCGACACGGCGCTGCGGCGGCGGCGCGCGGCTCTGCGGCTGCGGCGCGGGGCTGGAGAGGGAGGAGGTGGTGGCGGTGTGGTTAGAGTGGTGGTGATGATGATTAATGGTGGTGGTTTGCATGGTGGTGGTTGTAGTGTATGGGAGGAGGAGAAGAAGAAAAATGGTGGTGATGGTGATGATGGAGAAGGAGGAGGAGAAGAGGGGTAGTCGGGGAGGAGCTCGGCCAAGGGCTGTCGCATGGGGGCTGGTGTGTGGAGGGAGAAGAGAGAGAGAGATGAGTATGTATGTGTGTGTTTAAAATAAAGAGAGAGAGAGAGAGAGTGTTGTGTGATATTAATAAAGAGAGAGAGGGAGAGAGAGAGAAGTCGGCTAGAGAGAGGGGGTTTGTCCTGGCTGGTATGGTGATGGGAGGGGGAGTGTTGAGTGTGATGTGGGGAGTTAATGAGGAGAGGGGGATTATATGTATATAATATATATGTATGTATATATATTATATAAAGAGAGAGAGAGAGAGAAAAATTAAGAAGATATTTAGGGAGAGAGAATGAGAGAGGGGGGGGGGAGGATGTGTAGGTCGGCTGCCATGGGGGTGTTAGGAGAGAGAGTGAGGGGAGGATGAGAGAGACAATATTATATGTATATAATATATATATATATGTATATATATATATTATATAAAAGATGGAGGAATAGATATTTATATATAATAAAAGAATCATATTTTCGAGTAGGCAAAAAAATGGAAAAATACCAGTGGGGTGTATGGGCAGTCATGACAGGGCCCACACTAAACTGGGTTGGGCGTTGGGCCAAGTTTGGACAAGGTCGAGGCCAAGATTTAATTAATTTATAATTTAAACCAAATTAAATCATGGATGAAATAGGAGCACAAGGGAGATCGAAATTGTGGCACGCAAGTGGCACCTGCATAGTTTACTCAAAACAGGCCAGGGCCATATATTGGGTCGACTGGATTGGACCGATGTCAGGCCCGAAATTTAAATTGGAAGTTAAATCACAATTTACGGTAAATAATAAATTGGTCTAATATTGACCCAAACTTGCGCGAAGCAAAAAGAGCACAAGGGAACGAGTTCAAGTGGGACAGGATATATCAAAATGAAGATAATCTCGTCTACTACAAACTCCAAGAAGAAAGTTTCCAGAGACTGGCATCCCTGATGCTCTAGAATTCCAAGTCACGGTAAAGAGCATTAAATTAAATAATAATCAAATAATAATATTTATTCAAAATAATTGATTTATAAAAATAAAATAAAAAAATAATAAGCCCTAATTTCAGGGGCTTACAGAAGGAGAAGAAGAAGAGAAATGAGGGGGGGGGAAGGTCGACTGATGAGTGGTGGAGTTGGTGTGTGCGTGTGTTAATAAGAGAGGGAGAGAGAGAGTTTATTTGTGTGTTTGTGTATATATTAAATATAGAAGGGAGAGAATGGAAGATATTAATGAGAGAGAGAGAGAGAGAAAGTAGATAGAGAGAGGGGGAGGGTGTCGGCCACATGGGTGAGGGGGAGTGCTGATGGGAGAGGGGAGGGGGTGATGTGTGTGTGAGTGTAATAAAGGGAAGAGGGAGTGATATTATATGTATATATATATATTATGTATATATATAATAGAGAGAGAAAATAAGATATTTGTATAAGAGGAGGATATTTTTGAGTAGAGTAAAAATGAGAAAATATCAGTGGGGTGTATAGGTAGACAGGGTAGGGTCACACCAATTTGGGTTGGGTGTTGGGCCAAGTTGGACAAACTTGGGGCCCAGATTTAATTAAAATAATAATTTTAAACGAAATTAAATCATGGATGAATGGGAGCACAAGAGAGATCAAATCGGTGGCACGCAAGTGGCACGTACATAGTAGACTCAAAACAAGCCAGGGCCATATATTGGGTCGACTGGATTGGACCGATGTCGGGCCCGAAAATTAAATTGGAAATTAAGTCACGAATTACGACAGACGATAAATTGGTCTAAATTGACCCGAAAGTTGCGCGAAGCAAATGGAGCACAAGGGAACATGTTCGAATGGGACACGATATATCAACATGAAGATAATCTCGTCTACTACAAACTTCAAGAAGAAAGTTTCCAGAGACTGGCATCCCTGATGCTCTAGAAATCCAAGTCACAGTAAAGAGCATTTAATGATCAAAATTAATTTAAATCAAAATAAATTATCGAAAAATAATTCATTTAGAAAATTCAAAAATAATTTCGGAAATTCAGGGGGCTTACAAAGATGCACAGCATCGTGCAGCTGACCATGGACGCCAGGTCCCCCATCAAGCCTCCTCCGCTGCCTACTAACAACAACGGTACTAGCAGCAGCAGTAGCAACAATGGCGGCAGCGGCAGCGACGCACACGGAGGAAAGCAGCAGAACAGCCACCAGAACCACCAGCACCTCTCCAGAGCCAGTATCAAGGGGCGGGAGTTCGAGGACCCTGCCACCAAGGCCAACATGAAGGCCATGGCCGCCAAGGCCCTGTGGCAGCTCGCCAAGGGGAACGTCGGTGTGTGCAAGAGCATCACCGACTCCAAGGCCCTCCTCTGCTTCGCCGTCCTCCTGAAGAATGGGGCGGACGAGGTCCGGTACAACTCCGTGATGGCCCTCATGGAGATCGCGCGCGTGGCCGAGAGGGAGACCGAGCTCCGCCGCCTGGCCTTCAAGTCCAACTCCCCCGCGGCCAAGGCGGTCGTCGACCAGCTAGTGCACATCGTGGAGAGCTGGGAAGACTTTACGGAATGGAAGACAGGGATATTTTGGTCAAAAAAAAGGTCAACGGGGTTGACCGTAAGTTGGGGACGAAAACCGTCAAAAGTGAGGGTACCTTACGTTGTTGTAAACTTGTGGGGTGCATTGTAAATATGGTAAACAAAAGTGGTGCCACTCAAAAATTTTCATTTTATTTTTATTTTGATATAAAAGCATCACCATATCATGTTTATACAAAACAAGAAGCAAGATAAGCAGCGCATCACTAGGGATGAGCATTCGATTAATTCGTTTCAAATCAAACCGAATAACCGAAAACCGAAAACTAAATTGGACCAAAAACCGAATAAGCAAAATCGAAACCGAGCCGAATTGGTCCATAATCCATCAAAAGTAATGAAAAATGATATTAAAAAAATGACCAAAAACAAAAACTAACCAAAAAAGGACGAAAAATTAAATTAAAAAAAAGACTAAAAACAAAAAAGGACAAAAAAACGAGCAAAACGACCAAAAATGACAAAAAGCAACCAAAACGGAAAAAGTACCAAAAACGATAGAAAACGACAAAAAACGAAAAAAAAAAGACAAAAAAAACGACAAAAAAAAGAACAAAACACAAGAAAGGATGAAAAATGACAAAAAAGATTAAAAAAAGACCAAAAAGACCAAATCGATAATAAAAAAATAATCCAAAAAACGACAAACATGAAAAAAGACCAAAAACAAGAAGGGATCAACATGAACAAAAAAGGTAAAAAAATACAAAAATGACAAAAAAGAACAAAAATGACCAAAAACAACTGCAAATGCAAAAACGAGCAGAAACGACCAAAAAGGACCAAAAGGGGCAAAAAAAGGTGCAAAATCGAACAAAAAGGATAAAATTTGTCCCAAAAAATGTGCAAAAACAAGAAAAAAAAAAGCAAAAATCGTAAAAACAACAAAAAAAGCAAAATAAGCAAAAATGAAAACAAATAAATAAACAAAAACTTTAAACAATGATTAAAGTCGAAAAAACGACCCAAAATGAAAAAAAGGACAAAAAACGATCAAAAACCGTGTAGAAGCGATTAAAAAAAAGTGCAAAAAGGACAAAAAAGAAAAAAATGTGTATAATCGACCAAAAATGATAAGAAAGTGGAAGAACGGCAAAAAAAACGTTCAAAATTGACCAACAACGATAACAAACGTGCAAAATCGACCAAAAAAGATAAAAAAAATCAGAAAAATAGCCAAAAGCGACAAAAGACGATAAAAATGTGGAAAAATAGCCAAAAGTAAGAAAAAACGATAAAAAAGTAAAAAAATGGTCAAAACGAACAAAATCGGCCAAAAACTATAAAAACATGCAAAAACGGCCCAAAACGGCAAAAAACGTGAAAAAAAGACCAAAAATAATTTAAAATCATCAAAAACAGCCAAAAGCGACAAAAAAATAATAAAAAGTGTAAAAATGGTCACAAACATACAAAATCAACAGAAAACGATAAAAACGTAAAAATCCCGCAAAAAACGTGCAAAATCGACAAAAAATGATTAGAAAATGCAAAAACAAACAAAAATGAAAAAAAAAGGAGAAAAAGGCCCAAAACGGGCAAAATGACCAAAAAATAAACAAAAACAAACAAAAATGACCAAAAATGACAAAAAAAACGACCAAATTATAGCATACAACCTTCCCCTTAAGTTGTACGTAATCGCGATTACATAGGTTTTATGATGTAATTGAGTTTAGAAGAAACTGATGTAATGTATCAAACTTGTAATCGCGATTACATTACATCTATTTTTTTTTTCCAACCAAACATCCGCGTTAGATTGACAACGTAATGTCAATTACATTACATTGTCCAATCCTGCCAACCAAATGGCCCCTAAGTTGGTTCAAGTTTCTGTTATACTATTCCGACAATTCCTTCGTCCTCGACATGGACAACTCATTCAAAGCCATTCTTGTTGGAAATTCAACCCGATCTCGAGGTGGATGAAAGTATGGAGCGTCGTGTGGAACAATGACGGACCGAGGTTATCGACGATTTGATTGCGGCAAGATCAGAACTCAAACTGAAGCCAAATTAAACAGTAACGTCGGTATACTAGATTTAATTTGCTCATAATTTTCAGTAACTTTTTACACACAAGTAATGTATACGTTAGACATACTGATGGTATACCGGTTTGAGATGATTAGAGAATACCAACATGATTTTTGGGCGAGATTTGGTAAAATTGACGGTGAAGATTTATGCTATCTAGCTTTAGGAGCTAAGCTAAAAAAAATTAGCCTTGTTTGAAAAAGATAAACGATTATTCCATGTGTGCTCTCAATGAGAGAATTCACCAATTTTTTTACAATGAGATCTATGCATGCTCGATAATGGGCAGGGCCGGTCCCCCTGACGGTCCAACCCCTTGCAGGTCATTTTGGATCTATGGAGTTGTCCAATTCCAAAATCTTGTCGGACTTTTACCCCTAGGCTGACTTGCTCATTGGTCTTATACACTTCAAGATAGAAGAATGTTTCTAACGAGAGACTCGTCGTCATGAGAACATCATCGATGTCATCGGTGGACAACTAATTGTTAGGTATATGTCTAGTTAGGGTTGGAATTTCTAGGCGTCTTTATAATAAATAGGTCTCGCATTTTTTTTACTAAAAAGTTGTAAGGGGTCGTCTCTTGGGAAAGGAGTCTTCGCATATATTTGTATTCAATTCTTCATATGTAAATAGTTGGGATTTGCCTAAGTGCCCGAAGTCACAACATATATTCTTGTTTGAAATGTTTTGGCTCTCTCTAACAGGATCTCGTCCGTTATATTTGTGGGTTTCAGTGGTCGAAATTTTCTGCATCCGCTACGCTGATCATCTCTGTATCCCAACAGTTGTTTGTAGCGTACAACCTCCTTCACTTTCTTATACCCGGATAGACATATCTTCGTTAGTAAGACCGTCTCAAATGAGGTTTTCTATCTCTTCTATTTCTATGATAGAAACCCACTTTAGGAAGAAAAAAAATATCTACCAATGGAGATTTCTATTTCAATTCCTATCCTATGTGGCGGTGATGTAGGAAGGAGAGTTTAATGAGGGTTTTACATGTATACACTCTCCTAGAAATTTTTCATCTCTCATACCAATTAATATTGGACCCAACATCATTAAATTGATCCTTTTATTTATTGACACGTAGTATAGAAATGAAGAACCATTGGAGAGAGTTTTTTTATGTGCGCATTTTTATATATAAACTCTACCAACTAGGATAGAAATTTACATAAAATACAATGACAAGTAGGATATAAATCCAATTTTAGAAATCCCCATTGGATATGGCCTAACATTGAAGATTATTATATCCTCTAATCAAAACATGATTATACTAGTAGTATATCAGCATATATATACATGTTCTCTCACTCTTCATCCTTCGTTGTTGGTTCTTATAGTTTTCAGTGGAGTAATGCTATTTATCTTTTCAAATTTTCTCCAAACTATTTCTCCTTATGTGGCAGCTGACATGACATATTAAATAATAGTAATGTATCATCTAATATGCCAGTCGACATGACAAATTTTAACCAAAAAATTAATTATCTAATTTTTTAATATTATGTTAGTATAATTTTAATTTTAATTTTAATATTAATATTAATATTAATTTAATTTTAATTTTAATTTTAATTTTAATTTAAAATTTGTCATCGGCTGCTGTATCAACATGTCATATAGGCTGCTGTATCAATATGTCGTGTTGGCTGTCACATAATAAGAAATAATTTGAAAGAATAATTTGGAATGATGAATAGTATTATTCTTTTCAGACTTATGAAGCACTACTGCAACTTCAACAAATTTTTAACACATCTCCGCTGTAACTTGTCTCTCTTACGGTTGAACTTTCCTACCACAAACTGTCGAGTGTTGTTATCGTCTTCTCAAAAACTCGAGGATCTACAACTTAACCACCAATACTATTTCACAAAACCACAAGCTCGGACGCAAAAAATTACTTATCAATAATCGCGTCCGCTAATGAAATAACTCCCACCAACCCAATCTCGGACTTTGACCCTGCTTTACCAACCAACCTCAAGGTCTAGTTTGATTTGAGGAATCATCACGTTGAAAAAAAAAAAAAAAAAAAAAAAAAAAAAAAAAAATCCACACAAGGATCACTTTCCAACCTTACTCTTTTTTTCTTTTTTTTTTCCAATTTCTTTGATTTTTTAAAATCTGAAAAAATAATAATAAAAATACTTGTTTCTCAAAGAAAGAAAAGATCGAGTAAAGAATAAATTTTTTTTTTCTTTCTTTTCCGAGAAGCTCAAAGTAGAGTTGTTCCTTAAAATGGTATATTTAAAAATATCTTGAATGACGGACTTAACTAGAAGAAATATTTAGAATGATTGATTTAACTAGAACATAATTTTGTGATAAACGTACATGTAGGATACGTCTTTTTGTGGTCTCTCCCAAATGTGATAAGAAAACACTCGAGATTTTACGGATATGTATATATAGTCTAAAAACTATAATCCTATTGAGTCTATTTTTGTTTACCCACAAAACTAGTGAAAATATTCACTCTTCCAATCAAAATTTACAACGTGTGATTAAAATTAGTAGGATGTTCACCAAACTACTCCCAAATAATTTTAGGTTACGTAAGAATATGCATGATAACCTGAAGGTGAACATCTCCACTAGTTTGGGTGGGTAAACAAAAGTGAACTTAATCCTATTTGACCAAATCAAATGCAGGAGAGGTGTTTAGGGGTTGTTTGCTAAATGTTATTTGGAATGGGATTTGCTCCAAATTCTAATTTTTGATGAAATTCCACAATTTTCCGTTTGGTTTACTTTTGGATTTGGAACGAAATCCCACCGGATTTGGTTTAGTACAAGTAAAAATATATTATATTTAAGTATTGTGTAATTAAAATTATTTGATTTTTTGTTGCACGTGCTTTTTAAGCTTGGAATATATTTTTCTCGATTTGAATATGCCATACGCACATCAATTTTTTGTCAAAAATATTAGAATTAGTCATCACCTTGATTTCGATTAAATTGAGTGAAATTAGTCATCACCTTAACCTCTATTAAATTCAGGATATCTCCCAGTATTAGCAGCCACTATAAAATTCTAAAAGTCTAAAATTCTAAAAGAAAAACCCATAAGGTTTGCCTACATACATTAACAAAATGGATAGTTGGCGCATGCATATGGACGGATATGTGTATTATATTGTATTTATTGAGCAATATTATACTATACAATTTTTAATAAGTGGCTGGTTACATGTTAATACTACCATAAATGATATTTAAATTGAGAAAAAGATATTATCCAATACTAACAAATGCAGTATATATATTTGTTATTATCCAATATTGTTTTTGGAAGAAATCTTGATGGATAACTGATGGCGTATTCAAACCGAGAAAAAATTCCAACTAAAAAAACTACCTACAAGAAAAATCAAATAATTTTTAAAATTAGCCATTAAAATTTTAATCACTTCATCTACCACATAATAGAAGATAAATAGCATTTATGTTTGGAAAAGAAATGAATGAAATTAAGTTACCTGGGGAGTGACTCTTTAATAACATTTTATGGTTCCCAAATCAATCTAGTGAACCATAGTTTCTAAATCACAGTGTAGTATTATGATATCTTACAAACCCAATCCCAGTGAAAATTTTAGAGAGCATTTTTTTTTCCCACATTTCACTTAGCCTGGTTTGGTTCGCGGAAAGGATGGAAAGGAAATCATTTTCTTCGCATTTTCTTTTCTTTGAAAAATTACAAATTTTATTAATTTTTTTTTCGATGTTTAAAAATGCTAAAAAATTTGAAAAGAAAATGAATACTTCAAAGTGGAAAAGTAATTCATTACTTAGATGGATGAAATCAATTTTTCCCTAATTTTTCTTACAAGTAGAACTATTTACAAGTGACTTTTATATATATATATATATATATATATATATATATATATATATATATATATATATATATATATATATATATATATATATCAGTCCGAAGGCATACAATCAATTACCAATTCCGGCCCGAAGGTCTACAAATCCATCCGAATGCTACATTCCGTCCCGAGGCTCACGTTCTGTCCCGAAGGCCTCTGCACCAGTACCGTACTTGCACCGTATCGCACTGCAAGTGCACTCGGCCCGAACTGCACCCGGCCCGAACCCGCACATTTAATTTTCCAAGAAAAATTAAAATATCACCTCCACCTCCATTTAGGGTGGCAATGGGTAGGGTAGGGTAGGGTAAGGACAAGAAGAGGGCAGGACATGGTAGGGTATTGACATTTTTTTGATACCCTAGGAAGTCATGAAGGTAGGGTAGGGTAGCTCTCTTCCAAAAAATCAATACCCATTACCCTCCTTGCCCTTTACCCTCACAGGGTAGCTGAGGGTCAGGGTAGGGAGGGTAAGGGTATTACCCTTGCCATTTCAGTTTTTTAACTTTAAAATCAATTTTTTGCTAGTAAATACCTTGATACTTAAGATTTTTACAACATTCAAAAATCATAACAACTTACAAGAAATAACAGGGGGAATTTTTTTTTTTTACTAAAGGCGCTGAACCCAGTTATATAGTAGAACCTGGGCTGCCTACATACCCAAGGAGGGGTAGACCTGACTCCTTAGGATCAAGCACCATGTAGTTCTCCTAATCCTAAGTACTAACTAATTACAAAAAACAAGTATGTAGTAGTAATACTATGGCAGTGGGATTGTGGGACTATACAAATTACAAAGCACAGATTTACAGGAGGGGGCTAGAGCCTAGACCTGACTCCTTCAATCTTCATTCTTCAGTCTTCAGTATTCACTCAACAAAAGAGTAGTCCACAGACCCCATACCTGCAAAATAAAAGAGAATACATAAGTAAGATTTGTAAAAATCAATAGAACTTATAAGGGTAGTGGGTAGGGTAGTAATTCAGGGTAGGATAGGGTTCAGGGTAGGGTTACAGGGCAGAGGGTAGGGCGGGTAGGACGGGTACCCGGGTAATTGTACTAGGGTAACAGAATAAAATTCTTACCCTACCCTAATTTCAAGAGGGTAAAGGTAGGACTTGTCCTCCTAGGGCAGAGGGTACCCGACTAGGGTAAGAGTACCAGGACAAAATTGCCAGCCCTACCTCCATTGTTCCAACTAGCAACCTCCTGAGATATGATATCTCCCTCTCCTATCACTAGGCTGGAGGTCATAGGCCTCGCGCGCGCGTGTATATATGGTTATTGTGGTTTTGTTGAATTAATATCTCAGCCACTTTGTGGTTCAAACCAGTTCAAAAGCAGCTCATCCACGGGCTGGGTCGACTGGGTTGGGGGCTGAAACCCAGCTCGAACATGTGGGGAAGCGGCTGGGCCTGGAGATGGGTGGAGTCGGGCTGACCCGTTGATCAGGCCCCGGCTCACTCAGCCTTGGTTTGAACGGACCGTGCCCGGGGCAGGTTTCGGGCTGCCCGAGCCGCCAGACACGTGTACTTTTATGGGGGTGTTTGTTGAGCCTAAAACAAAGAACCATAAAGTAAAAGTACAAGCCTACAAAGTGGCTGGTGGCTCTTAAGCCCCTCGGCATGAACGATCAATAAATCTCTCGACTCAGAAACTCTACTCGTCCTCTCCCTCTCCTGAACAAGAAGAAGGACGTCTCTCTCTCTGTCTCCAATGGCTACTGCTGCTGCTGCTTCTTCAATGGCCTCCGTGTCCAGATTGCTCAACAAGGACTGGAGGCTTCCCGCCGCCAATGGCTTCTCCTCAGCACGAGCCTCCTTCCCTCCTGTCATCAAGCGGCAAACCCACCGTGTCGGTGAGTTTTTTTTCCCTCTCTTTCCCGTATTTGGCAGATGGGCTTTCTCGGCATTGTGTGGTGTTCTAACAGTTGTTCTCTTCTTAATTCTGTAGACGTGGGAAGTGGGTCTTTGAAGGTTGCTGAAGAAAGAGTTGCCGGTGCCGCCGCCATTGCTTCGTCGACGTGGGCTTTGTCGATCGTCCCGATCGAAAGGTATGGCCGGTCGAAGGAACGACAAGTTTTCAAAATTTTCAATGTACTTCCTTCCAGTTGGAATGCTTATATCTCACATTCCATGAGAATTCATGATATAAACATTTGTTTAGCAGCATTTCTTAAAGGACTTGACCATGTCGAGATCGTCGTTTGTGAAGTTTTGGCAGTTTGTGTGTTCATCTTCCTTGACTCCATGGAGGAGCGAGCTCATTACATGCTCAAAAAACTTCATTATGGCATATCTTTTTCCATATCATTGCACCTCCACGAAGAACAATCTGGGGTTAGGATACAGATGCTAGGGATGCAAGCGGATTGGGTCGAACTTGAGGTCATCCCGAACCCAATCCGATGAATCATAAGCCTAGTCCGAGTCTAAGTCCGACCCGACCTCGGGTTCAACATATGAAGTCCAAGACCAAGCCCGGAGATCGGGTTGGGTCGGCTTGGGTCGGGTCCATCATGTTTATCGGGCTCTAATATAATATTTGAAATAATTCTAAACAAAAGTAATATAGACACATAATCAAATATCATCAAGCCTTCGTCATTACAAATACAAACTGAAATAAGATTTAGGATAAAGTTTTGAAGAATTTGGGTGAAAAAATTTAAGATTTGAACTTTCTATTTTAAAAGTATATATATATATATATAATATATATATATATATATTGAAGCAATGGTAATTGTGGCAAATTCGTCTCCACTGAAGCTCGAACTCCCGACCACTTGGGCCGCATACATCTCTCTTAACCACTAGCTAGAGGTCATTTGCGATATATATATAATATATATATATATATATATATATATATATATATATATATATATATATATATATATATATATAATATATATATATATAGATATTTTTGAAAGAAGGTAATTGTGGCGAACGCTCCCATTATATTAATATATATATATATATATTATATATGTTTGAAAGAAGGTAATTGTGGCGAACGCTCCCATCGGGAATCGATCTCCTGACCACTCGGCCGCATGCATCTCTCTTAACCACTAGGCTAGAGGTCATATATATATATTATATATATATATATATATATATATATATATATGTATATATATATATTTAGTCGGATTTCGGGTTCTTCGGAACTCGATACATGAACCTGAGCCCAACCCGATTTTTGATCGGGTTAAAATATTTAAATCGAACGAGCCCGAACCCGAGTATCTTCAGCCCCAACCCAACCCAATAACGGGTTTACCCAATCGGGCTCGGATTTAGCCCATCCGAGTTGCACCCCTAATAATGCTAGTAGACACCCACACTTGGATGCTGCTTACATTACATTACCGCCTACATTGGAGACTACGTGATTATACGAACAATGGTTGACAATGGGCATGAATTCAATAACTTGAATTTGGATGATGATGTTTGCTAAATATTAGTCTTCACAAACGATCTTTTTTCCGCATATGATGGAAGTTACAGACTTACAGGTTAATGCTTAATCTCTTTGCAACTTCTTACCCATATATCCTTGTCTCTATTATGGATAGAAATAGGACTTGAATCGACTAATAGGACTTTGATTTTTTCTTTCGGCTATTGTATTCTCAGGTCTAGACAAGTATCATGTAAAGCCGAGGCAAATATATCTGGTGATGCTCCAAGTGCCTCTGCTAGAAAGATGAGCCCATATGAGAGCATTGTTGAATTTCTCGCTACTCTTTTCCCTGTTTGGGTATGTTATAGCAATTTTTTTCTTTCGGAAGAAGGTAAATTTTATTGAAAACAAAAAGCTGACGTTACAGAACTATTATCCCAACCAAGACACAGAATGGGTTCATCTTAGATCTAAGGATTCTATATCAGTTTGTATTTTGCTTTACAATAATTACTAGCAATTATTGTAAGCCTTACTTCTATTCTTCCGCCTAATAATAACCAACTTATTTGTTTGACAGATCATTTTAGGCACAGTGATCGGCATATACAAGCCAACTGCAGTAAGGCCACAGGATGCTGCCATATTTCTTTAAAGTTGATGAAATGGGGTTTCCTTTTCCTAATTATGATGTTAACCGTTGTTAGTTCCCATTTCGTGCTTGTTATATAATTACTTGACTTATTGGTTACATATCCAGGTTACTTGGTTGGAAACGGACCTTTTCACACCGTTTGTCTGGGTTTCCTCATGCTTTCTATGGGTCTGACTTTAACATTTGAAGATTTCAGGAGATGTATGAGAAATCCATGGACAGTAAAAGTTACACCTCATAATCTATTCGGTTGGTAAATGAGGGATACATGTTCATTAACATTTTTTTTTCTTCGTTTCAACAGTTTAGGCGTAGGATTTCTCGCTCAATATTCAATCAAACCCGCTTTAGGGTTTCCTTACCGCAATGGATGATTATACGCGCTTACTGTGTCCAACAATCGATCATGGATCCCCTATTTGGCGATGGTTCCTTGTTTTCTTGCAACTTTTAGTCATCCTCAGCAAGTTCTTCCAATATTAATTCATGTAGTATCTTCTTAACAATTAATTTGAGAACATTGCAAGTATCGTAATAACAATAACGATAACAACAATAATATTTAATAATATTATGATAATAACACAACAAAACTACTTATACTAATATATTAGTAATATTAGTAATGCTGGTAAACAGGGGATTATTAACTTCTTATACTGATCTGATCTCAACTGCTTTTAGGCTTTAAAACTGCCAGCTCCTCTAGCAACTGGTCTTATTTTGGTCTCATGCTGCCCTGGAGGCCAGGCATCTAATGTTGCTACTTACCTATCCAAAGGAAATGTGGCACTTTCAGTTTCTAATGACAACGTAATCTTTCTTTCCCATATCATATGTTCATTTAATTGTCAGTGAATTCATGAAACTTCTCACTATAGGCTGTTGAATTTGTCCAAACAAGGATCCATGAGATATCGATTTCTATCATATATGCTTTTTAGGTTGAACAAACTAGTATATTTTGTATGTAACTGGTACACGAATGTTCATTTTCTTTATCATTATTGATTAGTTCAAAAAGAATAAATTTCAGTTATGTACTTTATTGTTATTCATTCGTTTTTATTATGACATATATTTGTTATCGAATCTATATGCTTCATGAAATGATATTTCACCTGATAGTACATTATACTTGTTAATCTGCTGGTGATTTTCTCTGAGTTCTGCAGATTCTTTTGCCTTAATTTTCTTTGACTTGTCCCGATAATTCTCTTTGATCACTATACCATTGGTATTGGTGACAATTGTTTAGAACTTTCCATCACAAATAAGATTATGATTTTGTGTTTGTTGATAATAGATGTTCATCTTGGTAATTACTTTATCGCTTCAATCAGTAACCATGAATATTTGACCTTTTTATAGTTGTTCAACAATTGGTGCTATTGTTATGACACCGCTCCTTACAAAGTTCCTAGCTGGTCAGCTTGTTCCCGTTGATGCTGCGGTAAGAACATTGCGGTTTGCTAGTAATTCTGGATGACGTTGTCATGAAATTGATGGTATAATCATTTTTCCTTCAGGGCATAGCCATTAGCACTTTTCAGGTGGTCTTGCTGCCCACCGTTGTTGGAGGTAACTAAACGGCGTTATCAGAAGCTATTCTGTTGCAACCGCTGTTATTTTAAATATTGAATCTGGTCAGAACTAATAACCTAGTTTGTGTTTGCAGTGCTATTACATGAGTATTTCCCTAAGTTTACCTTGAAAATAATTACGCTCATGCCATTGATTGGAGTTATCCTTACTACACTCCTTGTGCAAGCCCTGTAAGTGTGCACAACTTAATCCATTATGCGTACAATGATGCTCATAATCTGTGACTCATTTGTAGAATATATATTGAAAACCAAATAGCTAAATTAAGCTCGTGATTTTGACACCGGATCATTGTTCAAATATGATCTCAAGTTTGGTTAATTTGATTCAATTCCATTAATATGGAAACAACTAAAATTGAATTGCATCTTTCAAATCGGAGGTTATCTGGAGTTGTGTTATAAGGTCTTGTAGACAACTGACCTTCATCTTCTTTATTTATTTATAATTTTTTTTTTTTGAAAAGATTGGACAAGTTGCAGAAATCCTGAAGACCCAAGGGACACAGCTTATACTTCCTGTAGCTCTCCTGCATGCTGCTGCATTTGCTCTTGGTTATTGTTGTCAAGGCTTTCATCATTTGGTGAATCGACTTCTCGTACAATTTCTTTAGAATGCGGATGCAGGTACTTTCATAGTCGAGTTATTCTAATTGCAAAGTGAGATTAGTGTAAAACTAACATATGTTTCCAAATGACTTGGTAAGGACATGCATACATGGATACACCAATCTTGGTGTGTATTAGTGTGTTTTGGAGTGTCTGTGGAGTGTCCGATACGTGCCCCGACACAAAACGGCCACGTTTTTGGAATGTCCGTGCTTCCTAGGCAGTGGCCCAGTTCATTTCTCTTGGATGTCTTCTGTGAGTGCTGCTGCAATAATTGGGGCTAACATAATATCCGATCTTCTCTTTCGGTTCCTCAGTGAAATAAAAATCTCATTGCACTGACATAATGCTTCTTCCAACCAAGACAAGCTGATCATTTGTTCGGTCTGTGTTGCCCATTCATCTGATTAGTCAAGTCGGATTGCTAAACGGAAGTCCATTCTTAATAAATGATTGGAAATTTTATTTTCATTTCAAAAGCATGAACGGCCTTAGAGATACCTAAGGGAATGCTGGAAGAAATTGATTTTAGTGGAATATTCATCATACATCTTCTCAACAGTTTTGACTTGGAAATTAT
The DNA here is from genome assembly GCA_029216955.1 of Iris pallida. Lineage (NCBI taxonomy): Eukaryota > Viridiplantae > Streptophyta > Magnoliopsida > Asparagales > Iridaceae > Iris > Iris pallida. Next base: position 7,083,374 of record JANAVB010028196.1, on the reverse strand, counting down.
TAGCTAATTGATCTTTTAATCCAATTAACTAGGTGACAGATTACGTAATACGTGCAGGTTGTTGCAAATTGTACTGATTGACTGTGTTCCTATTAATCACTGACCTAGCGCATTATTGAATCACTTAAATATAGCATTGGTTTGATATATAACATTGCAAGTGGCAAGATATTGCAAAGATACCATAAATAGTTAATTTGTCGATGATCAACTCTGGCGTTTTACTGTTGCTACCCTCTAAAATTATTTCATGACTAACTTGTGCCGACATTTATCCTAGAAGTAAATGGCTTGTGGTCATGCCATGTCCCTGTTTAAGTGGGGTTATGACATTTTAATATGGATGCTGGGGATACCTTCTGAAAAGAAATTTGTATTTTCACCCACTTCAAATTACAAACTTTTCTGGTGCTTATTTTGGTACATTTAGTCAGATAAATATGTATTTGACGTTGGTTGACATTGGCATATAAGACGTGTTATAATATGAAACAACAAGCCTTTTATTATCTCTCTCATTTTTAGTTATACTTAGTACGTGTGCTTGGGAGTACTTGAAAATGAAATAAACCAGGATCTTATCATGACTGCAATTTTGAGAGACGAAAAAGTACAAGTCTATGGGGTCGCTTCTGTAACTGGATAACCAGCACCGAAAACCGTCTTTACATTGGATGGTTCGGTGTTTTGATGTTTCTGGTCCATATACCCATTCGCGGAGAAAAACAGATTGTGGTCCTTATCCTGCGTGATGAAGGAATTAGATATACCTATATCCCGAATCCAATGTTTGTGTAATGTGCTTCTTCCCTTCATGAGCCAAGCAATAGTATATTTATTTTTTTCGTATATGGATACTAATGTGTTTCCTTCCTCTTTTCTTCTCTTGTACAGAGCTCTGCACTTGGATTTCTCCTTGCACAGAAGCATTTCACCAATCCTCTTGTCGCTGTTCCTTCAGCTGTCAGTGTTGTTTGCATGGCGGTATGGCTTACTAACAAGCAGTGTTATATTGTCATATAGTCTATACATTCTAAACTATTATAGAAAGATCTGCTTTCAGTGTTCTTGCTTGCTTGCTTGTTATTATTAATCATAAAAATAAAAATTGAAACTATATCTGCTTAATTAGTAACACTTTTATAAACCGATGAATATATACAGTCATCTTCCGAAAATATGATAATTTTGATTAGTAACACTTTTATAAACCGATGACAGTTGAGTCCAAGGAAACCTATGGATTTCACTAGACACAATATCTGCTTAATCAAGTGATGGCAAATCATTGATCATTATTGGACTTTTTCGTACATTAATTTGACACCTTTTTCCTCTTCTGACAGCTCGGTGGAAGTGCTCTCGCAGTTTTCTGGAGGAATATGACTGTTCCAGCTGATGACAAGGATGATTTTAAGCAGTGATCCATGGATTTAGTAGAAAGATGGTGCTTTTAATTGGCTTAGTTTGCAGACATTTTCGTGGTGTAATTTCATTTAGTTTCTCATTAGAAGTCTTTTCCAGTATTGTCATGTTAGGAATGCAGCAGATAGTTAGTATGTAGTTTTGACTGTATGGTGCTTTGTCTATTATCGACTGATCTTTATGATAAGAACAAGTCCTCAGTCCTGTCATGCTACTTGGCAGGGCATTCTTCCTCTAAATTTTCTAGAATAAGTAGTTGTGTATATAATGAATGATGAGGTTTTGTTGTTGGATCTTAATTAATGTTTACTTATTCATTTAATTAGATTGTAGTATCAGTAGGATCTGTAGCTATGCTGGGTCAATTGTAGAAAAATATGAGCTTTCTTCGACATGTTCCTGTTAGTGTTTATAGATTTCCGAAATTTTTTTTCAAATTGAACATAAAATGTAAATAATAAAATAATAATCTGACCGAGACCGAGGCTTGAACTTGGTTCAATGTTTTTAAGATAATATTCGCCCGCACTGGTGCTTACGATTTAATGGTGAGTCTCGCAGGATACAACGGTTCTTCTCCTTAGGTCAGCGCTTCACACCGCAGGAACTGGACGAAGCAATGTTGGTAGTCCCTCTCTCTCTTATACTTAATGTTTGATGGATGAATAAGTTTTTGATTCATTGATTCAAACACTCATAGGACTATCCTTTATAAGGGATGAAGAGACACAATGGAATGACACATATTTCCAATAGATAGATTCGTTACACAATTCGTTGTACATTGGACACACCTATTGAAAAAGTAATAAAATAGTTTTTAATTAATTTTCCAAGTCAAATTTACATTTACTTTTCCAACAGTTAGTACTCTGCCTCAGTCTTGCATCTACTTGGTCTTGCGTCTCAAGCCACATGCTATCAAGGGATAACATGTTAGGTTCTATATCTTGACTAGGCTTTCTGTGCATTGTTTGAGACATGCAAGTAGGAACAGTTGACATGTTGGTGACATCGTTCCGAGCTAGTAGCTAAATATCTCAAGTTGGTTCTTATTTGATTAGGAGAGAAGATCTAGTGAGGAAAATGAGTCTCTATTTTAGTGGCAACACTTTGTAACTTTTCTTTGGAAGATTAAGACAACGGGGAAACAATTTAAGTAGAATGTCTATGTTGATGAGTAAATCCAATATAGTTGTGTTCTAACATACATGACAACCCATACAAGACACAAAGTGAACCATCCATTTGGCGACATCAAGTGTATCAAGGTCTATTTGGCAAAACTAAATCATCAAGATACTGAAGATCTAGAGTGACTACAACTCAAGGAGTTTAAAAAAGTTCTATATTTACCATAATATACCGAAGCTTATATATTATGGTTTCTTCGAAGCAGGGGTAATGACCGAGAGATGGGAGAAAAAGGAGGAGAAAGTTGACACCGGTTACGGACATGGGCATGGGCGGACCCATGTGAAGGGTTGGTTGGGCTCCAGCGTATCCCAATTTTTTTATATATTTATTTTTCTTTTAATATATAATTTTGATTTTTTTGTAAATTTTTGTGAGTCAAGCTATAATTAGCCCACCCTAATCCACTCTAGCCCACCCCAGCTCAGCTTTCTGGTTCCGCCCTTGGACATGGGTACATTTGGGTTGGGTATGGAATCATGACAGCTTCTAGTAGTAGTCCCAATAGTTATTTGGTAAAAAAAATTCCTTTTTTTAAACCAGTTAAATTTTGGGTAATTTTTGAAGCAGTTATTATTTTGAAGACCAAGAGTAACTCGTAACATGGAACTATAAGTACATATTCCAGATTTAATCTTGTGGTTTACTGGATCATCATTATGGTTGGCAATTGGAAACACAAATTTGTGGCAGTTAGATTGCACTTAATCAAAAGTATAGTGAGACATATGGTGATAGGTCCCGTAGTCACGGACCCAAGGGTTGGACTGAGACAATTGGAAACACAAATTTGTGGAAGAAAGAAAGGCACACATAATTAAGTGGACAAGATATGTTGTAGGCAATGTTGTAAAAACTGGTACAACCATTGAACCCTTTGAGTGTAAGGTTCAAGGTTCAGCCGGTGGTCCAACCATGATCATGTCATAAATAACTTAATTACTTAAAAAAGTATATATTAACCATTTTTTCTAACTTCAATTATAGTGCTTGGAAAAATTTGAGACGAAATAAAATACTAATAATATTAGTTGCCTTTTCAAGACGAGGTTTAAAAATATGTAAAACCTGTTATTCCCGAGACGTAATTTTCATTAGAAAACTGAGAAATGAAACTATTGTAAAAATAACGTTTCGTAGCAACTCTTCAAAGAAGGTGCACTACAGAGATCCTTGAAGGATTCTTGGTAACGAAGATTTAAAAAGATTTCGTTACCGTAGCAAACGAATGTAATGCTTCTAAAAGAAGGTACAAATCGAATTGCTAGCAGCAACAGCGATGACAGCTCACAAGGAGTTTCTAGTTAGATCAGAGAAGAAGAAGAAAGAAGAAAGAGAAAGAGCAGCTTTGCTGGGGTGATCAGATCACCGTTGCTCAAAGTAAGATTCGCCTATATACGATCCTGGTCTGGAACGCTCGTCAGTCAATTTTTGAGACTTGAACGGACTTCCTGAACTTTACAGACTCCCTTAACTCTCTTCTTTGGTGTAGTCGATATAGGACTATATATCTTTCCTAGTCTAAAGACAAAAACACCAACAAACCTAATAATACTCAAAACAAAGTTTCTACAAAAAAGAAATAAGAAAAAAGAAACTCTATCATGCTATTTTGATTATCATTTGGTAGCCTTAGTGGTGAACACTTACCTATACATTGAAGTAGGGCATTCATCTTTACGAGACATTACGCCAAAGATCTAAGAAGGAATAACAGTTCCTTTCCCAATCTGTTCTTTGACCTTACGGAAGTAATATTAGATGCAATGAAATACCTATACATATTGATCAAAATTATGTAAGGAGCAGAATGACAATCTATATATTATCTTAGACAAGGCTTTTCTAGACCATGGCCATTTATGGATTATGTCTATCCAAACCCTAGCATTTTGATATTTACATGCTTTGTACTCCTCAAATAATTAGTTGCAGTGATGAGATATTGGAAATAAGGGTTTTTTTTACGTAAATTTGTGCCAGAAACCTTATAGCCCTAGTGCCCAAATAAATCAGTCAATTGGACACTTGTATCGGTGGTTTAGTGCCGTGATAAAGTTTCAAGTCTATTCAGGATTCACTATAAGGTGTTATGGTTTAGGATTTTGTTACTAAAGCTGTTTTTAGTTTTGTATGTAAGTACTGAAATAAGTACTGAGAGTGATTTCTCCTCTATCCATTCTCTCCCTTGTACCTCTTTCTCACATAAAAGCCTAAAAATTTTCTATGCATCCCATATTTACAAGCTACCAGCTGGCTTGACAATCTTTCAGTACTGTCAAGCGAAGATGGGTCCCTTCAATCAGTAACATCGTTACATATTCAAAGTTTCAAACACACATATCTAACCAGTTTTGTAGAAAATAATAATGTCTTCCTCTCATTGCTAGAGTTTGTACAATATATAGTGTCTACATTTGGACTTATGGATTATGGGCCATATTTACATTACAAATATAATCTAACAATCTAACACCCCCCCCCCCCCCCCCCCCCCCCCCCCCCCCCAAGTTGGAACATGCAAGTCACAAATGTCCAACTTGGAAAGGAAAGAATCAACACATGTTTTCCAAGGGGCTTAGTGAAGATGTCAGCCAGTTGAGTAGAAGTAGGAACATGCGAGGCTATTACGGTGCCATCTCTAATTGCATCGCGAACAAAATGCAAATCCACCTCAATATGCTTACTGCGCTCATGAAATACCGGATTTTGAGCCAGGTGCAGGACTGACCGACTGTCACAATACACCGACATAGCAGACTCCTGACGAACGCCCAAACACACCATAACTCCTTCAACCATTTCAACTCACAAACAACGCAGCAATAGATCGGTATTCAGCTTCAGTGGAAGATCGAAAAACAGTTGGTTGCTTCTTGGTCTTCCCAAGAAATATGAGACCCCTCCCCCCCCAGAAACACCAACCAGCCCGTAACAGAGCGGCACTCATGGGACAACTTGCCCAGTCGGAATCACACCAACCAGAAAGACGGAGATCACAATCAGCTTTCAAAAGAATAACCCATCCC